>CM059186.1:129914611-130169611 GCA_030323885.1 Branchipolynoe longqiensis
AGGTTAAGATTGCTGGTACCGGACATGCTTACCTCTCCCTAGCCCACATCTATCCGAGGCTTATACCTCGGTAAAACAACAGTTATCCATCATCTGTACCAAGGTAAGACTCGTATAACTATACTATATAGAGAGAGAGAGACAGAGAGAGACAGAGAGACAGAGAGAGAGTAAAACCTCTCTAACCGACCTGTATATATATGTATATATATATATATATATATATATATATAAATATATATAGTAAAACCTCTCTAACCGACCACTTCCACAGATCGAACACTCCCCTATATAGATCGCTTTATTTGTCTCCCAAACGATCATCCATACATACAATACCATTGTAACGATAACAAAGGAACACTTCCTAAACTGACCACCTCCCTAAATGGACCATTTAAAGTCAGTCCCATGGTGAATCGATTTAGAGAGGTTTGACTGTATATGTGAAGTGGGCTCGGCTGTAGGGGACTTTAAGAGTTTGCGGAACAAACCGCCGCACACGGCTACCTTGCGGGAAATCAGCCACTTTGTAGTACAACACTCCTGTAACCGTCAAAACATTGCATTTAGTTCCCTCCCTAGCCACTAGGTGGTTCCGGTCAGGTCAGTGCGCGCGCTGCTTGGCTGCAAACTCAATGGCTGTGAGCAATCTTCAAAGAGAAAAGGTGAAATATCTCTAAAACCACACCACCTAGAAACAAACTGCTTAGAACACATATAGAAAGCATATTTCATGAACAGATTATATTAAATTTATATGGTTAAGTTTCTGCATTTCTATTAATTTTGAAACGGACAAAACAGACTAAACAGACTTAAACCGAACACCAACCGTACATGTCAGTCCGGCGGTGTCCGGTACAAGTTTTGTGCATGTTCAAAACTTGCCACCGTACACACTGGACACCACCGAACAGAGAACGGACACGCCGGATGCGTACCATATATAAACCGTACATTGACGTATTTCACCAGACAGTGTCTGTTTTCTATCCATTTCCCCAGTCCGGTAAGGTGTGACTGAGCCTTTATGGACTCACCTGTACGGTCACTAACCTCCCCACGGCCACACCCACGACCCGCCACCTGACCACCACTCACCATGCACAGAGCCTATCCGTCCGCAACAGCTTGGACGATGGGCGGGGCGGGGCGGGGGGGGGGGAGAAGGGCCCGGGGCGGGGGGGGGATGGGAGGTGAAACCTGTCTCACCTCAAGGGCGCATTCCATATACGCGTAATGCGTAATGCGTTATGCGTTACGCGATATGCGTTATGCGAATGGCAGCATTCCATATACGCGTAATGCGTATTGCGTTATGCGTTATGCGTTATGCAGTGAAGTATATAAAAAGTATAGAAAAAGTGTGTGTGACTCTGTGTCTCTGTTTGTGTCTCTATGTGTGTGTCTGTGTCTCCGTGTCTCTGTGTGTGTCTCTGTGTGTCTCTCTGTGTGTGTGACTCTGTGTCTCTGTGTGTGTCTCTATGTGTCTGTCTGTGTCTCCGTGTCTCTGTGTGTGTCTCTGTGTGTCTCTCTGTGTCTGTGACTCTGTGTCTCTGTGTGTCTCTATGTGTGTGTCTGTGTCTCTGTGTCTCTGACAAAGAGACACACACAGACACATATACACACAGAGACACACACAGAGACACACACAGAGACACAGAGACACAACACAGAGATACACACACAGACACACACACAGACACACACAGAGACACACACAGAGACATACACACAGACACAGAGACACACACACACAGACACACACACAGAAACACAGAGACACACACAGAGACACAGATATACACACACAGACACACACACAGCAACAGAGACACAAAGACACAGACACACAGACACACAGAGAGACACAGAGACACAACACAGAGACACACACACAGAGACACACACACAGACAGACACACAGAGACACACACACAGACACACACAGACACAGATACACACACAGAGACACACACACAGACACAGAGACACAACACAGAGACACACACACAGACACACCACACACAGACACACACACAGACACAGAGACACACACACAGAGACACAGATACACAGAGACAACACACAAGACAACACACAGAGCACACACACACGAGAATGGGAGGGCGGTCCAAACATGGCTCAGTTTAACTTGCTTGGAGGGATGTTAGGACCGTCCCAAATATGAAGACTGCTTCCTAACAGGTCCGCCGCATAAACCTACATGTTTGCACCGTCCCATAAACAATTATTCTCCATACTGCTCTGTATATGACCAAATATTGCATTTATATCTATGTAACTTTGTGTACGTCACATGGGGGTTCCTACCTTTATTATAACCAAATTATAGATAAGTATTCATATTTCTGTGCATATGGTAGCATTTTTAGCTTTCCCATAACCGTCAGTCTCCCGATTGGGACGGTCCTAACATCCTAAACTGAGTCATGTTAGGACCGTCCTTTTCGTTCAACAAAACGGCTGTCCATAATTATCAGTCGCCTCCTCCAGCCTTATATCAATGGAAAAATGCGACTGATGCTTTTCTATTCGCATCACCTTGTCCCGGCTGTCCGTAATTATCAGTCGCCTCCTCCAGCCTTATATCAATGGACAAATGCGACTGATGATTTTCTATTCGCACCACCTTTACGCATTACGCATTACGCACCGATCGCTACATGGAGCGATCGGGATAATGGATTTCTTTCGCATTCGCATTATGCATTACGCATTACGCGTGTATGGAATGTAGCTCATAGGTTTCAAGGCGTTTTGATTTTTTGTCGCATTCGCATTACGCATTACGCGTATATGGAATGCCCCTTGAAGTGTGTGGATGCGTGTGTGTGTGTGTGGATACGTGTTTGTGTGCGGTGGTGGGTGGGTGTGGATGTTTGTATATGCGTATGTGTGTGGATGTGAGTGTGTGTGTGGGTTTGTGTGTGTGGATGTAAGTGTGTGTGTGGATGTATGATTGTGTGTGGATGCGGATGTGAGTGTGGATGTGTGTGTGGATGTGAGTGTCTGTGGTTTGGTGTGTGTGTGGATGTGAGTATGTGTGTGGATGTGAGGTGTGTGTGGATGCGAGTGTGTAGATGCGAGTGTGTGGATGCGAGTGTGGGGATGTGAGTGTGGGGATGTGAGTGCGCGTGTGGATGTATGATTGTGTGTGGATGCGGATGTGGATGTGTGTGTGGATGTGTGTGTGGGTATGAGTGTGTGTGTGGATGTGTGTTTCCCAGTGGGACAGCACTATAAAGTCGCCATGAGTGCGCACTGTCACAAGTCCTGTACCCGCCCTGATATGACCTTAGATGTTACTAGGACATAAAACAACAACGAACAAACAAACTCACACCTCCACACCTCCACACCTCTCTCCCCTCTCTCCCCCAGACATATACCTCTCTTCCCCAGACATATATACTTCTCTCTGCCTCTCTGTCTCACTCTCCCCCTCTCCCTCCCTGTCTCCCTCCTCCCCGTCACACACACTCTCTTCTCCCCCTCTCCCCCCCCCTCTCCCCTCCCCCACACAGTGGGCGTGTTCTCAGACCGTAAACCAGAACCTACATATTAAAGAAAACCCGAAACCATGTCTGTGTTTACATTACAGGAATTACATACACACGTGCAAACCTGTGAGCTTTCACGTTACCCACTCTACTTTGTATTATGGCGCTCAGTGAGCTATGTGGACTCCGGCATTATGTGATGTATAAAGTATTATGCGAGTATAAAGATTCGCAAGGTAATATTACCTATTATTCTTATTATTCTTATCCTCCGTAAGATACAACACTCTACCGGTGGTGCCATCTCGCCCACCTCAACTCCCCCGGATGTTGACCAGTGTCAGTCGCACCGGAGGATTTTTTATATATGGATAGTGATAAAGCCTTTATCGCGTGTAATAAGCTCTGTAGTGGTCCTCCCCCCCCCCCTCCTCATTGGGGGTGGGCGGGGGTGTGGGGAACGGGTACCAGCGTGCTCCCGCCCCCCCCCCCCCCCACCTCCGCGGGGTGGGACTCTCCACTCGCGTGGTAGCATATATATCCCATTGACAGAAATAAGCAAAAGTGTTCACTCGTCCACAGGACAAGTCTGGTGTGATTTTCACTTGTCTGTCTGAATTTTCACTTGTCCCGGACAAGCTCTGATTTCAAACGCTGTATATACATGCATATATATATATATATATTTTACCTCGGTATGCCGCCTCTGGCTAGCCGTAGGCTAGGGAGAAGGAAGCACATCCGGGTCCAGCAATTAGCATAAGTAACTCACAACGGGAGGACGTTTGTGAGTTGCTCCACAGGATTTATCTACTACTACTGCTTTTATCCAAAAGTAAGTACTGTTTTCTTCGATAACTTTGTTTATCATGCTCTATAGCATCTTTTTATGAAAGTTCAGAACTTTCTTCAGTCCTGTTTGGACTTTGTACGTTTTTTAACTTACGGATAGAACATTGCGTGCCGCTGGCACAAACGAAACCGATACTGAGTTCTATCGACACCTGTTTTTCAGACAGGGAGAAATGGCAACCCGAGTTGCTCATTTCCTAAGAAAAGTCTCCCGGATCCTAATAGAGGATGATGTTGGGGATGCTTCTGGGTGTTTTTTATAAACACCCCTGACCGGTTTAAGGCGAACCTCCGAGTTTCGTAATATTTTCTCCAACTTGTTGGCGCTGTAGCCACAGGTGGGAGAAGTGTACGGAACAGAGAGAGGGGCCGATCTCACGATCGATGCCCTCCGTTTGGTTGGTTTCGTTACCACACACCTACGGCAAATTTAGCTTCACGCCTGTACTGACACGTTGCAAAACACGTTCTCTGTACCATGTTCCTCAACCCAGTTTACTGGCTTACACTTGTGTAGTTGAGATGATTCCGGGTTAGTAACGCTTTGGTTTCGTTACAGTTCCCGATGGCCACTCGCCGGAATAAGCCGCCCGCTGCAGCGGTGGGTGTCCCCCCTACGGATTACGATTCGTCTCCACCGGCTACGGCTCCGCCGTCCCCACATCCTGGGGCTCATGCCTCGGATCAAGACAGTGATCACGCCCCTCAACCAGTGGGGTGGGAGGCGAAAATGGCGGAGATGATGGAGGAGAAGATGCGCCTTTTCCAGGCGCAGACCTTTCCAGATCCTTCCCAAATCCCTGATGAGGATTGGGAAGACTTTTCTGAGGACGAAGAGGACACGCTTTCGGCACCTGAGGTTCCGAAACCGAAAGCGCGGGGCAAGAAACGCCGCCCAGTGAGCAGTTCTGGTGACGAGTTCACAAAGAAAGCGAACTCTAAGCGCTCCAAAAAGTCCAAAAAGAAGAAGAAGAAGAAGAAGGACTCTTCTTCAGACTCGTCGTCCGACTCTTCTTCCACCGAGTCGGATTCCGACACGGAACGAGCGGGTGTCTACGCCAAAATAGGCGTTAAAGCTGGCAAGAAAATTGTCAAAAAGAAAGCTCAGAAAGTGCGCACCACTACCATGATGCGCAAAACGGTGAATAGCCATTTCACTACGTTTAAACCGATCGAAGTCATCAACAAGTTGACTGAGCAGATTTCAGGAGTTAAGGGCATTCCTGCTTCGGTTTTCAAAGAGATGGATTCCGGCATTCATCTTTCCGACGAACGCCGTCGTTATGAAACTTCCCTCTGCCTTATCCATAAGGCAGTTTTGGGTGCCTTGACGTCTGTTATCCCTGTGGCTAACAGGATGCAGACAGAGAACAAGTTCTCGTCTTTGGCGCGGGTTATGGACCGGGGCATAGCTTTGTTAGCAGCCGCTAGTAACTACATGACCCATCGGAGATTTGAAAACGTTTTCAAATCGGTCACCACAGATGCCGGAAAAGAGGTTGCCCGCTCGAACAAGGTAACGGACCATGATGGTAAGGAATACACCGTGTATTCCGGACCTACCCCTATCAAGAGCAAACCGCTAGATAAATCCAAGATGTTTGGGGGTCAGCTAGCTTACCTGTACAAACAGGTAGAGGTCGACTACAAGAGTGCTAAAAACACTGAAGCAAAGAGTCGTCGCTTCCAAAACCCAGCAGGGTTCAGAAAGTCTAGGACGGATTTTCGATTCCGCAGAGGAGGAAGGCCGTTCAGGGGCGGACCGTCCTTCCAGTTCAACCAGCGAGGAAGGGGCCGAGGCGACAGGCCGGCCTCAAACTGGAACGACAACCGCGGCTACAAGAGGGATTTCGTTCCCAAGCCCCAGTTCCCGAAACAAGGCAACAAGTAGAGATTTCCACACAAACAGTGCTGCCTCCTGACCCTACAATGGTCACGGAGGAAACTCAAACTGAAGTAAGCCTTTTTCAAGCAGGGAATGTTTCTAATTGTTTACATCAATGGCAACAGTTAACCACTAATCCAGAGGTCCTGAATATTGTTAAAGGCATTCACATCCCTTTCACACAATTGCCTATACAAAAGAGAGCGCCTTTTCCGTATCAGTTTAATTCACTAGAAAAATCTCAGCTAGATCACCAGGTTCTACTGTTTGAGTCTAAGGGCATTGTCAACAGAGTTGAACATACTGAAGGGGAATATATTTCCAATATCTTCTCTACTCCTAAACCTGATGGTTCAATCCGAATGATTTTAGATTTAACTCAGTTGAATGAAATCATTGAATACAAACATTTCAAAATGTTTTCTTTAGAAACAGCTCGTGATTTAATTACCCCAGGGTGTTGGCTAGCGAGTGTTGATTTAAGGGATGCGTACTACACCGTTCCTATTCACCAGACAGATCGGAAATACCTACGTTTTCTCTGGAATGGCCAACTTTTTGAATTTACATGTTTACCTAATGGTTTGGCCTGCGCACCGCGTCTGTTTACTAAGTTGTTGAAACCAATTTTTGCACACATGGCAAAATTGGGGCATTGTATGTTTCCATACATAGATGATTCTTTTATTATGGGCCAATCTTTCACGCAATGTGAACTCGCTGTTAAAGATTTATGCAACATTTTCACCAAATTGGGTTTCTTCATACATAACAAGAAATCGGTTTTTTCTCCTACTCAGGAGCTTAAGTGTCTCGGGTTCATTCTGAACACCACGGCTATGACCGTTTCGCTTACACGCCAAAAGAAAGATAAGCTTTACCGCACAGCGATACAGCTGTTAGACACTTCTAGGCCAAAGATTAGACAGGTCGCGGTCCTTATCGGGGTCATGGTTTCGTATAGTCCAGCTATTCTATACGGAGCGGCACACATAAAATCCCTCGAAATTGATAAAAATTTGGCGCTGGCCCGCGCAAAGGGAAACTTTGAAAAGACCATGTTTATTTCGGAGAACGGCCTAGCCGACATTGATTGGTGGCTAAACCACTTTGACCATTCCCCCAATCCCATTAGAATGGGAGAGCCTGACACTACCGTTACCACTGACGCGTCTCTCCAAGGGTGGGGAGCACATCAAAATGATGTAGCAACGGGAGGAAGATGGCTAGAATCGGAACTCCCCGATCATATTAACGTTCTAGAACTAAGGGCCATTTACTTGGGATTAACCAGTCTAGTAAAAATACCCAAAAATAATGTACGTATCCTCACGGATAACACCACAGCTATGGCTTATGTCAGAAATATGGGAGGTACAAAATCGATTAAATGTAATGCAATGGCACTTCTCATTTGGAACTGGGCTCAAACCTTTGATGTCTGGTTAACTGTTAATCACATTCCAGGCACACAAAATTGTCTAGCTGACAAGATGAGTCGCCAGTTCCATGATCACTTAGAGTGGTCACTTAATCCATCCATTTTCAAACACATTTGTCACACTTGGGGTTCACCTCAGATCGATTTGTTCGCTTCGCGTAATAACTTTAAAATTCCAAAATATGTTTCGTGGCACCCGGAACCCAATGCTTGGCACATTGATGCCTTCTCCCTAAAGTGGCGACATCATTTCTTTTACATTTTCCCCCCCTTTACTATCATTAGCAAAGTCGCCAGAAAGATTCAAATGGAGGGGACACACGCCATACTCATCGTCCCCGAGTGGCACACGCAACCGTGGCTACCGACGTTACTAGCCACAGCCAAAAGCAGCCTTCGCTTCCCAAGATTCCGAGGAAACCTCAAACATCAGGGACCACTAGAACGCCACGGAAACGTGTCGACAACTCCGTTAGTGGCATTCCTTTTTTAAATAAATATTTAGAACAGTTTGGCTTAGACAAAATTACACAACAGCGTTTGGTTGATGATGCGTGGAGAAAAGGAACGGTGAAAATGTATACTACGTATTTAAAGAAATGGGGTATTTATTGCCTGCTTAAGAAAGTCAAGCCAATGACTCCCACAGTATCCCAGGTAGGACTCTTCCTACGTTACCTAGAGGACGAAGGCCTAGGATATGGCGCTATTAACGCTGCCAGATGTGCTCTGTCGATAATCCTACCGCGGGTTAATGGACAAACAATGGGTAAACACCATGTTATTTGTTGGATCATACGATCAATTTATCAGAGGAATCCGCCTAAACCCAAATATAATAGGTTTTGGGATGTTTCTCTAGTGTTCAACCTCTTCAAGAAATGGCCAGAAAATAAGTTTCTGGACGTTAAACTTTTAGGTTTCAAAGTCGCAGTTTTGCTTCTCCTGGTCACTGGACACAGAGGCCAAACTATAGTTGCCCTGTCGCTGAATGGTCTAGAAATTGACAGTAAAGAGGCCACGTTTGATTTATCAACTTTATTAAAATCAAACCGATTAGGTGACCCCCTTTCTACGATAGGGGTGTCCAGTTTCACTCAGGATCGCAAGTTATGTGTCGTATCTGCGATACGAAATTATATATCCAAGACAAGATTAATAAGAAACTCAAGACAGCTATTGGTCAGCTTTATTAAGCCACACAAGGCCATTTCCAGGGATACCCTCGCCCGATGGACAATGAATGTGTTAAAACTGGCGGGAGTAAATACAGACAGGTACTCATCGCACTCTACACGTGGTGCAATGGTGTCCAAGGCAAGATTGCTAGGCATCTCCGTTAAACGGATCCTAGCTCACGCGGGATGGAAAACCGCTACTTCGTTTGCTAGACATTACCACAAACGACTAGAGAAGCCTCAGCCTATAGCGCACAGGCTACTCACCAACTGAAAGAGAGAGGTAAGAAAAACATTGGTTTTTCCTCTTTTTTGCCATACAAATCGCTTTTCCATTGTTGCATACATAAGACATAATCACTAAAGAATAATAACAAAACAAGAATATCAGGATAAAAATTATTTTACGTAAAGGTCTCCCTAGCCTACGGCTAGCCAGAGGCGGCATACCGAGGTAAAATAGATTAGTTAGACGAATCTTACCTGGGTATAGATGATGGATAACTATTGTTTTACCGAGGTAGAAGCCTCGGTTAGACGTGGGCGAGGGCCCACCCACCACGCCCTGCCACGTCTAGTCAATCACTCAATTTAGCATGAGGTCACTTGACCTTAGGTTGTTTTTTAGAATCATTTTTATCCTGAATTAGTAGGTAAAGATTGCTGGACCCGGATTGTGCTTCCTTCTCCCTCGCCCACGTCTAACCGAGGCTTATAATGTCTACAAAACAATAGTTATCCATCATCTATACCCAGGTAAGATTCGTCTAACTAACTAAATATATATATATATATATATACATATAAATATATAAATATACATATATATATATATATATATATATATATATATATCACCACCCTTCCACTGAAAGGGTGGTGATATATTATTATTAACTTATATATGTACTATATAATTTATTATGTGGATATAAATAACGGCAGCCCCTTAAATGTTTCCCAGTAACCATCTTCTTCCCTGTTATTTGCTGCGGTGTGGGGCATTCTACTCCCCCCGCCTCCTATACCGTGAGCCAACTGTCACTCTGCTCACTTTCAAAACTATATATATATATATATCTATATATATATATATATATAGGGCCCCTATGTAATTGTTAAGATCACTAAACGTTGGCTATATTTCAATAACTATTTCACTAAGGTGGAATGAACATTTGTGTAGGACTGCATACTAAAATCACGTGACCCGGTCCTTAAGAGCCAGTTCTGTGTCCACTAATGGGGCGTCCATTAGGGGACGCGGTGCCTGTGGTGACGGCGAGGTGCTCATGCGCACAGCTAACATTGCCTGTCGGTCACGTGACAATGTGCACCGGGCGACCTATTGGCGCGCCGGCAGGTCACGTGTCTAAAAACTTGTAAACTCTCCCCGCTGGACGAGTGGAACTCGGAAGTGTCAATGTCGAACATTCATACGCTCTTTTGAAATGTTGTTTTTGACGCATAGCACCGAATTAGACGACCAGACGGGATGGCTGAATGAGTTGAAAGTCTGTCTCCCCTTTTGGTAGATCGTGGGATTTAAAGCCATGGGTTCGGTTCGAACTCTGGTCGAGTCAAACCAATGACTTAAAAATTGATACTTCTCACTTCCTAGTCAGGCGCTCGGCCTTATTAGGATAGGGCAAGGATTGATTGGCTCAGTGTCAGGATAATGAGACTGAGTGGGATATCAGGTCATGGTGCTGGTGGCCTGGTCTGCCAGTGGGGCAGCACTATAAAGTCACCATGAGTGAGCACTGTCACAAGTCGGTGCCCATCTTGATATGACCATAGATGTTGCAAGGACGTAAAACAACCAAGCAACCAACCCAATCATGCTCGCCTTAAAGTTGCACAGTCTGATAAAACTAAAACCATCAAACTTTCAAAAGCAGAACACTTATCTAGATTTGAACCTACATTATACATATCCAGCTTAGATACTGGTGCACTTAATACAAATAATAAGGATTGTTGCCACATAGAAGGGAACACTAAGTTCATTAAATAGAACATATTACTGCCGAAGCTGATGGGGATGGGGGGGGGGCAGAGTTTTGACAATCAGGCCACAATTCTTTTGACATGTTTACACTGGAAATAATTGTGGGTAGGATGGTGCGGGTAGGATGGTTCGGGTAGGATGGTGCGGGTAGGATGGTGAGGGTAGGATTGTGTGGGTAGGATGGTGCGGGTAGGATGGTGCGGGTAGGATGGTGCGGGTAGGATGGTGCGGGTAGGATGTTGCGGGAAGCATGGTGCGGGTAGCATGGTGCGGGTAGCATGGTGCGGGTAGGATGGTCGGGTAGCATGGTGCGGGTAGCATGGTGCGGGTAGGATGGTGCGGGTAGCATGGTGCGGGTAGGATGGTGCGGGTAGCATGGTGCGGGTAGGATGGTCACATACCGGTGCAGTTTGCGTCTCTTTACCATCGTCAGGAGAGGAGTCCAATTACCTGCTGGATCTTGGCACAGACTTCATTGTTGGTAACAATAGTATGGTCTTTGTATGATTCTGCTTTATTTGCTCTGTTCTAGTGTATTTAATTGTGTTTTTCATATCTTAAACTGGAGGTAGCAAAGATAATCTGGATTGATTGGTTGGTTGTTGCAGTTTTACATCACTTCCTAGCCAGGCGCTCTGCATTATTAGGATAGTGCAAGGACTGGTTGGCTCAGTGTCACTGAGTGGGATATCGAGTCATGGATCTGGTAGTCTGGAGTCCCAGTGAGGCAGCATTATAAAGTTGCCATGAGTGTGCACTGTCACAAGTTGGTACCCGTCCTGATATGACCTTAGATGTTCTCAGGACGTAAAACCCTTGCATGAACAACCAACCAAGTTTCTCCGGGTATCCTACCCTGGCTCCCATCGTGGTATTTCGGCGCATGCGCAGACGAGCCGAGGGTCCTGACCCTGTCCACCCGTGAGTGTCGCCATCGGAGGTCAGTGCGTCGCCCTCGAGGTCAGTGCGTCGCCTGTGGCAGAACGTCGCCCTCGAACCACGGTCTGCATGCAGACACCCTCGACCCCCCCCCCCCCCCGGCCCCCACGCCACACCCACACACCACAGGCAGCCATTTCTCTACAAATTACAATGTATGTGTAGCTTATTGAGAATAAAACCAAACAAAATCACCACGCCGCTAAATACCTCAGGTATTCCTTTAAAGACTGATTGGCAACACCCCCTACTCCCCCCCCCCCCACCCCTCCCCCCCTCCCTCTCCTCTCTTCTCTTCTCCCCCCCCCCCACTCCACTCCATTTTCTTCTCCTCTCCTCTCCTCTCCACTACTCTCATCTCCACTCTTATCATCTCCACTCCTATCCTTTCCTCCCCCCTCCCCTCCCCCGTCTCCTCTCCTTTCCCCCCTCTCCTCTCCTCTCCACTCCACTTCTCCCTTCCCTTCCCCTCCTCGCCCCTATCGCCTTTCCATCCTCATTCCTTATTGCAGTCTCCCTGTCCAATCCAGGCGTGCTATGAACCGACGGAGGAGTCAGATATGACCCACATACCACCCCTGGACTGATCACAGACCCCCGCCCACCCCGCGCCCCTACCCTGGGGCCTGGCTCACCCATTGATTTCCACAGATACCTCCTGCGTGTGTGAGGTGTGTGAGGTGTGTGAGGTGTGTGAGGTGTGTGAGGTTTGTGAGGTGTGTGAGGTGTGTGAGGTGTGTGAGGTGTGTGAGGTGTGTGAGGTGTGTGGGGTGTGTGAGGTGTGTGAGGTGTGTGAGGTGTGTGAGGTGTGTGAGGTGTGTGAGGTGTGAGAGGTGTGTGAGGTGTGTGGGGTTTGTGAGGTGGGTGAGGTGGGTGAGGTGTCTAGCCTGTTGGGGGGGGGGGAGGGGCTTATAGCTTGGACTAATGCCTGCTTCATGCATAACCTTCTTCTGCCCGCCACGTACCAGAACTTACCGTGTGCGTGTGCGTGCATGTGCGTACATGTGCGTGTCTGAATGGAGGGGTGGTAGGGGTTGTAAGGGTTAGGGTGGTGGTTGCTAGGTGGGGGCAGTCATTTTTCACCCAGCCGCGATGGGGTATATAATTGCACACGCATACACGCGCACACGCACACACACACATCAAAACATCGCCTCGCACCCCTACGTTAGGATTTAGCATATCCTGGTGGCTTCGGGGTGGTAGGCCCCCTCATCATGCTCATGCTTACACCAACCTACTCATGTTTACACCAATACACTTACACATACATGCACCAGACGGGATGGCCGAATGAGTTAGAGCGTCCGTCTCCCGTGCTGGTAGATCGTGGGGTCGTGGGTTCGAGTCCCGGTCGAGTCAAACCAATGACTTTAAAATTGATACTTGTTGCTTCCTAGCCAGGCGCTCGGCATTATTAGGATATGGCAAGGACTGGTGTGCTCAGTGTCAGGATAATGTGACTGAGTGGGATACCAGGTCATGGTGCCGGCGGCCTGGTTTCCCAGTGGGACAGCACTATAAAGTCGCCATGAGTGCACACTGTCACAAGTCGGTACCCATCCTGATATGACCTTAGATGTTGCTAGGATGTAGAACAACAACAAACAAACAAACAAACTTACATGCACAGGGTACGTTCATCAACTATAGAGCACATAGCTTGTAAAGGATCCTGGTCATGGAAACCTGTATGATATGGGGGTGGGAGTGGGGATGGCTGCGGTGGGGTTGATGAAAATGAGAATTATTGCTTGTAAAGCTGGATTCGAACCCACACTTCTCGCGATCCAGGGCTAGTATGCTAACCATTACAGTATCTAGGCTCCCTAATGCAATCACCTGATCCAGGTATACCTGTCTATGTGCCCCCCTTGCCTGAGAGGTCAGTGTAGACTACTACTACTAGAACTACACTACAACTTTGTGCATGTGTATCCCCCCCCCCCCCCCCCCCCCCCCCCCACACACACACATCCCGGCGTGTAAGCTAAAGCTGCCACGGTCCTGATATGACCGTAGATGTTGCCAGGACGTAAAACTCCAACAACCAACTAACTAGCTGAAGCTGCGACTTTGCATGTTTGCACGCCGGGTCGTACCTTCAGTCCGTCCTGAAGAATCAGTGGACAATAAACTTAGAATACCCGCGTTGTGGTTGTTGGTAGCAGCTTGGCGCATGCGCTGAGAGAGACGCTGAGAACGGCGCGCGCAGCATGTAACTGTAATCGTATGGTGGCGACAGGGGGCGGGAGGAGGGTTGCTTTAATTGTGCTAGTAGAGGAGTAGTGCTGGCAGAGGAGCTGCAGAGAGCTGCAGACAGAAACAACATGAAGGGATTCTACAGTGGACTGAAGGAAGTGTGGGGACCCATGAAGAAGGGACCTGTTCACCTGAAATCAACAGATAGAATGTAGACCTTTTCTGACAGCAAGAGAGTTGTAGCAAGATGGAGCTACTCAACGTCCCTGGTGACATAGATCATGAAGCTCTGGACAACATCCAGCAGCGCATTACCAAAACATGCCTCGATGAGATTCCAACCATGGATGAGATGGCTAGAGCAATCACCAGCCTGAAAGATGGCAAAACACCTGGGGGTGATGGAATTCCTGCTGAAGTATGGAAGCACGGAGGAGACAATCTGTTCAACAGACTGCACCAACTAATCACCAATGACTGGGAGGAGGGTTCTGTACCCCAAGCATGGTAGGATGCCAGCATTGTAACCATCTACAAGAAGGTGATCGAACAGACTGTGGGAACTATAGAGGAATCTCTCTTCTTTCCATAGCAGGCAAGATATTCGCCAGGATCCTCCTCAACAGACTATCTATTCACATAACACCTGATGTAGTTCCGGAGTCAGAGTGTGGCTTCAGAGGTAAACGGAGCACCGTGGATATGATATTTTGTCTCCGACAGCTAAAAGAAAAGTGCATTGAGCAGGACCGACCACTGTACATGGTATTCCCATGTGGCAGGTCGTGGGTTTGAACCCTGACTGAGTGAAACCAATGACCTCTCAAATTTATACCTGTCACTACCAAGCCTGGCGCTTGGGATTACTAGAATAACGTAAGGACTGAGTTTATAGTGCTGCCATACCAGAAGACTTGCCTGACTGGTGACACTGACAGCACAGGATGATGTGACTGAGTGAGATAACAGGTCATGGTGCTGTCAGACAATTCTTCTGATGTGGCAGCAGTAGGGAGTCGCCATCAGTGCTCGCCCATCCTGATATTACTGCAAATGTTTCTAGGACATTAAACAAAGGGATTGACTGCTATCGATATATATATATATATATATATATGTATATATATATATATATACACAGATGAACCTCGATCCAACGGACTAATAGGGGGGAGCAGTTGTCCGTTAAAGCCGTTTGCCCGTTGCAGCGACGAAATTGCTTTATCTATAGGTGCCATAGTGATAATGTGGAAAACAGGGGACCAAGCATGTACACAACACGTCACAAGTCGGTACCCATCCTAATATGACCTTAGATGTTGCTAGAATGGCACTATGTGGGTATGTTTGTATGTGTGAATGAGGATGCATATGTGTGAGTATGCATTACACATGTGTGGGAGCCTAGCTCACTCTAGCGGATTGTGTCCGTTGGATCCGGAATCCATTGCATCGGTGTCTGTTGGATCGAGGTTCATCTGTGTATATATATATATAAACATATACATATATACATATATATATATATGTATATATATATATATATGTACATATATGTATAAATAGTTTGAAAGTGAATAGAATAACCATTGGTTCACGCTTCCCCCTCTGGAACAGGCGAGAAGGAGACAATGCCCGCTCCGCAGCGAATATCATAGAGTTTAAGGTGGATAGAGAGAAACATTAAGGGACTGCCGTTATTTATATCCGCATAATAAATTATATGGTACATATACATATAACTGCTACAAGCATATTGACTGGCTAGAGAGGTGGGCATACCTAGGTGGCGCCACAGAACTTCCAGTATTCATACGCGTATAATTCTCATACATCACATATATATGGCTTGTTCCTGGCAGTCTAGTCTGTGATAAAACGTACTATTTCACCGCCACGTGTGCAGCGCGCATGACCAGCTCAAGTCAGCATCTATAGTATTAGTAGTCCCGTCCGCAACAAGCATCGAGCGGTGAGTCTCATGTAATCAGCCCCAGTTAAAGCGGGGTATGATAACACGCCGGGTCCGGAATAATGATCTAACTCGAAACGACCCCCGGACATGCGCTGCGCATATAGATGGATAGATGGCGCTGCCGGGAAGACACCGGCGTCTGCTGAATACATGCATGCCCACCTAGCGACTAATAATAATATGTTACTTCCGGGACAGCAAGGTTGGATGTCCACCCAGCCACAAGTCAGACCTCAGGCCATAATATTAATGTAGTTAATAAAGAAAGGGTTATCATGGTGAGTTTTACATCCTGGCAAAATCTAAGGTCATATCAGGATGGGTACCGACTTTTGACAGTGTGCACTCATGGTGACTTTATAGTGCTGCCCAACTGGGAAATCAGGTCACCAGCACCATGACCCGATAGCCCAGTCAGTCACATTATCCTGACACTAAGCAAACCAGTCCTTGCCATATCCTAATAATGCCGAGTGCCTGGCTAGGAAGCAACAAGTATACATTTTTAAGTAATTGATTTGACTTGACCAGGGTTTCAAACCCATGGCTTCTAACACAACGATAGGAGACGTACGCTCAACTCATTCGGCCATTCCGTCTGGTCTTTCATAGAAAGGGAGACAGGATTAGGTTGGAGCGAGTCAAAAACTCTGTTAGTGTTACTGTTACTGTTAGTGTTACAGTTGATTAAAAACAAAATCAGCAGAGAAATGGGTCGAGTAGGTGTGTGTGTGGGGGGGGGGGGGGTCAGGCAGGCAACACCTGGAGGGAAGAGGGGGAAACAGATGGGCACCTGCTTAGTACTAATAGTAGCAGACCACTCCACCCTCCAGGTCGCTCACCCGCCTCCACGGATCGCAACTAGCAGTTAGATACTGTGATTACAACAATATATAAGTTTGGTATCATCATCATCATCATCATGCTGTCAGTCGCAATGCGACAAAGACTGCTTTTATTTCTTAAGCACCGCTATTTTGTGTGGTTGTGCATTTCATGAAAGCCTCTTGCAAAGTGTTGAAGTGCTGCTGGCTTTTGCAAGTTACTAGCAGCACTCTCTCGGGGAGCAAATAGAGGTCTCACACCGGTAAGAACAAGTCGAGACAGCCAGTTTGGTATACAGGGACAAATCTAGGTAAATGTTTATTGTGGGTTGTTTTTTCATTGTATAGACAATTATATGGTTTCATCGGACTACAGTTCGTCGGCCATGGCCTCTACGTGGGTCAGGTACTGTTCACTTGGGGATAGGGCGCTGGGTGGTGGGTGGTCGTATCAAGGTGTGTGTGTATGTGTGTGTGTGAGTGTGTGTGTGAGTGTGTGTGCGTGAGTGTGTGTGTGTGGTGGGTGGGTGGCTGTGGTAGGGGAGGTTGACCCGCCCCCGCCCCGGGGCAAGGCCCTGATAGACCGGCGCTTATTGCCCGGCGCGGCCGTGGCCCGGGGCCCGGGCTCCTGTGGGACCACAGCCCGGCAAAGGTCACGCATAATAATAGCGCAATGCACAGGGCGGGTCGAGGAGGTGGGGGTGGGGATTAGGGTTCACGGTGAGAAGTGGGTTGGGAGTGAGGGTGTGATGGAGGTTACTGGTGGTAAGGGTAAGGGGGGGTTGGAGAAAGGGCGTGGGAAGAGGCGGGTGCATGGGGGGTGGAGAGGAGTTATGGATGGGAATAGAAGGTAGGTGAGGGGTGGGGGGTTGGGGGTCGGGGAGAGGTGTAATGGTGAGGGGTAGGAAGGGGAGGGGAGAGGTGTAATGGTGAGGGGTGGAAAGGGGGAGGGGAGAGGTGTAATGGTGAGGAGTGGTAAGGGGGAGGGGAGAGGTGTAATGGTGAGGGGTGGTAAGGGGGAGGGGAGAGGTGTAATGGTGAGGGGTGGTAAGGGGGAGGGGAGAGGTGTAATGGTGAGGAGTAGGAAGGGGGAGGGGAGAGGTGTAATGGTGAGGAATAGGAAGGGGAGGGGAGAGGTGACACACACACAAACACATACTGACATGCGTGCACATACTGGCATATGCACACCTGCACATACTGGCATGCACACACATATGCACATACTAACACACACACACATGCACACATACTGATGCACACATACTGATGCACACACACATACATACTGACACACATATTCACATACTGAAACATGCACTTATTGACATGCGTACACATACTGACACATGCACACAGAGTAAAGTAAAGCTTGTTTTATTTAACGACACCTCTAGAGCACATTGATTTTTGTCATTGACTATTGAACGTCAAACATTTGGTCATTCTAACATTTCTTTGGAGGAAACCCGCTGCCCCCACATAGGCTACTCTTTCCGATAAGCAGCAAAGGGTCTTTTATACACACTTTCCCACATACAGGACAGCACATACCACAACCGTTGATGAACCGGTTGTGGGCCACTGGTTGACACAATTGGTAATTGATGGCTTCTCGTATGGAAGGTCGGGGGTTCGAATCCCAGCCGAGTCAACCGAATCACATAACATTGATTCTTGTCGTTGCCGAAGATAGAGCAAGGACTGTCTGTGCAACTTTCATTATTGCTCGAGCCCGGCGATCAGTATCACTGCGATAAATCAAGGAACCGTTCACATTCTAAATACTGTAAATCTAGATACTATAATTCTAAATACTCCAAGTTGTTTCCTTACACTTCATCTATCATGTGTATTCTAAATTATCACTTGAAAACAAATACATTTTCTCTGTGTGTAGTATCCACTTCTGGCTATAAGATCAAGACTAAGTAAAGATCTATGCATATGAACAAAAAAAACATTTACCAATAATCTGGTTGTCAGGATAATGTGGCTGAGTGGATATATCGAGGTCATGGTTTCTGCGAAATGGTATCCCACTTGAGAAGCACTATGAAAACCACCACCAATGCGCGCTGTCCACAACCACATGACGGTACCCCCCCCCCCCCCCCCGTATCCGGATGGGACCTCAGATGTTTCTGGTACGGTAAACCCCAGCCACTCGGTCACATGACACCAGCTCGGTGCGTCGTTCGAGAAACGACCGCTAGGAACGCTGTTTGAAGAAGCCCAGGAGAAGGGGGTGGTGAGGGGGGGGGGGGAATGGGGGAGGGGGAGAGGGAAGGGGGGGGGGGGTTTCTGACAAAAAGGGACATGCGACGCCGCTCCCTCTACCGGCGTCGTAAAACATGGCGTTTCTCATATCTACGGACATCCCGATTCAATATGGCCGCCGTGCATATTGACCGGGTTGGCACGGAGAGACGCCGCCACAATTCAACACATGCACCGTTATAATAACCCCCCTTATATTAGTGTGAAATACATTTAAAATTGCTAATTTTGTAAATATTTGAAGTTTATAAATTAATTAACTCAGTTTCAGCAGTTCAATTAACCCTTTAAGGCTGGAAGCGCCCAAAACGCACCCACACGTTTTACGCACTTACACTGCCTGGGAGCACATGTATGCGCCCACAATCAGGTAGCACTGTATTTCTGATATGATCTACACATTTTCAGGAAAACATTTATAGAAATGCAATTCAATTATAATTGTGTAACAATTCGGTCAGGACTCCAGGGACTTAACATAAATAACAATTGAAATCTCCATCGGTGCTGATAGGGTTAAATTGTCTTAGTATTTTAAGTGGCAATAAATCCTTAATAAACGCCTCAATATCTAAGTTGGGTTTGTAGGGTCAAATCTAGGTAATTCTTTGGTTTTGAAAATTGTATCTTTTCATCGAACTATGCAGCTTTAATAAGTGCATCAATATCTAAGTTGGGATTGGACGCGGTGGCCGAATCGGTCAAGTATACGCCTCCCATGTGGTAGATCGGGAGTTCGGTTCCTGGTCGAGTCAAGCGAATGACCTATTAAATTGATACTTGTCGGTTCTTAGCCTGGCGCTCAGCATGAATAGGATAGGGCAAGGACTGGGTTAGCTCAGAGTCAGGATAATGTGACTGAATGGGATGTTGGGTCATGGTGCCGGCAGCCTGTTTTCCCAGTGGGGCAGCACTATAAGGTCGCCATGAATGCACACTGTCACAAGTCTGTACCCGTCCTGACATGACCTTAGATGTTGCCAGGACGTAAAACCCTAACAAACAACCATTCTAAGTTGGATATGTAGGATCAAATCTAGGTAGCTGTCTTGGTTCATCGGACTATGAACCTTTTAAGTGGTTGGATAACCAACCGGCGATTCGCTCGGTAGGTACGGCCCGCGGCCGGACGCTAAACCGTATCAACCGGGCTGGTACTGGGCAAGTGAATTTGTTCTTTACTCCCGAAGTAATATCCACAGTAATCAATCATTCAATGCTGTCGGCTTTAAAAAAGAAAAGAAAGAGGATCCTTCAATAATGAAAATACTTTTAAAAAAAGAAGAAGATATATGTGTCAACAGTGTGTGGGTGTAAAGCCCCAGTCACACTACAGCTTGTGACCACTTTGTGACCACTTTGTGACCACTTTGTGACCACTTTGCGACCACTTTAGACCAAAGAACCCACAGTCACCCATGACACCTAGATGTCGGCAACCATTGTTTTAGTCGCAAAGACGTCACTGGTGACTGTGGGTTCTTAGGTCTAAGGTGGTCGCAAAGTGGTCGCAAGCTGTAGTGTGACTAGGGCTTAAGGTGGCGGAATCGGGAAGTGGTGTCGACGGCAGGGTTGCACTGGGCAGGTTGGCTTCATACTCGGCACGAAGAGAGCCATTATCAACACCATCCTCACCACTACCACCACTATCAATTATGGCGACTTGATAGTGCTGCCCCACTGGGAGACCGATCCGGCGGCGCCTTGACCTGATATCCCACTCAGTCACATTATCCTGACACACCACACACACCACATACCACACACACCACATATTCCACACACACCACTCACACCACTCACACCACACATCACATAACCACACATACCACATATCACACACCACACATTCCACACACACCATGCACCCCCCCACCCCCATATTACACCCTCAACACATATTCATGCACATCACATACAAATGCAAGATTCCAAACAAACCTAGCAGTAACACTGCGGCAGACGACTCCACTCCCATTACCAAGGCGATAATTAAGCGCGCGCTTTTCAAGAACAGCCTCATTGCGATGACTTCTCCTTTGCCAACGGTTAATGACGGTTGTTTTCTTAGTAAGAGTGCCCCCCTAACGGGACGCAGCCGCACTAGAGGATACAATGTCTCCACACACACGCTAATGCGGCAGTGGGCCCGCCTCTGCAAACAGCCTCATTCCAATGTGATATTTGGTTACCTCCAACCTATTTGCCCCGATCATTGTATTATGAGAGCTTAAAAGCCTTGTCTCGCCTCTTCTCCTCCGCACCTCTTGTGGCCTTCCCCCTCTCTCCCCCCTCTCCTTCTCTCTCTCTCCCTCTCTCCCTCTCTCCCTCTTTCCCACTCTCCCTCCCCCTCTCCCCCTCTACCCCATTCTGCCGCTCTCCCTCCTCCCTCTTTTCCTCTCCCACTCTCCCTCTCCCCCTCTCTCCCGTTCTCCATCTCCGCCTCTCTCCCCCTTTCTCTTCCTCTATTCCCCTCTCCCTCTCCCCCCTCCCTCTCCCCTCTCCGCTCTACCTCTCCCCTCTCTCCCTCTCCCCTCTCCTTCTTTCTCTCTCCCTCTCTCCATCTTTCCCCCTCTCCCTCTCTCCCCCTCTCCCACTCTTCACCCTCTCCCCTTCTCCCCCTCTCCCTCTTTCCCCTCTCCCCCTATCCCTCTCCCCTCGCTCCCTATCCCCCTCTCTCCCTCTCCATCTCCCCTCTCCCTCTTGTCCTCTCCCTCTCTCACCCTCTCCCCCTCTCTCTCGCTCTCTCTCTCTCTCCCTCTCTCCCCCTCTCCCCCTTTCCCTCTCTCCCTATCTCCCTTCCTCTCTCCCCTCTCCCTCTCCCCTGTCCCCCTGTCCCCTGTCCCCCTTTCCCGTCCCCCCTCTCTCACCCTGTCCCTCTCGCCCTCCTGTACCTTCTCTCCCTTTCTCCCTCTCTCCCTCTCTCCCTCTCTCCCTCTCTCCCTCTCTCCTTCCCCCTATCTCCCCCTGTCTCCCCCCCCCCCCCTACTTGTGTTTCAGCCGCTCCCTGCACATTTGCCAAGCATCCGCTCTCCCTTTTAACACCCAGTCATCTGTTTTAAAGCCGTGCTCTGGCCTTAAAGGGACACAAACATGACCAACACAATGCTAGAAATCCTCAAGTATCAGGATCCACCGCGGCCATGTTTATTTACAGTCAAAGCTGCCGGCCGGGCCTTAAAGATATACAAACATCACCGACCCAACGCCACAAATCCTCAAGTATCATGATCCACCATGGCCATGTTTATTTACAGTCAAAGCTGCTGGGCCTTAAAGGTACACAAACATGACCAACACAACGCCACACATCCTCAAGTATCACGATCCACCATGGCCATGTTTATTTACAGTCAAAGCTGCTGGGCCTTAAAGGTACACAAACATGACCAACACAACGCCACACATCCTCAAGTATCACGATCCACCATGGCCATGTTTATTTACAGTCAAAGCTGCTGGGCCTTAAAGGTACACAAACATGACCGACACAATGCCACAAATCCTCAAGTATCACGATCCACCATGCCCATATTTATTTACAGTCAAAGCTGCCGGGCCTTAAAGGTACACAAACATGACCAACACAATGCTACAAATTCTCAAGTATCACGATCCACCATGCCCATATTTATTTACAGTCAAAGCTCCCGGGCCTTAAAGGTACACAAACCAATGACCGACACAATGCTACAAATTCTCAAGTATCACGATCCACCACGCCGATGTTTATTTACAATTAAAGCTGCGTATTTGATTTAAAACATCACATTTTCGAAACCAAAGCACTTGCCTAGATTTGCTCATCTATAATTATCTCCAATTTAGATACTATTTCACTTATTAAGCATTTATTACCGTATAAAAGGCATACCAAGTCAATTTAGTGGAATCTGTTGCAGCTGAACCATATGGTGTGCAGGACTTCAAATCTCAGAATTAATTTAGGATATTTTCAATTTAAATATGTCCAAAGTTCACCCTTTAAAATAAGTAAAATAGGATATATTTTAAAGATGTGGTTCGGCGATTTTAATATGTATTCCTTACATCAATATTCGATGTATCGGAATGAAAGATCACATTAGAATTTACTACCTGCACTTAGTACCGCTGACCCTGCCACTGAGTGGGTCAGCTTCTCTCAGTAGCAGGGGGGGGGGGAGAGGGGCGGGGTGGGGTGGGGTGGGGTGGAGTGGGAGGTTAGGTAAGTGGGGGCAGGTGGGAGGGGGGTGCAGCGTGTAATGAGGGCAGATCATCGACAGGTGGCGCCCGCCTGCTGCCCTCATTCACGCTCTCCTGCCACATGCTGCCACACAGTGTGGCACAAAGTCCCCACGCTGCCACACAATGAATGAGCCCTCACCCCCCCCCCCCTCCCCTCGCCGCGACGCATGCGCACACGACGACTTGGTGGCTGCTGTGCGCAATGTCAAGACGCCGATCACGTGACTCTTTGTGAGGACCTAACATGTGTTGCTTTTATAGAAGCTCCATCTGAACAAAGTGTGCATCACATTCAAACATGTCTAAGAGTTGGTTGTTGGGAGTTTTATGTCCTGGCAACAGTTATGGTCATATCAGGATGGGTACCCACTTGTGACAGTGCACACTCATGTCGAATTTATAATGCTGCCCCACTGGGACTGTGGGAGACCAGACCGGCGATACCATGACCTGATATCCCACTCAGTTACATTATCCTGACACTGAGCCAGCCATTCCTTGCCCTATCCTAATAATGCTGAATGCCTGGCTAGGAAGCTACAAGTATCAATTTTATAATTTGATAACAAACGGCTAAATTTGGAGATATTTGAAGTGAAAACAGAAAATTACATTTAGTGTGCAAATACAAATAGTTTTGCGCCTGTCTTGACATGTTCTTGCTGGTGTGAAACCTCTATTGATCATTACAATGGACAAAGTGTTGTCCCATATTGCTTAGCACCTTTTGAGACAGTCTCATATATATATATATCCCAGCGAGTGGCGTGTCGGGCCCCGCGCAAGGGGTGGAGCGGTGCATGGAGGGCACCACCCCCCCTACCCCCATCCCCAGGGGGGGGGGGGGAGGAGGAGCACTACAGAGCTTATTACAGGCGATAAGGGGCTTATCACTATCCATATATATATGTATATATATATAAATACAAATAAAAGAAAGACAGAAACTCAAAAGCATCGGATTATGTACTTTTAAACAAGTTAGTTTAATGTCCGTTGCAAACTCTTTTACAGGGAAAGAAATGACTTTGGGGGTGGGAAAAAAATTATTATTCTGTAATTAAAAAATAACATAATTTTAGTGTGATTTCTATTAGAATCGCGCAGCGTTTATTGAAACACAGGGAATTACAGTTGACTATGTGAGAATATCTTTCTATCGATGATTTGATGAATAGTGGAATTTACCCCTCACCCCCACCCTCCCGCCCCCTTCTGCCCCCTTCTCTAACATGTGTGGATCAATGCAGAGTAGAAAAGGTCTGCACCAAAGGCACGCACACCATTCATTCATCGCTGTAAACAGCCTAGCAGCGCTCGTCAAAATACTGTAAAGTACCTCTAACCCCCACACACAGAAAGCTCCAGCTCATATGCAGAAATCAGCCCAATGAGGCCGTTCGGAAAATCTGAGAAAAAAAGTCGGTGGTGATTCTATTTTTAGCAGAAATTTGTTCCTGTTTAATGCAGAGGATTTTCATCATGGAGGGTTATATATAGTTTTTTTTTTTAAACTGTGTTTGGATGAGGCTTGGTAAAGTTGCATAGTCCGATGGTTTTCAGTTTCCGTCAATTTCTGAGATAAATATATTAGGTTGATCGTTATAATTTACTTTACTTCAGTTTGAAGTAACTTATTTTAAATAGCTACATTTTGAGAAATTTGAAGTGCAATCATGCTAAATTATTTTAGGCAAGCACACCCAAACTACATGGACTTCTGCAGTAACAGATTCTATTAAATTGCCTCAGTGCTAACTTCTATCTGGTGACAAATGTTCAAGAAATGCTACAGTATCTAAGTTAGATAATTAGAATCAAATCTAGATAATTATTTTGGTTTGTTAAATTTGATGTTTTCATTGGACTATGCAGCTTTAAAAAGTGCCCAAAATGTGGAGTGTGTTTCATGAGCTGTAGCCGAGGTTTGCGCTTAATTTGGATATTTTACAGTTAGGTTAAACGCGACTTTGTACAGTTCGGCATTAAGGCACAGCGTGTTTAGTTAGATAGTGTGTTAGTAGCACTGTCTCTGTCTCTCTTCCCCACGACTCAATTAATTGCCTCTTTACTCACCATGTGCTCGGTAGCAAGCAAACTGTGTTTTGCTAAATGTGGTATCACCAATTCCACAATAATATTAATACTAATAACAATGACAATGACAACAATAACTGCAATAAGAACACCGATAATGACAGCAATATTAACTTTAATAACGACAATGACAACAATAATAACAATAACAATAATGATAACAATACTAGCAATAATAGTATCAATAATAACAATAATAACAATAGTAATAATAGTAACAATAATGACAATGACAATAATAGAAATGATGACAATAATAATGATGACAATATGACAACAACGATAATGATAATGACGATAACAATATAACAATAATAATAATGACAACAATAATAGCAATAATAGCATCAACGATAACAATAATAACAATAATAACAATAATAACAATAATGACAATAATAGAAATGATGACAATAATGACAATAATAACAATGACAATATTACAACGATGACAATGACGATAACGATGACAACGATGACAACGATGACAACGATGATAACGATGATAACGATAACAATTATATCAACAAAAGCTACAACAATAATAACGAAAATAATAATAACGAAAATAATAATAACAATTATAATGTAAATTTAATAGAGCGCCCTCACCAAGAGGAACCATTCTAATCCACTGTGCAATAAAACCGTGATATGGCATTGGCAGATGTACAACCTGGTTAAATTAGTTGGAGGATAGAGAAATAAATGTCATTCACCATTTAAAACAAATCTACCCTCAGATGTGTAAATCTTGAAAACAGATTTTTTAAAAATAAATAAGAGCTTTGTCTTTTCTTACGTTCTCGGTAAAGTAGAATATGCCACACGGAAAGCACAGTCGCCGTGTGATTTCAGTCAAAACACGGGGGAAGGGGGGCATGTAAAAATATCTGACTGGATGATCATGATCACACTACAACGAGACTTGCCGCTGGTCATGGCCCTATTTCGGATTCTATTCTTGGTTTTAACAATTTTAATTCACATGCATTTTGTTGTTGTTGCTTTTTTTTGGCTTTTTTTTTCTACCCTCAAAGCAGATGTTCCACCTTGAGGATCTCCGCCCCCATGTTATCTCGCCACCTCCTAATGTGAGCCTATTGTTCGGCCTATTTGCAGAACCATTAAGCCTCTTCTCGGCACCATTCGCGTTAGGTTCTTCTTTAGTCCCCCCCCCCCCCCTCCCACTCCCCCCCCCCTTTCTTTCGGTTCTTTTTCTGTCCCATTAGGCGCAATTTACTAACAAGCATCCAACCAGTTATTTCCCCCTCACATTGAACCTACAGTAGAACCTCTCTAACCGACCACCTCCACAGATCGACCACTCCCCTATATCGATCGCTTTATTTGTGTCCCAAACGATCGCCTATGCAATAATACCATTGTAATGATTTAAAAAATCTCCATAAACTGACCATCTTCCTAAATTGACCATTTAAAGTCGGTCTCATGTTCGGTCGATTTAGAGAGGTTTTACTGTAGTTGAACGCGATATTCATGGAATAGTTTAGTTACACAGAGGAGGTTAGAAAGCATCATTTGTCTCTTGATTAGATATTTTTTTGCTCATTCTTAGGCTAGCTCACTTATTTAAGGTTGCATTTTCTGGTTAAAAGAAATGTCTGCAGGCTGTTCACATGCTTTCTTTTTCTCTCTCCTGTTAGGCACAATTTACTAACAAGAATCTGACCAGTTGTTTTCCCATCACAATGAATCTCGATTGAATAGGAAATTCATGGAATAGGTCACACAGGAGAGCTGAGAAAAGCATTGTCATTTGATTTAATTGTTTTAATCCATTCCTAGACTAACTCACCTACTTAAAGTTGCGTTTTCTCGTTAAATGAAATTTCTGTGGGCTGTTAGAATTTTTAAGCAGGTTAGTAAATGTACTTTGTATTTATTGTACAACACTTGAGAATAGATTCCGCTCTATTAAATTGATGCTTTTGCAGTAGCCACATGGACCGGTATTATGCCAATCGTTATAATCTATTTTATTTTAGTTTGAAGTAACTTTAATTTTAAATGGCTAAGTTTGGAGATATTTGATGTCAAAACATGCCAAAATAATTTTGGCAAGCACACCAACATTCTGACACCATAGACTTCAGTACTAACAGTTTCTATTAATTGACTTATTATGCCCTTCTATGCAGCAACAAATGCTTAATAAGTGCATCAGTGTCTAAGTTGAATATGGAGAATCAGCCTCATGTACTCTGGGTGCATAGGTGGTGGAGAGGATTGGGTGGGGGCGCTGGGACGGTGAGGGGGGAAGGGGGAAGGGGAGGCAGGCAGGGGGAGGGGGAAAGGAGGAGGAGGGCAAGGGGAGGGGGAGAGGGAGGGGGAGGGGGAGGGGGAAGCACTGTCTAGCTTTTATCTAATGCTAGGTACACACCTACTGTTTATGACGCGATTCGCGCATACGACCTCGTTAGTCGGTAGGTGGGTGCGGGACCATAGCACACCAGATGTCCGCGATTTGCGATTACAACTCAGTTTTTGGCCTTAAAACTGAAATCGCAAGCAATTCGAAAAACGAATCGGGACGATTGCAAATCGGGAGGTGCGTGCGGTCAGTCGTATCTTAAGCGGTATATGCGTGCTAGCCGCCGACCGTTCATGTCTGAGTTTTAACGATCAACGAATCGCCGGGCGGGAAAAAGGACACGTGACAGTGTCTTAACCAAAATATTCTAATCGGCGGCTATATATTAATATTTTCTAATCGACGAATGTAAGCTAAACAAATACGTAGCAGGCGCAAGGAAATTCCGCCGTTTTGGCGGCTACATATTAGACCCAAATCTATTCAACGGCGGCGATATTAATGTTTTCTAATCGACGAATGTAAACTAAACAAGTACGTAGCAGGCGCAAGGAAATTCCGCCAGTTCGGCGGCTACATATTAGACCCAAATCTATTCAAAGGCGGCGATATTAATGTTTTCTAATCGACAAATGTAAACTAAACAAGTACGTAGCAGGCGCAAGGAAATTCCGCAGCCGGCGATATTAATGTTTTCTAATCGACGAATGTAAACAAAACAAATAGCATTGCTACAGGAAACTGCTAGATGGTGCTGATGGTGACGTAGTTCGCGCAAAACCCACCAGGTGCGTGCAGCGCAGTCGCGAATCGGCGCAAGGAAAATGCTAGATGGCGCTGATGGCGAGGTAGTTCGCGCAAAAACCCACCAGGAGCGTGGATCGCAGCCGCGAATCGAGGTTATATGTGCGCGTCCAGTCAGTATATGTGCGTCATAAACGGTAGGTGTGTACCTAGCATTAATTGCGTGCTAAGCGTACACCGTCTGTGGGACATGAGGGACTCCCCAAATGGGGCAGAGGGGTGCATGTGTGGGGGTGGGTGGGGGTTGGGGGGCGGCGGAGTCTGAGATGAAGCCCCGGAGGAAATGGAGGGGGCTGAAGGAGGGGGTCCTCTCTTATTATAAGCAAAAGTAAAATTTAATCGCCCCCCAAAAACTTTTCCTGAAAATATATAATTATGACCCATAGGAATGTAATTAAATGAAATTCAAACTTTAAAAAATACATTATATATATGTATATGACTCATAGATATAGGATATCTATAACACCTCCAAGAATATGATGGCTTTGAAAGGATTCAAAATGCAAACATGGCCTCAGTGACTGAACGCATGCAATTATCTTTTGGTGGTTTGTGAGTAAAGCCTGGTACACACCTCCCATATAGGATTCACCCACTAAATCTCACTGCCCGACCCGACCCAACCCGACCCGACCTGACCCGACCCGATTCGCAGCTAAAATTGAAAACGGGGGACAATACACATATCCCGTCTGCTAAAGACTGGGACACTCACATATACCGTCCGTTTCAGGAATGGTCTCCGAACACCTTCTGTCATTTTGCCTGAACTAGACCGACATGAGCACCTCCTATGACACCCCTCTCCATTCCCCTGTTCTGTTCCCCCCTCTTCCGTTCCCCCTGTCCCACCTGTTCCATTCCACCTCTTCCGTTCCCTCCTCTTCCATTCCCTCCTCTTCCATCCCCCTCTTCCATTCGCCCCTCATCCATTCCGTCCTCTTCCATTCCCCCCTCTTCCATTCCCCTCTTCAATTTCCCCTCTTGCATCCCCCTCTTGCATTACCCCCCCCCCCCTTTTACATTCCTGCCCTTCCATTCCTCCTCTTCGAACCCCCCCCCCCCACTTTTCGATTACCCCTCTTCCATTCTCCCTATTCCATTCCCCCCACTTGCATCCCTGCTCTTCCATTCCCCTATCTTCCATTCCCCTATCTTCCATTCCCCTCTCTTCCATTCCCTCCTCTTCCATTCTGCCTCTTCCATTCAGCCTCTTGCATTCCCACTTCTTGATCCCCTTCTTGCATTCCCCTCCTCTTCCATTCCCCCTCCTTCCATTCCCTCCCTCCCCAATTCTCCCTCTTCCATTTCAGTCTCTTCATTCCCCCTCTTCCTTTCCCCTCCTCTTCCATTCCCCCTCTTCCATTCCCTCCTCTCCCATTCCCCTCTTCCATTTAGCTCTCTTCAATTCCCCCTCTTCCATTCCCCTCTTGCATCCCCCTCTTGCAGTCCCCCACTTTTTGCATTCCTGCCCTCCATTCTCCTGTTCGATTCCTCCCTTTTCGATTCCCCCTTCCATTCCCCCCACTTGCATCCCCTATTATTCCATTCCCCCCTCGTCCATTCCCCCTCTTCCATTCTCCCTCTTCCATTCCATCTCTTCCATTCCCGCTCTTGCATTCCCTCTTACATCCCCCTCTTGCATTCCCCCCCTCTTCCATACCCCCTCTTACATTCCCCCTCTTCCATTCCTCCCTCTGGCATCACCCTTTTCCATTCACCCCCACCCCTTTGCATTCCCACCCTTCCATTCCTCCTCTTCAATTCCCCCCTTTTCGATTCCCCCTCTTCCATTACCTCTCTTCCATTCCCCCCACTTGCATCCCCGCTCTTCCATTCCCCCATCTTCCATTCCCATGTCTTCCATTCCGCTACCTTCCATTCCCCCCTCTTCCATTCCATGTTCTCTGACTCCTTGCTGCTCCTCCTTCTCTCCTCCCTCATGCCCCCTCCACCTCCTCCCCCCATTCTCCCTCCCCTCCTCCCCTCCTCTCCTTCTCCTCCCCCCTCCTCCCCTCTCCCCTCCCCCTCCTCCCCCTTCCATTCCTCCCTCTCCCACACTTCCGCCTCCCCTCCCTCGCTCTTCTCCCTCGCTCTCCTCCCTCCCCACCTCCCTCACCTCTTCCTCCCCCTTCCTCCCCCTTCTCCCCCCCTTCCCCTCCTCCCCCTTCTCCTCCTCTCTCCTTCCCCCATCTCCCTCTTCCCTCCCCTCCCACTCCTCCCCTCCTCCCTCCTCCTCCTCCCCCCCTCCTCCCCCCCTCCTCCTCCCCCGTCCCCCTCCTCTCCCTTCCGGTTCCCCGCCTCCCCTCCACTCCTCCTCCCACTTCCTCTCCCCCTCCTCCCTCCCCTTCTCCACCCTTTCCTTCACTCCCCTTCCTCCCCTTCTCCCCTCGCCCTTCTCCCCTTTCCTCCTCTCCTCTCCTTCCGCTCTCCTTCCCCATCCCCCTCTCCCTTCCCTTCCCCTCCTCCTCCCTCCTTCTCCCCCTTCCGCTCCTACCCCTTCTCCCTCTTCCCCTCCACTTCGCCCTTCCATCCTCTTCTCCCCCTCCTTCCCCTCCCTCCCCTCCCCCTTCCCTCCTCCTCCTCCCACTCCCCTCACCCCTCCCTCCCTTCACTTCCTCACCCTTCCCCTCTCTCCTTCTCACCCTTCCCCTCTCCCTTCTCGTCCCTTCCCCCCTCCCCTCCTCCCCTCCCCCTCCCCTCCTCCCCCCTCCCCTCACCCCACCCTTTCAAGGTTCCCCCTCCCGTTCCCTCTCCCCACAATCGTCCCAGGGGCAGCGTCTAGACAAACACATTGCTCGAACAGTCGAACCGACTTGGGCCCTCCTCAGATAAAGTTCTATTTTTAGCCGAGTCGTGTCTGCGCGCTGATTGCGGACGAGCCGCCATATCGACGTGACCGTGCCGGCAGCCTGCTCTCGCGCCCACAATGCAGTGTTCCTGTGCCATTTTCTTTAGGGATAAGTGGGTGGGTGGGTGGGGGCGACAGTACCGTCCCCACACGCGCCTTAACTGTTTCCCGAGAATCCATGAGCGAGTTTACGGAACCGAAAATAGGCCCTATTTTCTTCATTCGTTATTTTTGGTTTGGGGAAGGTTGGCGGGGGAGTATGGTTTCAAACTGTAGTCAGGTGCACTGACCTCCATTATTGAAATGCCAAATACACAGGTAGGTATGGGTACGTTGATTGCATCAGGAAGCCTGGCTAGGGTAATGGTTAGGATGCTAGCCCTGATGGAATTGCAGAAGTGTGGGTTCGAGGCCCAAATTACTTATTATTATTATTAGACGCAATGTTTCCCTTCATTTATAAAAACACCCTGATGACATTGGTTCCATGACCAGGATTCTGTACATTGGTTCCATGACCAGGATTCTGTACATTGGTTCCATGACCAGGATTCTGTACATTGGGTCCATGACCAGGATTTTGTATATTGGTTCCATGACCAGGATTCTGTCCATTGGTCCCATGACCAGGATTCTGTACAATGGTTCCATGACCAGGATTCTGTACATTGGTTCCCTGACCAGGATTCCATACATTGGTTCCATGACCAGGATTCCGTACATTGGTTCCATGACCAGGATTCTGGACATGCTAAGAGTTACACAATGTTGTATATTCTCTATTTATGTGCTGTCCATGCACTGTCTGGGTGTTTATAATTGTAAGTATGAGGCTTTTAATTCCAAGGTACTAAGTGTTTTGATGTGTACTGGCCTCCGCAGGTGGAATGCCACACAGGTTGGCATGGCCATAGTGATGGCATCAGGGAACCTAGATAACATAATGGTTGGGGTGCTGTCTGGAATGGCATCCCCCTATAAATTGAATAAGCAAGACATCACCTAAATCTAAGACATGTCAGTGTCAAAGGGATTCGTCCACCACAAGATGTTAACAGTAACACATGTCGAGTGTCAAAGGGATTCGTTGCCATCAAACCTTCCTAAGGACACCATAAGACGCTAACACATTTCGAGTATCAAAGGGATTGGTGGCCATCAAATCTTCCTAAGGACATCACAAGACGCTAACACATGTCAAGTGTCAAAGGGATTCGCGGCCATCAGACCTTCCTTAGGACACCACAAGACGCTAACTCATGTCAAGTGTAAAAGGGATTTGCGGCCATCAAACCTTCCTAAGGACACCACAAGAAGCTAACACATGTCGAGTGTCAAAGGGATTTGCGGCCATCAAACCTTCCTAAGGACACCACAAGATGCTAACACATGTAGAGTGTCAAAGGGATTTGCGGCCATCAAACCTTCTTAAGGACATCACAAGATGCTAACACATGTCGAGTGTCGAAGTGATTTGTTGCCGCGCAGCTCATATGTCACGTGACGCGTGGGACGCTGACGGCATCTTCGTTAGTTACTGCTGCGGTTGCTGTGTTCAACCCAGCGGCAGGTGATGCGTTGCTACAGCAACCCCAGCATCTCTACGGACCTGGCCGATCGGCGGAAGCAAATTGCGGTGACGGTATACTGCGGGAAGGAGGGGCCGTGATGGGAGGCGTGAGAGGTTTCGGAAGGAGGGCTGTGGGGGGGGGGGGGGGGGGGAGGGGGAGTCAGGAGGGGTCCGCAGGGTAAATGCTAATCAGCTGGACTGAGGTGACCTGTGTGCTTCCCCAGCAGTTTGCCGCCGAATAATATTTGCAACAACTTATATTTTATCATAGAAATTATATATATATATATATATATATATCTTTCTTCATGATTTTAAAATAAGGTTTAGCTTTGTTACCGTTGTTGGCCGAGCAGATACATATTTGCATAAACTTATATTTTATCATATAAATTATATATATATCTTATATTCATAATTTAAAATAAGATTTAGCTTTGTTGACTAAGCAGATGAAATTTACAGCATGGACAATTGGTCTTCCTCCAGTTCACTGCCTCTTGTCTCATCTTAGCAATATTCAAACCCCGGATTCAAATCCAACGATCTGGGAATTGGGCGCTTAATTCATTCGGGCATCCCATCTGGTTGATTAGTAACGCCGGAACTGATAGGGTTGTATTTCCGTCAGTTAAGGCCCAGTCACACCTTACCGGACTGGGGAACTGGACACTGTCCGGAGAAATATGCCAATGCCCAGTACATGTCCGGTACCCATCCGGCGGTGTCCGGTGGTGTCCGGTACAAGTTTTGAACATGCACAAAACTTCTACCGGACACCGACGGACTAACGTGTCCAGTTGGTGTCCGGTTTGTCCGGTTCATGTCCGGTACCCATCCGTACATGTCCGGTACCCATCTGTTGGTGTCCAGTTGGTGTCCGATTTGTCCGTTTTGTCCGGTTCATGTCCAGTACCCATCCGTTACGTGTCCAGTTCTTGTCCGGTACATGTACGGTACATGTACGGTGCTTGTCCGGTGGCCCGGCAGCAATTGACCCAATTACGCTCCATTTCAGTACATTTCGATACATTTTGTCACCGGACAGCACCGGACTAGACAATTCTTTGTCCGGTTCATGTATGTTGCTCAATCCGGTAAGGTGTGACAGACACTTTATACATTTTTTATTTGACCAGAAACAACAGAAGTAACTAATACAATAACAATTTTTGATTGGTGACTTTACTTCGTTATTAAACCAAATTGATGCGACGACATTAGGAGTAAAACGGGCCCATGGTTGAAGCCACTCCGTGTCCGGGAAGCCACTTGAGAAGCCACATGGGAAGCCACACGGGGGCCGGGCCCCGCCTAAATGTCAGGGGGTCGAGGTCAGGGGTGAGGCTCGATTATAGGCGGGTGTAATCAGGGCGAGTGAGTTACCATCAGGACAACATGCATAGTCGCCATTACCCGGCCACTTGGCTGCGCTGAACCCATTACTGCTCTCCATTACTGCTTTACTGGGCAGTAGGACGGCGCATCTTGCTCTTAGCCTTTTCGTTATTGAGGTGAGTCGGATAGAGATTCACCAGTAAAAATAACACTTCACCGTCTCCCGCCCGAAATGGCAGAGTTCAGGTTTGTTTGTATACGCCGGAGAGAGCGAGGGAGAGAGAGAGAAAGGGGAAAACAGCGAGAGTGGGGAAGAGAGAGATAGAGAGAGGAGGAAAGAGAGTGGGGAAGAGAGAGAGGGGGGAAAAGAGACAGTGGGGAAGAGAGAGAGTGGGGAAGAGAGAGAGGGGGGAAGAGAGAGGGTGGGGAAGAGAGAGAGTGGGGAAGAGAGAGGGTGGGGAAGAGAGAGAGGGGGAAGAGAGAGAGGGGGAAGAGAGATAGAGGGGAAGAGAGAGAGGGGGGAAGAGAGATAGAGGGGAAGAGAGAGAGGGGGGGGGGAAGAGAGATAGAGGGGAAGAGAGAGTGGGGAAGAGAGTGAGGAAGAGAGAGAGGGGGAAGAGAGAGAGAAGGGGGTGTATGAACTAGAGAGGGGCAGGGCGAGAGAGGTGGAGATTCTGTGTCCTAGAAACATCTGAGGCCGTGTCAGGATGGGTACCGACGTGTGGCAGTGCACACTTGTGGTGACTTTATAATGCTGCCCCCCCCCTCCCACACAAGCCAACTACTGGGATATGATGTCACTAACGCCATAGTTCTTTATATTTTTATCCCCCTTGTACATATTAATTACCCAGCCAGTCATTGTTCTATCATATTAGTATTAACGCCCAGCGCCAAGCTTGGTAGTGACAAGTACCAGTTATCTTTTTTAAAAGTCTGGTTACACTAAAACTCCCGACTCGACCCGATCTGCTTAAAACTGAAAACGGGCCGATTCATTTTTCGAATCGCGAATCGCAATCGTAATCGGGCCGTTTTAGCCCTAAAACTGAGTTTTAGCGGGAACGCATCGCTAGTGTGCGCGGGGAGCGCACACCTAGCGATTTTTGTGTGCGAAACGGGCAGTTTTAGATCGTATACGGTAGGTGGGTGCGCACAAACGGTAGGTGTGTACCTGGCACCATATATATGCACCCGGTTCTGTCACAAGCACAAGTTGGCACCCCGGCACCCCGGCAACCCGGCACCCCGGCACCCCGGCACCCCGGCACCCCGGCACCCCGGCACCCGTATGGCATATTAGGTTACCTCAGACTTTGGATTTGACCAATTGACGATGTGTAGTCAACTGGACCGATTGCACCTGACAGGGTGACAACACCTCACGGGACTTTGTGCACTAGAGTGTGACGCCTTGTGTCCGGGTCCTCTGAGCACTACCAGGGATTCCCAACTGGGTTAGGGTCTGAGGTGGTGATTGGGTATGTGATTGAGGCGGTGATTGAGTACGTGATTGGTGTTTTGCTTGAGTAGGTGATGGAGGTGTTGGTTGCGTAGGTGATTAACGTGTTGCTTGAGTAGGTGATTGAAGTAGTGATTTAGTAGATGACTTAGGTGGTGCTTGTGTTGGGGATTGAATATGTGATTGATGTGGCGTTTGAGATAATGCTCGAGTTTGGCGATTGAAGTGGTGATTGTATGGTGACTGATATGGTGATTGACATGGGTGATTGCATTGCTTATTGTGGTGGTGATTGGTGGGATATGTAAGGATATGATTTAGATGATAAACCACGTGCTGCTTGATGTGGTGATTTATGTTGTGATTGTGGTGGAGATTGGTATGGTGATTATGTTCTAATTGATGTTCTAATTGGGGTGATGATTGAGGGAGCCACTCATGTGATTTATGCGGTGATTGTAATGTTGATGAAGTAATCACTCACATGATTTAGGTTTGTTTGTTTGTTTGTTGTTATTTTATGTCCTAGCAACATCTAAGGTCATATCAGGACGGGTACCGACTTGTGACAGTGCGCACTCATGGCGACTTTATAGTGCTGTCCCACTGGGAAACCAGGCCGCCGGCACCATGACCTGGTATCCCACTCAGTCACATTATCCTGACACTGAGCACACCAGTCCTTGCCCTATCCTAATAATGCCGAGCGCCTGGCTAGGAAGCGACAAGTATCAATTTTAAAGTCATTGGTTTGACTCGACCGGGACTCGAACCCACGACCCCACGATCTACCAGCACGGGCATGATTTAGGAGGTGATTGCCATGTTGATTGAAGTAGTCAATCGGGTGGTGGTTGAGGTAGTGATTGCCATGGCAAGTCAGGTGGTGAATGACGTAGTGATTGGGAGTGACTCAGGTGGTGAGTCGGGTGGTGATTGAGGTAGTGATTATGTGTGACTCAGGTGGTGAGTCGGGTGGTGATTGAGGTAGTGATTATGTGTGACTCAGGTGGTGAGTCAGGTGGTGATTGAGGTAGTGATTATGTGTGACTCAGGTGGTGAGTCAGGTGGTGATTGAGATAGTGATTATGTGTGACTCAGTTGCTGAGTCAGATGGTGATTGAGGTTGTGATTATCTGTGATTCAGGTGGTGATTCAGGTGGTGATTGAGGTAGTGATTATGTGTGACTCAGTTGCTGAGTCAGATGGTGATTGAGGTTGTGATTATCTGTGATTCAGGTGGTGATTCAGGTGGTGATTGAGGTAGTGATTACGTGTGACTCGTGTGGTGAGTCAGGTGGTGATTGAGGTCGTGATTAGATATGACTGAGGTGGTGAGTCAGTGGTGATTGAGGTAGTGATTATGTTTGACTCAGGTGGTGATTGAGATAGTGATTAGGTGTGACTCATTTGGTGAGTCAGGCAGTGATTGAGGTAGTGATTGGGAGTGACTCAGGTGGTGAGTCAGGTTGTGATTGTGTGCGTTGGTGGTGGTGAGGGTGGTTGTGAGGGAGGGGGCTGAGGGTGAGGGTGTAGGGGGGTGTAGCGCCGATCCCGACAGGGGGCGCCACCCCGGGTATTACGCAGCGTGCGTGCACGCAACGCGCACCATGGACTTGCACTAGCGCCAGCAGCGCACCTGGTGGCAGTGTGGGGAGTCTCCATCTCGACTCTACTCTCGACTCTAACCAAACAGCTGAGGCACCCGGCAGTCATCAGGGCTCCCGATGACTCGGGAGCTGGGGTCAAATTAGAGTAAAACCTCTAAATCGACCGACCATCGGACCAACTTTAAATGGTCCAATATGGGAGGTTTTTTCAAATCGTTACAATGGTATTGTATGGGCGATCGTTTGGGACCGAAATAAAGTGATTAATATAGGGGAGTGGTCGATTGTGGAGCTGGTCGGTTAGCGAGGTTTTACTGTATGTCTGAAACCACAAATTTGACACAATAGTAAAAAATATACACAAGTAACAAATACAAAAGAAAACCCGCATCATTAGATCAATACTGACAGTGATACAAAAGTAAAGTTACATGATTTATTTGTGTTACAAGATTGCAATTTGGTTCATTATCATTGTTTGTTGAGGAGTTAATTTGGCATGTATGAGACTGAGAGTGAAATAATGACCGCGTGATTTCAAAATGTGAGAGAAGGGAGGTGGGTGGGAAAATTTCACATAAGTGAGTTCCCGAATGGAGTGGTGGCCAAGTGAGTGTTGGCCTGGGTATAATTATAAGGGGGTAGGTACTATGAGGTGGGTGTTAGGTAGGGCATGGGGAGTTTGACTGTTGGAGAGCAGTATAACGGTGGGACTGTTGTCTGGTAGTTGGAGAGTCATACAAAGCGGAAACTGTTGTCTGGGCCTTTGGTGGTGTCTGTAGATAACGTTGATGGTCGTCATGAGGGACCGGGGAGATTGTCTGTAAGTCCAATGAGCGCAAGTGGAGCATTCACTCAACTCTGCTCCAATTATTCATAGGTAGTGACAAGTATCAATTTTTGTATGTAATTGGTTTGACTCAGCTGGGATTCGAAATCCTGACCTTCGGCACAGGAAGCCTGCACTCTTTACGATTCGGCCATCATGTCCGGTCCCTGAATATGTAGTTTTGTGCAATTTAGTTTCATATTATGCAATAAAACAAGCTTCTACTGCTCAAATAGGTTGAGTGTAATGCCACGGTTGAAACTTGTCATTTCAATGCACAGTCCGATGAAAGCGTAGCATATTCTAAACCAAAGCAGCAACCAGACGGGATGGCCGAATGAGTTAGAGCGTCCGTCTCGCGTGTTGGTAGATCTTGGGATCGTGGCTTCGAACTCTGGTCGAGTCAAACCAATGACTTAAAAATTTATAGTTGTCACGTCCTAGCCAGGCGCTCGGCATTATTAGGATAGGGCAAGGACTGGTTGGTTCAGTGTCAGGATAATATGACTGAGTGGGATACCAGGTCATGGTGCTGGTGACCTGGTCTCCCAGTGGGGCAGCACTATAAACTTGCCATGAGTGCGCACTATCACAAGTCGGTACCCGTCCTCATATGACCGTAGATGTTGCTAGGATGTAAAACAACACACAAACACACTAAACCAAAGCACGTAGCCCCGGTTTTAATGCAACATACTCATGCATTTATTAAGCAGTTATTAAGCATGTGTTGCTGCAAGGAAGGTAAAAGTCTATTTAATGGAACATGTTTCTGCTGAAGCCTGTGGTGTCAGATGTTCTACATGCATGCTAACATTAATTTCACATGTATCTCCAAACTTAGCCATTCATAAAGTTACTTCAAACTAACCTACGGTAGAGACCAGACGGGATGGCCGAATGAGTGAGAGCGTCTGTCTCCCGTGCTGGTAGATCGTAGGGTCATGGTTTCGAACCCTGGTCGAGTCAAACCAATGACTTAAAAATTGATACTTGTCGCTTCCTAGCCAGGCACTCGGAATTATTAGGACAGGACAAGGACTGGTGTGCTCAGTGTCAGGATAATGTGACTGAGTGGGATACCAGGTCATGGTGCTGGCGGCCTGGTTTCCCAGTGGGACAGCACTGTAAAGTCGCCATGAGTGCGCAGTCACAAGTCGGTACCTATCCTGATTGACCTTAGATGTTGCTAGGACGTAAAACAACAACAAACAACAAAACAAACGTATGGTAGATTATAACGGTCAACCTAATGTACATGTACAGTAAAACCTCCCGAACCGATCACCTCCACAGATCAATCACTCCCCTATATCGATCGCTTTATTTGGATCCCAAACGATTTCCCATACAATACAAATAATAATTTTTGTTTAACTCCCTAAACCGACCACCTCCCTAAATGGACAATTTAAAGTTGGTCGATTGAGAGAGGTTTTACTGTATTAATCTTCCAAATGTGGCTGAAACTGAGAACTATTGGACTATGTAGCTTTAAACCCACTTTGAACACATGGTTCCTATTAACCGAACAGAACATGGCTTTTGCCCTACTTTTTTTTTTTGGTCCATTAGTTGTTTAAGCAGGGGAAATTTCAGTCATAGACAGCTGGTCTTCCTCATTCCACTGCTGGTCGATAGAAAGCCCGAGCCTACACTTTTACCGACCCAAGGGATTTTTAACCTCCCACACCACATAGACATGGTATGAGAGCAACCGTCCTTTGATGACGCTGTAAGTTATACACAGCGGTGGAAATCCAAATTTGCAGAGCTGGCGGCATGGTGAATCGAACCGCCGACCCTCAGATTAGGAGTCTGACCTAGAAAAAAGTCAGACACTCTAACCACTCCACCACAGAGAACGCCACAAGTTCGCTGCAATTGGATTGCAGCGAACTTGTCCCAACTCCTCTTGGTTAAGGCCCTGCATTGTGACTAACTGCTTCGATGTGAACACGGTGCGCATGCGCGTGCACACAATTAGTCAGTGATGCTGACATAGACGACACGCACATTATCCGGGGTGCCCATTGGTTGTTGGAGTTTTAAGTCCTTGCAACAGCTAAGGTCATATCAAGACGGGTACCCACTTGTGACAGTGCACACTTATGGCGACTTTATAGTGCTGCCCTACTGGGAGACCAGGTTGCCACTCAGTCGCATTATCCTGACACTGAACCAACCAGTACGCCTTATCCTAATAATGCTAAGACTCTAACTAGAAAGCGACAAGTATCGACAATGTGAAACTGCCAGGAATACGAATTGTCGAAAGTCCCTTCCTGTCCGGATAAGATCTCAGGGCGTAAAACCCCAAATGATTAGCGGTTTGTCATTAAGAAGTGATCATGTTTTCCTGTGTTTGTCGTTGTGTCTGTGTGTCAGTGTGTGTCTTTATGTGTCGGGTGTCTTTCTGTCTGTATCTTTCTGTTTCTGTGTGTCTTTGTGTGTCTGTGTCTTTGTGTCTGTCTTTGTTGTATGTTTGTGTTTGTGTCTTTGTGTCTGTCGTGTGTTTATGTGCCGTGTGTGTCGGTCTAAGTGTGTGTGGTGCTTATGTATGTGAGGGTGTATGTACATATATATGCCAATGTGTAGAGCAAGTGTCTGTGTGTGTTTGTATGTGGGATTATGTATGTATGTATGTGTGTGTATGTGTGTGACTGTGTCTGTGTGTGTCTGTATGTGGGATGTATGTGTGTCTGTGGATGTATCTGTATGTGGGATGTGTGTGTGTCTGTGTATGTCTGTGTGTGCGGTGTCTGTGCATCTCTATGCCAATGTGGATGGCAAGTGTATGTGTGTGTGTTTGTATGTGGGAATATGTATGTCTGTATGTGTATGTGTGTGGCTGTGTCTGTGTGTGTCTGTCTGTGGGATGTATGTGTGTCTGTGTGTGTCTGTGTGCGCGGTGTCTGTGCATCTCTATGCCAATGTGGATGGCAAGTGTCTGTGTGTTTGTATGTGGGATTATGTATGTGTGGATGTCTGTGTGTGTCTGTGTATGTGTGTGACTGTGTCTGTGTGTGTCTGTCTGTGGGATGTATGTGTGTCTGTGTGTGTATGTGTGTGTGGTGGCTGTATGTCCAGTGTCCGTCTGTGCATGGCGGTGTGTGTCTGTGTGGGGTATGCGTCTGTATATCTATTTGTGCTTCAGTATGTGCGTGTGTATGTGTGTCTGTGTGGCATGTGTGTCCGAGGGGGTGGGGTGGATGTGATAGAACTGAGGCTGCCGTGCTATAAACGTGAAACCTGCTGCCTCGCCTTATCGGAGTATCTTTATGGGAATTTCAATTGGTGGGTAATGGTGCAATCATCTCCTTATCATCGTCAATGTTGACACGTCTGTGTCCTACTGGAAGCCTATTTCAACGTGTATGTATGTGAGAGAGAGAAAGAAAGAAGGGGAGAGAGGGAGAGGAAGGCAGGGCGATGAGAGAGAAAGGGAGAGAGGATTGATTGATTGATTGCCGTGTCGGCAGCATAGGCCATATTCACGGTGAGAAATGTTTGTTTTTTGTTCAAACGATCACTTTTACATGTAAAAGCAGACAATCAATTATGTGCCAAGAGACACTCATTAAATTAGAAAGCTCACAATCATATATTTGTGGTCAAGGGAAACAAATTCCCATAGAAAAGGAAAAGTTTTATTACTAATTGATAGAATCTATTTAGTAAACTATATGAGGTGGTACACAAATGTTTTCCTGTTTTACCTTAGTAAAAAGGTCATCCATACTGTCTGCAGTGTAGAACTGTTGGTGCAGGGCCAAAAAATCAATGCAACTGACACCCAATACATTCAGGGGGAGGTTCCCCCTTGAGCAGAAAAGCATGTGTAAGCCACCAGTTGCCAATACGGCAGCGGCTAAGGACCACTTGGTCCCGCCGACCCCCCCGCATGAGTGTGTGGTGGCCTTCCCACAGATGGTTCAATTTCTTTAAGATTATTAATGCTTTCATCCCACTCATGTTGCCATTTGGATTTTATGTGGGTGGAGAGAGGAAGGCAGGGCGCTGAGAGAGACAGACAGGGAGAGAGGAAGTCAGGGCGACGAGAGAGAGACAGGAAGGCAGGGCGATGAGAGAGAAAGAGGGAGAGAGGAAGACAGGGCGATGAGAGAGAAACAGAGGGAGAAAGGAAGGCAGGGCGATGAGAAAGAGAAACAGAGGGAGAGAGGAAGGCAGGGCGATGAGAGAGAGAAACAGAGGGAAAGATGAAGGCAGGGCGATGAGAGAGAGAAAGAGACGGAGAGGGGTAGGCAGGGCGATGAGAGAGAAAGAGAGGGAGACATGAAGGCAGGGCGATGAGAGAGAGAAAGAGAGGGAGAGAGGAATGCAGAGAGGATGGGGGAAAGAGAGGAAGGTAGGGGATGGGAGAGAAGGGAGGAAGAGAGCGATAGAGAGAGAACGGGGGGATGGGCAGCGTAAAAGACAGGGAGGCAAATGGGAAGGAAAGTTAGAGCTTTAGGGATAGAGAAAGAGAGAGAGAAAGTGAGAGGGGGAGGGGTCATGTGGCGTTTGCAGTATGTATACATACAAAGTTTGTACTCTTAGTCATCGTGTCCAGTTTTCATCCTTTTTTTCTTTTTCTTCAAGAAAATACAAGAAAAAAGGCCGGCATGAGACATAATTCATCTTGCTTCACTTGCAAGACCTCACGAGACCCCACTTAAAGTAATACCTTGTGTGTGAATCGAGCACCAAAACGAGGCGAGTGTGGGGAGGGGAGGAGGGAGAGGATGGGGGATGGGGGAGGTGGCGGGATGGGGGGGGGTGAGGGGGGGGGGGGGTGAGGGGCGCCGTTCTGAGTTACACGCCCGGAATATTCGGCTCGGTTCCTGCCGTGTGCGCGCGCTTGGGTCGGTGTGTCTGTGTGTATGTGTGTATGTGTGTTCTGTGTGTGTACCAGCCGACAGTCGACCTTATCGCAACACCGCCTCCACCCCTAATTTTGATACATTGTGGTTGTGTTTTTGTTGGGGTTTTACATCTTGACAACATCTAAGATCATATCAGGTGAGGTACTGACTCCTGACAGTGCACACTTATGGTGACTTAATAGTGCTGCCACACTGTGATAGGCTGCTGGCACTATGACCCAATTTCCTACTCAAGTCACATTATCCTGACACTCAACTAACCAGTCCTTGCCATATCCTAGTAATACCGTGCACCAGATTAGGTAGCCATAGTATTAATTTAGTAAGTTATTGGTTTGACTCGGCTAGGATTCAATCTCCTGGCCTTTTGAACGGGAAGCTTGCACTCTTGCCGATTCGGCCACCGCGTCCGGTCAATGAATTGTGGTGAGGTGGTTTTAAAAAAAAGTTTTCTTTTAATTTGTTATTAATATTTTGTGATCAGGTAACAAACACGAACTTAGCAATTCTCTCCTAACTATTTCCACTAAAGTAACCTCCAAACTGAAACGCACGCAATTAATCTATTGGAATAACTAAAGAATACAAACACAACACACAAGAAAAGACACACAAAAAAGGCACACACAACACAAAGGAAACAACAAAATGGCACGTAAAAGACCCACAAAATTCACCCACAAAACGGTTTTTTTTTCTAAACAGGAATGACAAATAGTCAATTGATATTATTAGGTACTCCAAAGTCGGCGTATACGGTGTCCGCAGCGCAAAATTTGAGTCATTTTAACCGTTTTAAAAAGCCTTGAATCTCCACTAATTCTGCTTGGTTTGAAATAAAAATTATATCAAATTAAAGCTTGTTCTTTTGCCTCTTAGGGTGTCTGATTTTTAATCATCATTATGAAAGAAATCACAGTCAATGGACACTTGTTGGCGGGTACCATCAGCAGCTCTGAGCATGCTTGCCGATTTTGTTTTCATCCAGTCTGAGCTACTCCCTTCCCTAAACTTGATGGCTTGGTGAGTACATTGACCTGAGCTAAAAATAACCACCAATAAAAGATAGAGAAGAATCTAGGCTTCATTAGCATATCAAGCATGAGTGTTTCTGAGTGGGATATTTGATTGAACTGAAGGAGTGAAAACATTAAGACATTAATCCTCATTGAAAATTGATCAGGATCGTTTTGAAAATTATATCATCAGAAAGCTTAAGTCTTCCTCTACCTAACCAGAACAATATTTGGTTGAGATTTATATCATGCGCATCAAGCATGGTCTGAGAAGTGACTGCTGCAAGAATTTGGCTATTGTCAGCTCGCGATGCTTAAGTGAATGTTGTCTTTCTTTCTCTCTCTCATCAGTTAGAAAATGATGTCATCATGTAGAGCTTTTAATTCTGGTTATTTTGGTATAAAGAGTGCAGTGATCGGACAATTAGAATGGGAGTTATGCTATTTTCCTTAATTTTATTGTCAGCTCGCGATGCCTAAAATTGAATATTGTCTTTCTTTCTCTGATCAGTTAGAAAATTATGTCATCATGTAGAGCTTTTGATTCTGGTTATTTTGGTATAAAGATTGCTGTGATAGGACAATTAGAATGGGAGTTATGCTATTTTTCTATATTTTACTGAATTTATTATTGGTGGTTGCTGGAAATTAAGGAATTTAGCAAGTTTGACATGAAATTTCAGAAAGAATACTAACAGTGATGGTCTGTAAAAAATTGAGCTTCTTATTTGTACTATAGAGAATGAGATTCTTTAATATTGGACAGATCATATGCAAAATAGCTTCCAGGTGGGACCCTAAAATCCAAGATTTGGCTAATTTGGAAATGTGCACAAATCGGGGCAAAAAAATCAATCTTTAAACACTCATAACTTTGCAGCTATTCAATCGATCTAAATGATTTTTATATCATTGAGATCCAATTTAAAAGATCTGTACAGATATATAAGATGTAATACTGACCTGTTGAAAATAGAAATCACTTTGGAGTACCTAATATTATGCTTCTATTATCGAACAGGTTTTTCATGTGGTTATTATTGCAACTGATATTGTCATTTATGTACCAACAAATTGTAATGAACGGCTGGAAGACCAGTGCTCTGGCACTGACAAAAGACATTATTCACTGAATAAAATACATTTAGTAAAAAAAAAAGAAGGAAATAAGTGGGTTTCGTAATAAATAGGCGAAAAAGTTGGGTGTCGTAAAAAGGAAACGGGTGGGTAAAGTTTGGTGTCATAAAAAAATGGGTGGACAATTTGGGTATGGTAAAAATAGAGTTTTGATACCTCGATTTAGCCGGCTGTTGGTAATACTTGGGCGGATTTTACAGGCTGCTTTTTGTTGTTGCTTTTTCCCCGCGCTGACCGCTTTGTGGGTTGACATTTTAGTCAAGTGCGCTGACCACAACACCCACCCCCACACACACTCTCTCTCTTTCTCTCTCACACACACACACACAGATACACACGCAGTCAGATACAGGCATACACACGCCTACACAGGTACATACAAGCATACACAGGCACACACAGACACTCACATATACATAGATGCATACACATACACATCCAGGCACACTTGGGCACACGTGGACACACATCTAGGCACACATGGGCACACACATATACACACTTTCTCTCTTTCTCTCTCACACAGACACACAAATACACATACAGACATATACAGGCTTACACAGGCACACACAAACATACACAGGCACGCACAGACACTCACATATAATACATGCATACACATGCACATCCAGGCACACATGGGCACACACATGCACACGGGCACACACATACACACACTCTCTCTCTTTCTCTCTCACACAGACACACAAACACACATACATGCACACACAGGCATACACAGGCACACACACACATACACAGGCACGCACAGACACTCACATATAATACATGCATACACATGCACATCCAGGCACACATTGGCACACACATACACGCGCAGAAACATACACACACAGACACACACACCAACGCACACCACCTCCGTGTTACCGGGCGCGGTGGCCGAATGGGTAGAGCACAGGCCTCGCGTGCGGAAGATCGGGAGTTCGCGAGTTCGGTTCCCAGTCGAGTCAAACCAATAACTTAAAAATTGATACTTGTCGCTTCCTAGCCTGGTGCTCGGCATTATTAGGATAGGGCAAGGGCTGGTTAGCTCGGTGTCAGGATAATGTGACTGAGTGGGATATCGGTTCATGGTGCCGGCGGGCTGATTTCACAGTGGGGCAGCACTATAAAATCGCCATGAGTGCTTACTGTCACAAGTCAGTACCCATCCTGATATGACCTTAGATGTTGCTAGGACGTAAAACAACAACAAACAAACAAAACCTCCGTGTTCTCCACCACTTGCACGAGTTCCTTCCTCTCTTGATTTAACTTTTTTTTTCATCAACAAAACGCTGTCACATCAAATTGTCGACTGGTTCACACGAGACCTGGTCTTTGTGTTTGGTGAGACTGGTTCGGGCCACCGAGGTAGAAGAAAAAAAATCTGCAGAAATGTCTCGACAAGTTACAATTTCCTGCCGGACCGCCACTTTGAAGTGGCGGGCGCCGCTCGCGTTTCTTTGAGTCGGTGTTTGGAAGCAATTTAAAACCATGGAGTGGTTTTTACACACAAAAGGGAAACATGCGCGCAAGTGGCTGAGTTACACAGTGGAAAAGAAAGATAGCATGAAGGAAAGAAAGAATGAATGAATGAATGACAGAAGGAAAGAAAGAAAGAATGAATGGCTGAATGAATGACAGAAAGAAAGAATGGATGGCTGAATGGAAGAATTGAAGAAGGAATGGCGGAAAAATGGAAGAAAGGAAGGAAGGAAGCAGAAGGGGGAAAGAATGACATAATGTAAGAATAGAAGAAAGAATGAAAGAAAGAATCAATGAAAGAAAGGAAGAATGTAAGAAGGAAAGGATGGAAGTATGAAAGAAAGTATGAAAAAAAGAATGTAAGTAGGAAAGGATGGAAGTATGAAAGAAAGTATGAAAAAAAGAATGTAAGTTGGAAAGGATGGAAGTATGAAAGAAAGTATAATTAAAGAATGTAAGTAAGAAAGGATGGAAGTATGAAAGAAAGTATGAACAAAAGAATGTAAGTTGGAAAGGATGGAAGTATGAAAGAAAGAATGTAAGAAGTACAGAATGGAGGAGTGAAAGAATGATAGAAAGAATGAAAGAACAACAGAAAACCCCTAACATTATTAAATGAGATTTCGAAATGTATTACTTGTGTGGTTATTTGATCTATAATTGTGTGTGTGTGTAAGAGGGAAGCAAATCAGATTTGTCAAGTCTCGACACAATTGAGTTTGAAACTGCTTAAAATGTGGATGGCCTAATTGTTGTAATTCTCTTAGTTACTAACTACGTGGCAGCTAGATTTCCTACTGTGTGATGTTATATATGGGAATGACCCGCTGCTTTTGTGAATGACATAATATATGATATTGATAATGACCTGAAGCTGCCATGATACCTCCGCGATAATGCCATAATAATGCCGCGATAATGAGGTCGTGACACTAACGTGATAATGACCTGAATATGCCATGATAATGAAGGGATAATGGCAGAATACTGACGTGGTCATTCCGTGATACTTCCGTGATACTTCCGTGATACTTCCCTGATACTTCCCCGATACTCCTCCGATACTCTCTCGATACTTCCCTGATACTTCCCCGATACTTCCCCGATACTTCCCCGATACTTCCCCGATATTTCCCCGATACTTCCCTGATACGTTCCCGATACTTCCCCGATACTTCCCCGATACTTCCCCGATACTTCCCTAATTCTTCCCCTATACTTCCCCGATATTTCCCCGATACTTCCCCGATACTTCCCTGATACTTCCCCGATACGTCCCCGATACTTCCCCGATACTTCCCTGATACTTGCCCGATACTTGCCCGATACTTCCCTGATACTTCCCTGATACTAACCCGATACTAACCCGATACTAACCCGATACTTCCCTAATTCTTCCCCGATACTTCCCCGATACTTCCCTAATACTTTCCCGATACTTCCCCGATACTTCCCCGATACTTCCCCGATACTTCCCCGATACTTCCCTGATACTTCTCTGATACTTGCCCGATACTTCCCCGATACTTCCCTGATACTTCCCCGATACTTCCCTGATAGTGATACTTCCCCGATACGTTCCCGGTACCTCCCCGGTACCTCCCCGGTACCTCCCCGGTACCTCCCCGGTACTTCCCCGATACTGCAATGGTACTGCCATGATACTTGCCTCATAATAGAACTTAGAAGATGATGCACTAACAATGACGACCTTCTTCTCTCTCCCTATCCCTATCCCTCTCCCTTTGTCTGTATCTCTCTCTCTCTCTCTCTCTCTCTCTCTCTCTCTCTCTTACAGTTACACACACATACACACCGCTGCCCAATACCCCACTAACAAACACCCTCACCCTGATGATGTAACCTACTGTAACCTTTCCCCTTGTCTTCCTCCAGGTGGTGCGGGTTCAGTCCACCTCCCCCCTGCGGTGCCCGCTCTGCTAATTAATCTAACCCTGATGATGTAAGAATACACTGACATGTCCCTTCCCTCTGTCTTCCTCCAGGTGGTGCAGGCGCAGTCCACCTTCCCCCTGCCGTGTCCGCCGCCCTTCCCGGACCTGGAGGCGGTGTTCGCGCGCACCCTGCGTCTCAACACGCGCCTGCGCGGCGTCAAGACGCAGCTGCAGGCGCAGCTCAACCGCCCGCCCAACTGCTCATGCGCACCGGAACTCATGTCGGGCATCGCGCGTTTCAACGACATGCGCTGCATGCGCACTTCCGGTGTGGCGCGCGTCTGCCCACGCGACCCCAGCACAGCCGCGCGGCCGCCGCTGCCAACCCGGCCAAGTCGTCCGACGCGGCCGACGCAGGAGACGACGCCGCGCCCTCTGCCGCCGTCCCCGACGACGGTCACCTACTCGACCGGCGGCGGCTGGGGAGGGCCCACGTCAGCGTCGTCGTCCCGGGGGCTCGATAAGTACTCTCGCACACCGCCAGGGGGCGTTAACGTAATAGACTTGGAGCACACGACGCTGCTGCCCAAACTGACGCCGGAACTGCCGACAGGGCCGACGGCCAAGCCGGTGACGACGTCCGACGAGGGCTTTACGATAATCGTCGTCGCCATCGGGGCTGGCGTGCTGCTGCTCATCTTCCTGCTCGGCTGTCTGCTGCTCTGCAGGTAGGTGGCACCACCCAGCCGGGATCTAGCCTGGTCCCACGACGACCTGTGGGCACCAGACCCAGTATGTGCGTACGTCTGTGTGTGAGTGTGTGTGTATGTGTGCGTGTACTGGTTGTTTGTATAATGTGTATATATAGATATGTGGATGATGATAAACCTGGTGGTTTTTTTTTTTATCGCGTGTAATAATGTCTGAGTGTTTTTGGTTACCTCCCTTCTCAGGAGGATGGGGGGGGGGGGGTAGTGTACCCCGCATGCACTGCACCTATGCCCCCCGCCCCCCACCCCTCACTGCATGGGGTGACACTCCACTCGCTTAGAAGTTTATATATATGTATATATATATTATCCTACAATCAGTGGTTTGATGAGTTGCAGTAATTATGCAATTATGGTTAGTAATAATATTGGTTTCGTTATTAGTGCAAGGGCAGTATGGGTGTTGCAGGAGGGCGAATCAAGCACAGTGTGACATATATATATATATATATATATATATATATATATATATATATATTTACTGTATATATATACAGTAAAACCTCTCTAACGGACCACCTCCACAGTTCGACCACTCCCCTATGTCGATCGCTTTATTTGGGTCCCAAATAATCGCTCATACAATACCACTGTAACAACTTTTAAAAAACTCCCTAACCTACCACCTCTCTAAATGGATTATTTAAAGTCGGTCCTATGGTCGCTCGATTTAGAGAGGTTTTACTCTCTATATATAAATTTCTGAGCGTGTGGAGAGTCACGTCATATCACGTCATTAATATGTATATATATATATATATATATATATATATATATATATATATATATGTGTGTTTGTGTGTGTTTACATGCGTATATACATGCATATATATATATGGATATGGATATAATGGACATATGCACCCAACCTTCTATTTGCAGGTACGTCTTTTACTTTATTTGTTGTCTGTAACATGTATATATTATATATACATGTTTATACATAGATATGCACATATATGTGTATATATAACGTTACTGACTGACGCTTCAAGTGATCAGATCAGACCAGCGATGTCTGTCTATGATCTCAGGCAGATATGCTTAGAGAAATGTGGTCCTTGTCAAGTAAACAGATAATGGCCGTCCAACCTACGTCATACACATGCGCTCATACAGTCATAGAATAGAAACACCAACTGCCATTGAGACGATCCATGACGTCATACACATGCACTTATAGAAATATACCGACTGTCATTGGGACGTTCTATGATGTCATACACATAGAAATATAGCGACTGTCATTGAGATGATCCATGACGTCATGCACATGCACTAATAGAAATATACTGACTGTCATTGAGATGATCCATGATGTCATACATATGCACTTATAGAAATATACCGACTGTCATTGAGACGATCCATGCCGTCATAACATGCACTTATAGAAATATACTGACTGTCATTGAGGGGATCCATGACGTCATACACATGTACTTATTGAAATATACCAACTGTCATTGGGATGATCCATGATGTCATACACATGCACTTATTGAAATATACCGACTGTCATTGGGACGATCTATGACATCATACACAATCACTTATAAGTTATAGACATACACTGACTGTCATTGAGACGATCTATGACATCATAGAAATACACCGACTGTCATTGAAAAGAGCTATGCCGTCATACACATGCACTTATAGAAACACACTGACTGTCTTTGACAGTTTGAGATGATCTATGACGTCATACACGGGCACTTATAGACACACAGCGACTGTCATTGAGACGATCTATGACTGCATTCACATGCACTTATACTAACACACCGACCGTCGTTGAAACTATCTATGACATCATACATAGACACTGATATAGAAATACACCGACTATCATTGGGAAATCTATGACGTCATACACATGCACTTATAGAAATACAGATAATATCATTGGGACGATCAATGATGTCATACACCTGCACTTATACTTATAGAAATGCTCCGACTCCTCATTGAGATGGTCAATGACGTCATACACATGCCCCTATTGAAACACACTGACTATCATTGAGACGATCTAAAAGTATAACGTCATACATATGTACTTATAATAGAAACAGACCAACTGTCATTGAGACAATCTATGACCTCATACACATGCACTTATGAAGGTGAGTGACTGTTATTGAAACAACCTATGACATCATAGTTACAGAACCCCAGCGACTGTCATTGTGACGTTATATGGCGTCATGCACATACTGTCATATGAGCAATTAATGACGTCACATACATGCGCTTATATCATTTGTATGGCTGTCACATATAGAGCTGCACAGGCTGGCACGTGTATGACGTAATTCATATTTTCCGATAAGGAATAGTGTACCGTGCATCTGCAGCTATCTAGATCATGGTCAGGGACCAGTGAAATCTCCCACAATTCTCAGTGACCCTTATACAGGTACCTTTACCTTCATGTTGATGTTACTTTAGCTAATTTTGTCTGGAATTGTATTTGTTTCAGACGAGACGTACGTTTGGAGACCCGAAGTTACTCGGCTCAGACTAATTTGTCCAGGGGCGTGTCCAGCCCCCCCCCCCCACACACACACTCCTCCCCGCTCTCCTCCCCGGCACCCTCCCCCTCCTCCTCTTTCCACCCCCTCCTCTCCCCCCCCCCCACTCCTCCTGCTCCCAATCTTCCTGCTTTTCCTGCTCTTCCTCCCTCTCCTCCCTCCCCTCTTCCCACTCCAACCCCCTTTCTTCTCCTGTCCTTCCATCCTCCCCTGCCCCCTTCCTCTCCTTCCCCTCATACTTCCTTCTCCAACCCCTCCTCCCCTTCTTACATCACCCATCCCCCCTTACCTCCTATCCCATTCCATTCCCTTTCCTACCCTCCCCACTCCTCCCCTCCCCATCCCTCCCCTCCCCATCCATTCCCTCCCCATCCATTCCCTTCCTTCCCTCCTTTCCCTCCCCATTCCATTCCCTCCCCTGCGCTCCCCTCCCATCCCTCCCCTCCCCTCCCCATCCCCTCCCTTCCATTCCTGTCCCTACCCTGCCCTCCTTTCCCTTCCCATTCCCTTCGCTTCCACCCCCTACCATTTCCTTCCCTCCCCTTCCCCCCTCTTCCTTCCCCTTCCATTCTCTTCGCTTCTCTTCTCTGATTACCCGCCCCCCCCCCCACCCCACCATCACCATATGGTCGGTAGTTCTATAATAACTCATAATGGCACTGCCCTATTGACCCACTTTGTTTCAGAGACACGCGAACCGGACCGCTCCCCTCCCCTCCCGTCCCCTCCCCTCCCATCCTCCCTCCCCTCCCCCTCCTCCCATGCCCCCCCCCCCCATGCCTGCCTCCCTTCCCCTCTCTCCCCGCCATTTCCATACTCCACCACACCTTGTCGTGACTAATTACACATAATTTCCCATGTGATGTTTGCTCTGAATCATTAATTGCTTTTCAGGCCTGGATTCACGTCACCAGATCGGCGTGTCGAATACTAGTGAGTGTACAATAAGGCCACGAATCAAGTAGGCCACAGTGAGCCTGGAAGGGGGGTGGGGAGGGGGTGGAAGATCGTACTATGCGTTACATGACGGTGGGGGTTTTGGAGATCTGATGGTTTGGGGGTTCTGACCTTGTATATAGTACAATTGCAATGTTAGGGGCCTTCCATAAATATCGATATACCTTCCCTCCCTTCCTCCCCTCCCAACCCAACATCTCTCCCCCTCTCTCTCTCCCTCTCCCTCTCTCTCTCTCTCCCTCTCCCTCTCCTTCTTCCTCCCCCTCTCTCCCTCCCATCTCTCTCCCTCTCCTTTCGATTTCATACACAACACATTTGACATTTAAATCCCAAATAAAGAGAACCAAATGAAGTGTATTTTCGCGGATTAAGTTCGCAGTTGACGCCGATTGGCAGGCGGACAGAGGGACCGTTCTTACACGGGTCGGCACATGCTTTATAGACTGGCGGACTTCATGCGGCGTCCCCAACACACGCAGCCATCGTGCAGAAGGAGGCATGTTTGCTTGATCCCAGCTTATGTTCTCCAACAATGCCGTCTTTGATGTGGGCCCGTGCTTGGCGTGCTGCTGAGGCGGCGGACCGGGCAACGGGGCAACCACCCGGCCAGGCAATGGGGCTGCCATCGGACCAGGTAACGGGGCAACCACCATGCCAGGCAACGGGGAAACCACCGGGCCAGGCAACGGGACAGCCACCGGGCCAGGCAACGGGGCTGCCATCGGGACAGGTAACGGGGAAACCACTGGGCCAGGCAACGGGGCTGCCATCAGGCCAGGAAACAGGGCTGCCATCGGGACAGGTAACGGGGCAACCACTGGGCCAGGCAATGGGCCCAGAAGCTGGCCGGGCAGCGGGCCGGGCAGCGGGCCGGGCAGCGGGCCGCGCAGCGGGCTGAGCAGCGGGCCGGGCAGCAGACCGGGTAGTGGGGCAATGAGTGGGCCAGGCAGCGGACTGGGCAATGGGTTAACCAGCGGGCCAGGAAACGGACCGGGCAGTGGGGCAATCAGCAGGCCAGGCAGTGGGCCGTGCAATGGACCAGGCAGCGGGCCGGGCAGCAGGCTGGGCAGCGGGCCGGGCAGCAGGCAGGGCAGCAGGCCGTGCAGTGGGGAAACGGGCGGGCCAGGAAACGGACCGGGCTGGGCCGTGCAATGGACCAGGCAGCGTGCCTGGCAGCGGGCCGGGCAGCGGGCCAGGCAGCAGACCGGGCAGTGGGGCAACGAGTGGGCCAGGCAGCGGACCGGGCAGTGGGGCAATCAGCGGGCCAGGCAGTGGGCCGTGCAATGGGCCAGGCAGCAGGCCGGGCAGCGGGCTGGGCAGCAGGCTGGGCAGCGGGCCAGCAGCGGGCCAGCAGCGGGCCAGCAGCGGGCCAGGCAACGGGTTAACCAACGGGCCAGGAAACGGACCGGGCAGTGGGGCAACCAGCGGGCCAGGCAGCGTGACAACTAGCGGCACGTAGGAGGTCGGTGGGCGGGCGGGTAGAGGCGGGATCCCGGCGTGCCGTCGCCGCTGCGCACGCGCTTCTCTGGGCGGCTAGGGTTTCACGTGCGCGCATGCGCGCCATGCATGTTTGATGGCCTCAACCACCTGAGCAGGTCGCCCGGGGCGAGCTCTTTGTGTCCTCCCTCCCACCCGACCCCACTCCGCCCCCCCCATCCCCCCACATCCCCCCACACACATGGCTCCTCCACTCCCATCTCCTCATACCACCACCCCCATCCCCCATCCCCCATCCCCCATCCCCCACACATACCCCGCCTCCCGCCCCGACCTACCTCGCTCCACACACACATTGCTTCCTCACCCCCACCGCCTCCTCCACTCCCACCTAATACCCCCACCCCCTCACCCCATCACCCCATCACCCCCTCACACACACCGCGACCCGCCCCCTCTGCCCGCCTCACACTGCTCCACTCTTTTCGCTCCCAGTCAATTCGCCCTGTCAATAATGAAGCGCATTTGTCGAACTAAACAGCCCGCAGTAACCCCCCTGCCCGCGTACACTGCGTGTGACTAATTATTCACCTAACCACTTACTTTTTTCTTAGATTTGATTATCTTGTCTGTGTGGGGGGGGGGGGGGGGGGGGGCGGTAGCGGGATTGTACAAATTTTTTTATTTATTAAAAAAAAAAGCAACTATAAATATTACAGTGGAACACATTTTCATCTCTAAATACGACTCGGATTACATGGAAGCCACAATGTCAATGGATATTGTTTATTGTTGATTTATTTGTTGTGGTTTTACGTCCTTGCAGCATCTAAGGTCATATCAGGACGATAGATAGGTAGAACAAGTCCACCCTCTTGGCTCTCCTCATACTCTCTAACTTCCTCTTAATCTCCTCTCGTTCCTCCCCTCCCATACGAGCGCGCGCTCTCTCGACAGAGAAAGAGATTGAAGGAGGAAGGGGCGACGGGATCTAACTGATAACTGAGAGAGCCAGAGGATGTGAGAGGCGGTTGGTTGTTTTACGTCCTGGCAACATCTAAGGTCATATCAGGACGGGCGAGTGCTCACTCGTGGCGACTTCATAGTGCTAGCCCACTGGGAGACCAGGCCGCCAGCACCATGACCTGATGTCCCACTATGTGTCACATTATCCTGACACTGAGCTAACTAGTCCTTGCCCTATCCTAATAATGCAGAGTGCCTGGCTAGGAAGCGACAAGTATCATTTTTTTAAATCATTAGTTTGACTCAACCAAGGTTCTAACCCGTGGGTTCGAATCCCACAATCTAGCAAAGCGGGAGACAGACGCTCGCCCAACTCATTCGGCCATCCCGTCTGAGTGTGTGAGGGTATTTGTGTAATGCCCGGTACACACCTAGCATATACGATCGTTTTCCCGCACCCACCTAGCATATACGATCTAAAACTGCCCAAAAATCGTGAGGTGTGCACTCCCCTAGCACACCTACCGATTGCGATTCACGACTAAAAACTAATTTTTAGCGCTAAAATGGTAGGTGTGCGCTAGCACTACGATTGCGATTCCCGATTCGAAAAATGAATCGGCCCGACTTCAGTTTTAAGCTGATCGGGAGTTTTAGTGCGCGAATCCTATATGCTATGTGTGTACCTAGCATAAGAGTATGTGTGTGATGGTGTGTGTAAGCATCTGTGTGAGGGTGTGTGAGGGGTAAGTAGCCGGGGGCGGGGTGGAATATTGGATCACCTTTGCGTTTGTCTGCGGCCAATTTACCTGACGCATCATGAGGCCACTCAGGTGAACACTCAGGTGATCACTTACCTGCCGAGGCACTCTGTAGCCACATCTGCCCATTCATCATCATTAGGGCTATTAGCAGCATACGGCTCACAGACCCGCGCCGGGTGATGTGATCTACACAACAAAGCTACAGTTGCCGAGGATTTTGAGTTTCTGTCATTTTTGTCAGAGATAAATAAATATATTAGATTGTTCATTATTTAGAGTTTCTGTCATTTCTTTTCAGGGATAAATATATTAGATTGTTCATTATTTTGAGTTTCTGTCAGTTTCAGAGATAAATATCTTAGATTGTCCATCATTTTGAGTTTCTGTAATTTTGTATGAGATTAATATATTAGATTGTTAACCTTTTTGAGTTTCTGTCATTGTTTTCAGAGATAAATATCTTAGATTGTCCATCATTTTCAGTTTCTATCATTCTTTCTGAGATAAATATATTAGATGGTTCATTTTGGGTTTCTGTCATTTTTGTCAGAGATAAATATATTAGATTGTTCATCATTTAGAGTTTCTGTCATTTCTTTTCAGAGATAAATATATTAGATTGTTCATTATTTTGAGTTTCTGTCAATTTTCCAGAGATAAATATATATTCGATTGTTCATCATTTTGAGTTTCTGTCAGTTTCAGAGATACATATCTTAGATTGTTCATCATTTTGAGTTTCTGTCATTTTTTCTGAGATGAATATATTAGATTGTTCATCATTTTGAGTTTCTGTCATTTTGTTCAGAGATAAATATATTAGATTGTTCATTATCATTATTATTGTTATTGTCATCGTCATCTTCATCATCACTATCACTATCACTATTGTTATTACTATCGTTATTACTATCGTTATCACTGTCGTTATCATTATCATTATCATTATTATCTACTTTACTTTAGTTTGATTTGACGTTTATTTAAAGTTGCATGGTCCGATGGCATATGAATTTTTGTCTTATTTTTTAGATAAATATATCAAATTGATCGTTACAAGCTACTAATCATTAGTGCGGAGTGATTTTGATTAAAGATGATTAGTTTTGAAGTAATATGAGCTGAAAGAACCAAAAATAATTTCGACAAGCTTGCCAAAAGTCCTGTGGCTATGACCCAGATGGTCATCTCGCGGTGACCACGTGATGTGAGATGACCTAGAACCTTACAGGACTGTAGGTAGGTATTCCTGGTTGGGTTGGTAACATTCTGGGAATGGATTAGTGCCATAGGCCCATGGCACTAGGGTTTTTAACCAAATATAATGTGTGTCTGTTGTCTGCTGGTGTCTGTCTGTCTGTCTATGTATGTCTGTATGTATCTCTGTGTGTGTATGTCTGTGTGTCTATCTGTGTGTTTCTGTGTATGTGTGGGTATGTATGTGTGTATGTGTCTGTGTGTGTCTGTCTCTGTATGTTTCTGGGTATGGGTGTATGTATGTGTGTGTCTGTGTATGTATGTGTGTGTGTCTGCCTCTATCTGTGTGCGTCTGTCTATGTGTCTCTGTCTGTGTGTGTCTCTCTCTGCAAAGTCAGGTTGGGTGTATGTGTGTCTGTGTATGTCAGGTGTGTGCATGTCTGTGTGTTTCTGTGTCTGTGTGTGCTGTCTATGCATGTCTGTCTGTGTGTGTCTATCTATGTGTGTCTGTGTGTGTGTATATATGTATGTGTGGTAATGTCTGTGTGTGTATGTGCGTCTGTGTGTATATCTGTGGGTATGTATGTGTGTGGCTGCCTCTGTCTGTGTGTGTCTCTCTCTCTGCAAAGTCAGGTCGGGTGTATGTGTGTCTGTGTATGTCTGTGTGTGTATGGGTGTGTATGTCTGTATGTGTGTGTGTCTGTGTGTACGTATGTGTGTGCATGTATGTGTGTGTCTGCCTTTGTCTGTGTGCGGCTGTCTATGTGTATGTGTGTGTGTGTCTATCTCTGCAAAGTCATGTCGGGTGTATGTGTCTCTGTGTATGTCGGGTGTGTGCATGTATGTTTGTTTGTGTGTCTGTGTGTGCTGTCTATGCATGTCTGTCTGTGTGTGTCTATCTGTGTGTCTGTCTGTGTGTATATATATGAGTGGTAATGTATGTGTGTGTATGTGTGTATGCATGTGTGTATGTTAGTGTGTGTCTGTATGTATATGCATGTGTGTGTATGTCTATGTGTGTATGTCTCTGCATGTCTGTCTGTGTATGTCTGTGTGTGTCTGTCTGGGGGTGTCTGTGTGTGTGTGTGTGTGTGTGTGTGGCTCTCTCTCTGCAAAGTCAGGTTGGGTGTATGTGTGTATGTGTATGTCGGGTGTGTGCATGTGTGTGTGTTTCTGTGTATGTGTGTGCTGTCTGTGCATGTCTGTCTGTGTGTGCCTATCTATGGGTGTCTGTCTGTGTGTGTATGTCTGTGTGTGTATGTCTTGTGTGTGTATGTCTGTGTGTGTATGTCTGTGTGTGTATGTCTGTCTCTGTGTCTCTGTAAAGTCAGGTCAGGAAACACACAGACACATACACCTCATATCCCCTTCCCCTCTATGACCCTGCACAGCAGGCCTACTTGGTTGGGGGGCTAATGGGGTCACGAGATTGGCCTAATTGGTTAATGGCCTTCCTGCATAATGGGTGTTTCAAACTGAGTGTTCAAAGGGGTGAGGTTATAAACTCACTGGTTATTCTGTATATACTGTCCCAAATCATTAGCTAATACACCAATATCTAAGTTGGATATATAGCATCAAATGTAAGTAGTTGTTTTAATTTTGACAAAATTATATTTCATCGGACCATGCAACTTTAAAATGGTAAGCTTTTGAGATCTTTGAAGTGCAAACATGTCAAATTAGTTTTGGCAAGCAAAAACTCTGACACCATAGACTTCTGCAGTAACTGGCTCTATTAAATTGACTCAGTGTTCCATTCTATGCAGAAACAAATGTTTTATAAGTGCATCAGTAACAATGACTTATAAAATTGATACTTGTCACTTCCTAGCCTCGCGCTTGGCATTACTAGGATAGGGCAAGGGCTGGTTAGCTCAGTATCAGGATAATGTGACTGAATGGGATATCGGGTCCTGGTCCTGGGGGCATGATTTCCTGCTAGGAAACACTATAAAGTCGCTATGAGTGTGCACTGTCACAAGTCGGTACCCGTCCTGATATAACCATAGGTATTGCCAGGACGTAAAACTCCAACAACAACCAACCTTACCTTCACAACAAACTAACTGAGCAGAACTCCTATTTACAAAAAAAAAAGACCCCAAAAACGCTGCTCATTCCATTTCAGGGTGGCGTCCCCCTCCCCCCCTCCTCCTTCCTCGCCATACTCCCCGCGCCACCTAGCGGTTGCTAGGCTGCGCGCTCGTCTCGCGTCACGTGCTTCCGGTCGGTGGGAATGATCAGTGGTGATTTATTCACTGCCGGGCGACAATGGGGGACAAGTGCTGGCGTTAAAATATAAAAGACACCCCACAAATGAAACCAGCTCGGCGCATGCGCACTGCTCACGCCAAGCGATGTTCAAAGAGAGGCTATGCCGCCCGTGGGGCTTTAAAAATGGTGATTTTTAACATCGATTTTTAATTTTTTTTATTATCGGTTATTCATTTAATCTGAACGAGATTCCCCGCCGAACAGCAGCTGCTGTGGTGGGGTCACTTGATTGACTGCGGGGAGGGGGAGCTGGCGCCGACCCGGTCACGTGACCACTGATGTGTCCTTAGGACTATCAGTATGGCACCGGTACCGATACCGGTACGGCGCTGATAGCAACACGGCGCTGGTACCGATGCGGTATTGGTACCGGTACGGTACTGGTACCGATGCGGTACTTGTACCGATACGCTACTGGTTCAAATGCGGGACTGGTAACGGCGATCTGTGCTCGTATCAATACAACAATTGTACCAATACGATGCTGGTAACAATACGGCATAGAACTAGTACCAATATGGAACTGGTATGGAGACAGTGGTGGTACAAATTCGGAACTGTACCAATTTGGCGCTGGTACCAATATGGTGCTTGTACCGATACATTGATGGTAACAATAAGGAACTGGTACAAATATGACGCTAGACAAGACTGGAAACTGTTATCAGACAGTTGACAACCAGTGACAAACATTAGGGAACCAGCATCAGATAATAGATAACTGGCATCCAACACAAAACAGTCAGCACCAGACAGTAGGCAACCGGGAACATACAGCAGGCAACCAGCACCATGCAGTAGGCAACCAGAACCAGGCAGTAGGAAACCAGCACCAGACAGTAGGCAACCAACACCAGGTAGTAGACAACCAGCATCAGAAGTAGGCAACCAGGACCAGACAGTAGGCAACCAGCACAAGACAGTAGGCAACCAGCACAAGACAGTAAGCAACCAGCACGGGGCAGTAGGCATGCACGAGGCAACCAGCACCTGACAGTAGGCAACCAGCACAAGACAGTAAGCAACCAACAAAAGACAGTAAGCAACCAGCACCAGGCAGTAGGTCGCCAACACCAGACAGTAGGCAGTCAGCAACAGGCAGTAGGCAACCAACACCAGACAGTAGCCAACCATTACAAGACAGTAGGCAACCAACACCAGGCAGTAGGCAACCAGCACCAGTCAGTAGGCAACCAGCACCAGTCAGTAGCCAACCAGCACCGGACAGTAGGCAACCAGCACCAGACAGTCAGGAACCAACACCAGGCAGTAGGCAACCAACACAAGACAGTAAGCAAGAAACACCAATCAGTAGGCAACCAGGAACAGGCAGTAGGCAACCATCACCAGACAGTAGGCAAGCAGCACCGGGCAGTAAGCAAGCAGCACCGTCTACACCATCACGACCACCCTCACAACCACCACCCTCACAACCACCACCACCATAACCACCACCACCACCACCACCAACATAACCACCACCACTACTACCACCACCACCCTCACCACCACCCTCACCACCACCATCACCACTACGAGCCATGCCTGTATGAGCGTCCTCTGGAATGAGGCAAGTCTGACATCGATTGCTGAATGAAATAACAACAGGAGACAATAGCACCAATCGGCAGCTGCCTTCTGCAGCGTCTGTGATTAGCGTCATTCCTGATGGAGGCTCTTTGTCTTATCCGTCACAGTGCGCGTTACCATGGTTATTTTAGTACAACCCGGGCGTATTGACGGCGCTGTCAGAAGGACTATAAATAACCACGGTCTAACGCTGGGGGAAATGGGGGGGGGGGGAGGGAGGGGGGCGAGGGGGCAGAGCAGGGACAATGCAATCGTGAGTTGTCTGCCATACATACACCCTTTTCTCTCTTTAACAATCCAATAAATATATATAAACTACATTCAGCATGCAGTAGAGCCCAGATAAAAGGTATATAATAATCGAGCAAACTGAAGAGAGTTAGTGTCCTTGTTTATATTCCCGTAATAGATTTTAGAGCAGATATATGTATATATACAGTAAAACCTCTCTAACCGACCACCTCCACAGATCGACTACTCCCCTATATCGATTGTTTTATTTGGGTCCCAAACCATCGCCCATACAATACCATTGTAATGGGATGAAAACCTTCATAAACCTCCCATCTCCCTAAATGGACCATTTAAAGTCAGTCCCATGGTGAGTCGATTTAGAGAGGTTTTACTGTATATATATATATATATATATATATTTATATATATATACACACATGTGTATATGTGCTCTATAATTTATTATGGGAATATAAACAAGGACACTACCGTAGTGCATTGTACCATACCCAAGAGGCGGGGTTGGGAGGATAATGCAAAATAACCCTGAACCGGAACTAGAACTTGATGTTAATTGTTATGCCGCTACCCAGGCACCAGTGCGCGCACGCGTATACCCGGGCCACCCCCGACCCCAACCCGCCGTACCCACAATGCCTCGCGCCGTGCCGGAGTTGCAGGTGTTGTGTTGGTACGTAAGTAGTGTAGGGAGAGTGGAGTGTGACAGCGTGGCTTGGCACCGGGAGGGGACGCGCCGGAGCAGCGGACAGTGTGACTGGTGTTTCCGCTGTTCAGCTCCCTGTATATTGTATGACCGTGGTGTTCCAGCTGTGCAGCTCCCTGTATATTGTATGGCCAGGGTGTTTCAGGTGTGCATCTCCCTATATAGTATATGGTGGGGGTGTTTCCGCTGTGCAGCTCCCTGTATATTGTATGACTGTGGTGCTTCAGCTGCGCAGCTCCCTATATATTCTATGGCCGGGGTGTTTCCCTCTGTAACTCCCTATATATTGTATGGTCAGAGTGTTTCAGCTATGCAGCTCCCTATATATTGTATGGCCAGGGTGTTTCAGCTGTGCAACTCCCTATATATTGTATGGCCAGGGTGTTTCAGCTGTGCAACTCCCTGTATATTGTATGGCCAGGGTGTTTCAGCTGTGCAGCTCCCTATATATTGTATGGCCAGGGTGTTTCAGCTGTGCAGCTCCCTATATAGTGTATGGCCAGGGTGTTTCAGCTGTGCAACTCCCTATATATTGTATGGCCAGGCTGTTTCAGCTGTGCAGCTCCCTATATATTGTATGGCCAGGGTGTTTCAGCTGTGCAGCTCCCTATATATTGTATGGCCAGGGTGTTTCAGCTGTGCAACTCCCTATATATTGTATGACCGGGGTGTTTCAGCTGTGCAGCTCCCTGTATATTGTATGGCCGGGGTGTTTCCCCTATGCAACTCCCTATATATTGTATGGCCAGGGTGTTTCAGCTGTGCAGCTCCCTATATATTGAATGGCCAGGGTGTTTCAGCTGTGCAACTCCATATGTATTGTATGGCGAGGGTGCTTCAACTGTGCAGCTCCCAAACATAATGCATGGCTGGGGTGTTTCAGCTGTGCAGCGCCCTACATAAATCATGACCCGTGTGTTTCCACTGTGCAACTCCGTACACAATGTACAACCGAGGTTCCTCCGCTGTGTAGCACTTTACATAATGCATGACCGACGGTTTCCACTCTGTGTGTTGTAATAGAGAACGTATTGATCTTCCTTGAAAGAAGCATGCCCTGCCACGTTCTACTAAATATTTGCTGTTATTCATATAAAAATATCAATGCAGCGTTTAGTGAAACTAAACAGCGTAGACATATTGAAACTTTGTCGCTAGCTCGGCTGGTATAGTCAAGGACTGGTTTCCTAGGTGTCAGGAATATGTGACTGAGTAAGGTATCATACTATGATACCAGTGAGGCACTGGCAATAAAGCTGGAGTGCAGAATATCACAATTCTGCATCATCCCTCATGCAATCCCCGATATTGCCAGGACGTGAGATCCTAATCAACTGGTCAATAAGTTAATCCATAAAGTGAATCATGTCCCCATTTGTTTTCAATAAATATTCCATTTTGGGTTCTTTCTTTTGTACTATTTCTTCTAACACAGTGTTCAAATTGTGAGATTCGTGTGTATAGTTTGTTTGTTGGAGCTTTACGTCCTAGGAACATCTAAGGTCATATCAGGACGGGGATGAGTGTAGTTTCGTGAATTATGTGTCATAGGGGTGGTGCAACAAATGGGAATCTCGCGCCCACAGTGGTACTCGAACCCACATTTATGCCATTCCGGTACAAGTGTTCTAACCATTAGACTATCTACCCACACACACGTGTGTATGTGGGAACTCCCATAGTGCAATGAGTGCAATTCATTACACTCGTCCCCTTGGAACCATATGTCTCATACATCAACATACAAATGTCCAGGTAACACATCTCCACAACGCACACAAAGCAGGTTCAACACCATACAACACTTAGCACATACATTATAGTTTAATACTGGTCATGGCATCAGTGTCATATAAGTGATGCAAACATAAAGGAAATATCGCACCTAGAACCGATTCGAACCCCCACTTCTGCCATTCCGGGGCTAGAGTCCTAACCATTAGTCTATCTAGGATCCCTGATGCAATCACCCTCCCAACACCTACCTGTGTGGGGGGCATTTAACACGTGGACGCGAGTGCGCGTCACGACGTCTGCATGATGTGTTTATTTGTGAATGGCGTTTCTGGTTAAATTAAGAATTGGGATCAATCTGAACAAACCGCTGGAGCCTTGCAGGTTGCAGGTGCTTTGTTGCTTCTATAAGTATAATGTCACTGTCCAACGCCTTGGATGAACAAAGCCCAACTGTTACCATGGTTACATTAACAAAAGCAATGCTTGCGTGCCTTTGGTTATCTTTCACTGCCACATCCTGTCATATCAGCATAAGTATTACTATATTAGGTAACTAACATGTGAGCCTCGTGATTCATAAACCCGGGGTTTCTGGTGGAAAGATTTAACCTTCGGGGGGAGGGTTGTTTGTTTGAGTGTTACATCCTGGCAACATCTAAGGTCATATCAGGACTGGTACCGACTTGTAACAGTGCACACTCATGGCGACTTTATAGTGCTGCCCCTCTGGGAGACCAGGCCGCCAGCACCATGACCTGATATCCTGATCAGTCACATTATCCTGACACTGAGGTAACCAGTCCTTGATCTATCCTAATAATGCCGAGCGCCTGGCCAGGAAGCGACAAGTATACATTTTTAAGTCATTGGTTTGACTCGTCCAGGGTTCGAACCCGTGGGTTCGAATCCCACAATCTACCAAAACGGGAGACGGATGCTCAACTCAAATCACACCGTCTGGTCCTGCATTATATTATCTTTCAGTTTCACTGCCACATTCTGTCATATCCTATTAAGTAGCAGCATACTTATTACTATTTGAGATAACTAACATGTGAACATAGTGATTCATGAAGTCGGGAGTTCTGGTGGGAAATTACACCTTCGGGGGTGGGGGTGGGGGTGGGGGTGGGGGTAGTGGGTGGCGGGGTGAGGTTGATGGGGCGGGGGAACTGGTTATGTACCTTACATGCTTTTTTACTAAATGTACTTTATTCAGCGAATAATGTCTTTTCTCAGCGCCAGAGCACTGGTCTTCCGGCCGTTCAGTACAATTTGTTGGTACATAAACGACAATATCAGTTGCAATAATAACCACATGAAAATCCTGTTCGATAATAGAAGCATAATATTAGTTGTAATAGTAACTGCATACAATTCCAATAACATATTTGTTCTTAAGATTTATCAACAAACGCAAAAAGAAAAGATCAACATCAATCACGAAATCAATTTATCTACGAAATGCGTATGAAGCATGCGGCGGCGGACGGGGTGGGGTGTCTTTGGTTCAACCAGAGCCCGCCAGGTGGGGTGGGATTTCATAGTGAGCGTCCCTAGAAAGACTTAATTCGATATCGCAAAGTAAACGTTGTATTTCAGCATGGGACTGGCATTAACAGAGAGGAGGGGTGCCGGGGGGGGGGGGGGAGAGGAGGGGGTCATGTTAAAGCCGCATAGTCCAATGACAGCATCACATTTTTTCAAACTAAACACTTGCATCGATTTGATCCTACATATCCAACTTAGATACTCTTGCAACATAGAAGGGAATACTATTATTACTAAGTCCATTTAATAGAGCATGTTAATAACATGCTCTATTAAACATTGTTATTGCTGTAGCCTATGGTGTTAGCATTTCGATGTGCGTGGCAAAATTAATTTCAGATATCTCCAAAGTTATCCATTTAAGACAAAGGTTTCTTCAAATTAAAGAAACCTAGGCTACAATGACCGACCTGATAATGGCAGTACCTTTTTAGTAAAAATGACAAACTCAAAACCATCGGACTACACGCTACTTTAACTTCCCACTATATCGCTATATTGATCTCTTAATAGGCTTGTGTACACGCACCTCCTTTCCCCTATTACCCCCCCCCCCCCCCCACACACACACACTCAGAGTCATATACATACATGTATATACACACATCGAGACGGCTACATTAAAACGCGCCTCACTGTCATCCGAGAGTCACGTGATGTGGACATTAAGCCGCGAGTATATGGAGGAAGAGCATCGGAGCCACCTAGCGGCATTAAAGGGCAGCAGACAACAGCGGGTCCACTTCACACTACCCCAGTCCGATATCACTTGTATCGCTATATAAGGTTGACCGCTATATCAGGTTGACCGCTATATCATTATCAGATTGACTACTAGTACTACTACTAGTGGTATATCAGGTTGACTGCTATATTAGGTTGACTGCTATATTAGGTTGACCACTATATCAGGTTAACTGCTAATAAGGTCAACCGCTGTATATATAAGTTTGACTGCTATATAAGGTCGACTATTGACCGCTATATCAGGTTGACTGCTATATAAAGTTGACCACTATATAAGGTCGACTGCTATATCAAGTTGACCTCTGTATAAGGTTGACCACTATATAACGTTGACTGCTAAATAAGGTCGACTGTTGACCGCTATATCAGGTTGACTGCTATAAGGTTGACCACTATATAAGGTCGACTGCTATATCAGGTTGACTGCTATAAGGTTGACCACTATATAAGGTCGACTGTTATATCAGGTTGACCGCTATATAAGGTTGACTGTTCTGTGGTATTAACCATCATATTTTTTCACGGGGTCAATACATAATATTGTGGAAGTTATTATTTAAGATGTGTGAATGAATACTAGTAATAGTAGTCTTACACTAGGTCGGCAATTGCCTTGATTTAGGACTACCTCGGAAGATCACGATCCAAATCTATTATCTGTCTTTGTACTAATAGAAATAATATGCACTTCTACATTGTTGTTCTGTCTCCGGAACCGCCTCCTACTATTGGGGAAACGCTTGGTTTTGGCTGGCGGGGTGGCTGGTGGAGGTGGCGGTGGGAGTGGGGTGGGAGTGGGGTGGGGAGGGGGTTGGAGGAGGAATGTGAAGTACTGAAAGTTAAGGTGGAGTGATGCTCGGAGATGTTCGGAGGTGCTCGGCAGTACTCGGTGATGCTCGGCGGTGCTCGACTTGCCATCGACAAGAAAGGCGGGGCTGGATTCTGACAGGCGCCGCAGGGGTTGCTCTGACCGGCCTCGACCCCGGTGCCCTCCGCCGCCCTCCCGCCGCCCGCCGCCCTTCCTCCGCCGGCCGGCCGGCCACCCACCGCCCGGCGCCCTCCGCGCTCCGCCCTCCGCCCTCCGCCCTCCGCCCTCCGCCCTCCGCCCTCCGCCCTCCGCCCTCCTGCCCCCGCTCCATGCCGCCCACCGCGTGTCTGGTCCCGGAAGCCCCCCGTTACCGGGCCGTCCCCGTCGGGTTACCGGCCGGGGCTGGTGCCATGTCCGGCCTGCCCGCCCCGACCGGAAACTCTCGGCTTGCCTTTCACCGCCGCGCCGCGCCTGGAATGTAGTGGCGGTGGTGGTGGGTGGAGGGGGGGGGGGGGGCGTGGGTGGAGGCGGGGGCGGTACAGGAGGGCAACGGGAGAGGGTGTAATTGGGGGGGGGGGGGGGCGAGGTCAGATGTGGGAACGTGGTGGGAAGGAAACGGGGGTGGCTATGGGTGGGTGCGCGCAGGGAGAGAGATGGAGAGTAATGGTCGGCTCGCCCTCCAACTGTCTCGAGCTCCTCTCAGCGAGAGGAGATAGAGAGGGTGACTGAGTGCGTCGGTAGCAGTCCCGGAAAGGGCCATGCTCGCAACTGTACCCCGCAACAGGAGAGAGATGGAGGGTACCGGGGGTGGCTATGGGTGGGGTCCAGGAGAGAGATGGAGAGTAATGGTGGTGGCTATGGGTGGGGCCCAGGAGAGAGATGGAGGGTACCGGGGGTGGCTATGGGTGGGGCCCAGGAGAGAGATGGAGGGTACCGGGGTGGCTATGGGTGGGGCCGAGGAGAGAGATGGAGGGTACCGGGGGTGGCTATGGGTGGGGCCCAGGAGAGAGATGGAGGGTATCTGGGGTGGCTATGGGTGGGGCCCAGGAGAGAGATGGAGGCTGCCGGAGGGGGGGAGAGGGTGAGGTCAGAGTTGGTGAGGTGGGGGTGGCCGTGGTGGGTTGGGAGGTCAATGGGTGTGCGGGGGGATGTGTCCTGGTAGTATCTGTGAAGGAGGGGGGCATAGTCGTAGGGGGGGGGGGTCAAAGGTGGGTCGTGGTGTGGCCGACGTCGGGGATAGGAGACGGCTTGACCCTGGTGAGGGGACATAGTTGAGCAGGGGGGGGGGGGGGGTCAGTAGGTGGGGATGACAGGGGGGAGTCCTGGTGTGATCAGTGATTGGCGGGGGGGGGGGGGAGTTTTGGGGTTCCAGGGGGTAGTTGTTGCACGGTCTGAACGCGGGAGCAGGGCCGGTATAACCGGGGAAATGGATTATAAGAATTATGTGAGTATAATAACACGAGAGGGAATGTTTCCTATATGTTCCCTGGACTACTTTATGGTTGACCCCTTTTCGCAGTTGGTTCAGGTGGCGGCACCACCCCCAACCGCACCAGTGGCGCGAAATATTGTCACTCGCGCACTGGAATATATATATATATATATATATATATATATATATATGCCCAACGGCTCGCCGTTGGGGTTTAAATGCGCAACACGGAGGTCGCCGCGCCGGGCGATAGCCCAGGACTAATGACCTTGTCGGCCTCGTTAAGATAGGCGGGGGGGGGGGGGGGGAGGAAATCCGACCCCCAGTGCCAGGGTCGGCGCAAGGAAAACGCACCGCGTGGTAAACGGCGAAAGGAAAACGCGCCCCCCCCCACCCGCGGGAGGCTGGGGGGAGGGGAGCGAGCCGGGGCACCTCCCGGCTCCCCTAACTGCCCTCACTCTTATGGCCGCGCGCGCCCTGCCACCACGCATCCCGAGCTGCTCAGCAAACCGCTCGGATGTGCATGCCTCGTCCCTCCCCCAGCCTGGCTGCTGCCCTGATGGCAGAGGACGAGCTTTGACCTCTCCCACCCACCCTTCGAACAAGAGGGGGGGGGGACACTGGGCGCGCGAGGGGGGGGGGAGGGCACGCCGCCCGGCCACACAGCGGGCCGGCTGCGGCCGCTCCCCGCAGGTACCGGGTTCAACACCCAGCATATTGACTTAGTCATTGGCAAATGAACTTACACATCATTACATATTATTATTACTTTATCTTAGCGCCCCTTACGCCCATTGGGGCAGCACGCGCGCGCATGTGCACATCAGGTTGATTTGTTACTTCATTAACATTGTGCATTTGTTTATGTAATACTTTTAACCTTAGTGACTTTAATAAAAAGTCTTTTACTCCCCCCGTGTGTTCGCGCCATTTAAATATATGTATATATATATATATTTATATACATATATATATACCCACACACACTTAACACCCGCTCCGCTATATGTATATACTGATATATATATATATATAGTGATATATATATATATATATATATACACCCGCACACACTTAACACCCGCTCCGTGACCAGGTAGCCATCAACCAGATCCCTACTACCCCGTTATACCCGCCCTGCTCCTGTGTTCGGACAGTGCAACAACTACTCACTGGAGCTCCACAACTCCCCCCGCCCCTCCCAATCACTGATCACACCACAACCTCCCCCCCCCCCGCCATCTCCACCTCCTGATCCCCACCCCCACCTGCACCAAGGGTGTCGGATCGATGGTAGCTGTTCCTTTGTTACTCAGCCATAGAGTCAGTGCAACTATCTCCTATTCAGTATAGTAACATCTTTGGCGAGTGTATGTGTGTGTGTGTGTGTGTGTGTGTGTAGGGCGTGTATGTATGTGTATGTATGTGGGTGGGTGTGGTTCTCAGCGTTTTAGTTGGTCCGTGTGTGGGGGAGGGGAGGGGAGGGGAGGGGAGATGTTAGGGGAGGTGTGGAGCCGGGACTAAAGCCAGTGTACAAAGCGGGCGTGTTGGTGTCGGAGAGCGGCGTCGCGGCCGGGCAGCTTGACGGAGAGAGGTGGTGGAGATGGTGGAGATGGTGGAGGAGGAGGTGACATGGGCGTGTTGCTAGGGTGTCGCTAGGAGTCGGAAGGTGTCCTAAGATGTCCGAATGTGTCCCAAGGTGTCGCGCGAGGTGTTTGGGCTGAAGGGACGGGCGAGGTGGAGTGGAGTGGTGGGAGGAGCAGGGGACAGGGCGGCTGGCGGGCGGGGGGAGGTAGCGGGGCGGGGGAGGTAGCGGAGCGGGAGGCGGGGGGGGGGGGGGGGGGGGGGGAGTGGAGGCCGGGCGGGAGACCGACTGGGTGGGGATGGCAGGCCCCGCTGACGGCGACATTGATAGCCCACCGCGGCGAGCCCGGGCGCCGGCCACCACCGCCACCAATGCCCGGGTCGCGCCCAGCCGGCACGCGTCGTGCCGGCTCCGGTGACAGCCCCCGAGCCCCTCACTCCCTCCTCACCCTCTCCCCTGTCGCCCCAGACAAATTGAGTGTCTGCGGACCCGAGAAATGATAGATAGATAAATACTGGGTTGTTTGTAACCTTATGACGGTTACCGGTTGCAGAACTGCAATATTATAGAGAGGCTCTGATAAATCGGCCCAATCTTTGATTGAAGAATAATCTTCTGGTGGGATGGTTGTAGAGGCTGGTTGATATCTTTACAACAATTAAATGACGAGTCGTTAGGGCAGTCCAGAATCTCAGGTCCGGTGGTAGCACAGCACTTGTATCCAGCAGAATGCAGCAAGGGTTTCCAAGGAAGGGTGGGTAAAGATGGGTTCAGCGGTTCCAGCATCAAGAACAAAGCAACAGAAACTTAAAGGTAAAGGGGCCCACCTAAGCACACAACTCCCTTGATCAGGGGGAGAAGTATGCCTGGGAGAGAAAAAAAGGGTAGAGTCTACTAAAGAGAAATGAGGAGAGTTGAGTCAAAGGACCGTGTTTATTTGCTCTATGGCGACCATCCAGTGAGCCAAAGACACGGACAGAGTAAGAGTAGAAAGTGAAATGCTGGCAGGATCCCCCTCATGGAACTCTTTTCAGTCATATCAAGGAGGAGCAAGGCCAGCGGAGAGGAGATAGAGAGAGGTGTGGATGAAGTGCAGTCCGGATAGCAAGTCCCCGAGAAAGGAGCCATAAGCTCAGCAACTTGTACCCCCACATACATACGTACACCAACACGACCACAAACCTGAAACATCATTTGGTGGCCTGCCTTTGATGAGAATTCCAGTTTGCTTTGTTTGTTTGATTTGCTGGGGTTTTACATCCTAGCACTAGGCAAAATCTAATACCCCCATCACACGAAACTAATTCTCACTACATTATTGAAAATGTTGCTAAATGGGCTCAAACTGTGTGCGAACGGAATGGACATAGTAGCAATAGTACAGTCTGTTTACGAATGGAATGGACGTGCTCGAAATGAATGGTGCTCCAGAACTTTGAGCATGCCCAAAATTGTCTTGCAGCCACGTTCTACCCCGAGCACAGCCCGTTTTGGAACGGGGTCAGATGTTTTGAGAACTAGTTTGGTGTGATGGGGGTGTAAGGTCATACCAGGACAATTCTGGGAATCGAAGCCAATGGTTTCCTGAGGTATATTAAATGTTACACGCATATTATTAAATATAGCGTTTCTGGCATGCCTACTACTGTTCTTGCGTATTTATCATGGGTTGAGCGGCATGGGGAGTGAGTAGACTGCACTAAGTAGGTCAAGGCCGGCTCGCTCCAATTCCGGTCCTGCTCCGAAATTTGCGCTCTCGTCCCACTCCATCCTAACATACCAATCTAATAATACATTACTACATGGTAATTTGATTTAATTTCCGTTGTCCGATGGTTTTGAGTTTCTGCCATTTTTTTTAGATAAATATATTAGGTTGATCGCTATAATATTTTAGTTTTAAGCAACTTTTTGTTATTATTATTTATCTTCCAGACAAAAACAACGAACAGTGAATATAGTTGGATGAGAAACTTCTCTGGCTGGTAACCCCGAAAGGCCCCTCCATTTAATAGCAATAGAGTAATAAGTCAGTTAGACTAGTCAAGTACAGTAAAGTCAAATCTTCGATTGACTGGAGGCCGTATATCGGCTGAACCGCCCGAAGTCGCCTCCCCCGGTGTGCAAATCCCTCTGATTGGCTGATCGCCTGCGGCTCGGCAACCTAGCTGGGGGAGCAGAGGCGGTACAGCGCCCACCCGCCACGCGGCAGGTGGGGAGGCAAGGCCCTGCAGCCTAAATAATATGAGCATAACAAGTTATACAATACATAAATGGCTAGCTTTGGAGATGTTTGAAGTGAAAGCATGCAAACTTAATTTTGGCATGCAAGTCAATATTTTGACACCACAGGCTTCAGCAGTAAGACTTTAAGAATTCAACAATATCGACTTCGTATTCACCTCCTGTTGCTAGGACGAAACACAACAAGAAACAACAACAAACAAACACACAATAGTCACTTCAATGCAGCAACAACTGCTTAATAAGCGCACCACATCCTACATATCCAAGTTGGTCCTACATATCCAAGTTGGTCCTACATATCCAAGTTGATCCTACATATCCAAGTTGGTCCTACATATCCAAGTTGATCCTACCTATCCAAGTTGGTCCTACATATCCAAGTTGGTCCTACATATCGAAGTTGGTCCTACATATCCAAGTTGGTCCTACATATCCAAGTTGATCCTACATATCCAAGTTGGTCCTACATATCCAAGTTGGTCCTACATATCCAAGTTGGTCCTACATATCCAAGTTGGTCCTACATATCCAAGTTGATCCTACATATCCAAGTTGATCCTACATATCCAAGTTGGTCCTACATATCCAAGTTGATCCTACCTATCCAAGTTGATCCTACATATCCAAGTTGGTCCTACATATCCAAGTTGATCCTACATATCCAAGTTGATCCTACATATCCAAGTTGGTCCTACATATCCAAGTTGATCCTAGATATCCAAGTTGATCCTATATATCCATGTTGGTCCTACATATCCAAGTTGAATATGTAGGTAAGTGTTTCAGATTCGAAAATTTAACACGTTCATTGTACATAATATAATACATGCACTGAGGTAGGCCCTATGGTTTATGTCAATGTGAATGGGGAGAATTGGGTTTGTTATATATATATATATATATCTATATATTTTACCTCGGTAAACAGCCTCAGGCTAGCCTCAGGCTAGGGAGAGGTAAGCACGTCCGGTACCAGCAATTAGCATATACAACTCATGACTGGATAACGTGTCGTTGGGTTGCTCCGGCAAAATTAGTCTACATACAAGCAAATACGCAGTAAGTATATAAAAACTGTGGTTAGCTTAATTATGATGCATTAGAGCATCATTATGGAAAGTTTAGACTTTCGTTGGTCCAATTTGGACGAGTTATTTGGTTATAAACAACCAAGGATAGAACACTCGAGTGGGTTTCTCGAAGGAACCAAACCGGTCATTAGAGGTTATGTCAACACCCGGGTCACCGTGTGACTATGGGTAGAGATGTGGGTTTCGCCCTATCTCATGTGGAAATTCTCTCGTACTCTAATAGAGAGTAATGTTGGAGATGCTCCTGGGTTTCTTTTATAGACTCCCCTAGACAAAACTTTTTCAGGCGTTTCTCCGAGTTTCGTAGCATTTTCTCCAACTTGTTGACGTAGTAGTCACAGGTGGGAGAAGTGTGCGGAACAGAGGGATGGGCGGGCCGATACACTGGTCCCGACCCCGCGTAAGGTTTGGGCTTGACCCACAACCCACGCACAAATTTAGCTTATTACGCCTGTGTTATAACGGTATAAACACGTTCTCTAACACCAATAGATGTCCAAATGAGTTTGAAACAACCATATTGTGACATATATATATACCGGGACTGACCAAAAGTATTTGTTTCAGCTCCCGATGGCCACGAAGCGGAGTAAGCGCGGTGCAGCAGCAGCCGAGGGGCGTGTTCCGAGTGGAGTGGACGAGGAGTACGACTCCTCACCTGTGTTGTCGGCAGGGCCGTCGACACAGCCCCGGGCGCATATCCTCTCCGACCCGGACGAGGACGCAGTGCCTGATGTGCCTGCGCCTCCAGATTGGGAGGCTCGCTTTGCACGATTGGAAAGCCACATCTTGACTGCCAAATCGCCTGTGTCTCGGAAGCGGCGTAGGCCGAGTGTCCAAGAGGATTCGTATGAGGATTTCTTGGACACAGACTCGGCGGTGGAGCTTAAGGCTCCTCCTCCTCCTTCTCCTAAACGGAGGAAGAAGAAGAAACAGGTGATTTCTTCGGGTGATGAATTCACCAAGGAGCGGGCAGAGACTGGTTTTCGCAAAAAGCGGAAGACTAAGTCCAAAAAGAAGAAGAGGAAGAGGAAATATTCTTCTTCTGATTCGTCCACTGAGTCTACTTCTACGGAATCAGACTCAGACACCATATATGAAGGTGTCTATGCGGACATTGGCACTAAAGTGGCTAAGAAGGTGGAGAAGCCAAAGGCTAAGCGGGTTAAAACCACTACGCTTATGCGCGAGACCGTGAATGGTCATTTCCGCACGTTCAAACCGGCGGAGGTTATCTCCAAGTTAGGAGATGAGTTAACAGGCATAAAGGGTGTTCCCAACTCCATCATTAAAGAAATGGATCGGGATGTCAATATGACGGATGACCGTAAGAAGTTTGAGGATGTGTTGCACACAGTGCATAAGGCAGTGTTGGCTACCCTAACAGCTATTGTTCCTGTGGCTAATAGGATGCAGAGTGAAAATAAGTTCTCGTCTTTGGCTAAGACAATGGACAAAGGCATTGCAGTGTTAGCGGCGGCAGGTAATTACCTGTCGTATCGAAGATATGAAAATGTCTTCAAGTCAGTTTGCACAGATGCTGGCAAGGAAGTGGCTCGCTCTAAGAAGGTTACCGATAATGAGGGGAAGGAGTTTACGCTTTATCTTGCTCCAGAGCCGATTAAAGGGAAACCCTTAGATAACACCAAGATGTTTGGCGGTCAACTACAATACCTCTATAAAGAGGTAGAGACTGCAGCCAAGAGTGGCAAAAACATGGATGGCAAGAAGAAACAGGAAGCTCCTCGTTTCAAAAAGTCACGAGGGGATTTTCGTCCACGACGGTTCACCAGAGGAACCAGACCGAGTTCAAGCTTCAGTCAAGGGGTTCGGGGCCGGGGCGCTCGCCCAGGCTGGACCGACAACACCGCACGGTCAATAGGCCGAGGGTTCAACTCGTCGAGACCTTTCCCCAGGGGCGGGTCCAAGTAGAGGTCCAAACACAAACTTTACAAGTCCCTGAAGCCTCTAAAAAACACACAAACTGTAAGCAACTTTGTGGCTGGTAATATTAGTAATCATATTTCTGAGTGGCACAAAATTACTAGTGACCAAGAAATTTTAAAAATAGTTAGGGGTGTTCACATTCCCTTTACACAAATTCCTGTACAAAGTATAATACCTTTTCCATATAACATTCAACCAGTTGAACGAGAGGCACTAACTAAACAGGTACATAAATTCTTTGAGAAAGGAATTATACAAAAAGTGACACACTGTTCAGGACAGTTTATTTCAAACATTTTCTCGAGACCGAAGCCTAATGGTGATGTTCGAATGATCCTGGATTTAACAATCCTTAATAAAAGGGTGGAATATCGACATTTTTAAAATGTTCTCTCTAGATACGGCACGAGATCTGATTACACCAGATGCGTGGATGGCTAGTGTTGATTTACAGGATGCATATTATACGCTTACCATAATGGAACAATACCGAAAATTTCTTCGATTTATTTGGGATAACCAACTCTATGAGTTTACCTGCATGCCGAATGGCTTAGCTTGTGCGCCTCGTTTATTTACTAAATTGCTTAAACCGGTTTTCTCGGTAATGGCGAGGAAGGGTCACATAATGTTTCCATACATAGATGATTCTTTTATTATAGCATCAACACAAATTGGTTGTGTGAATGCAGTTTTGGATTTATGTGCATTACTCACTAAATTGGGGTTTTATGTACATCAACAAAAGTCAGTGTTTAAACCAACAAAACAACTCAAATGTTTAGGGTTTATTCTGGATACACAGTCCCTTACAGTGTCGATAACAGAACAAAAACTAATTAAGTTTATGACTACAGCGACTCAGCTTATTAAGTTATCAAAGCCAAAAATTAGACAGGTTGCTGTTCTTATTGGCATAATGACATCATATGCACCTGCTGTGTTATATGGGAAGGCCCATATTAAGTCGCTAGAAATAGATAAAAATTTAGCGTTAACACGAACTAAAGGCAATTTTGAGCGAAAGATGTTTATTTCGCAAGAAGGGTTACAGGATATTGGATGGTGGATGCAACATATAGCAAGTTCACCAAATCCAATCCGCATGGCGGAACCTAATACAGTAATTACTACTGATGCTTCGTTAGAAGGTTGGGGAGCTCATCGAGATGGGGTCACAACAGGAGGTAGATGGCTTGATGATGAAAAATCAGACTATATTAATGCACTAGAATTGCGTGCTATTTATCTGGGCTTACGTAGTTTAGTAAAGATAAATAAATCACAGGTTAGAATACTAACTGATAATACTACTGCCATGGCATATATTCGTAACATGGGTGGAACCAAATCAAAGTCTTGCAATCAGTTATCTAAACTGATTTGGAACTGGGCACAGGCTCAACAAGTCTGGCTGACTGTAGCGCATATTCCAGGGTCACAAAATACACTTGCAGATTATAAAAGTAGAAATTTCCATGACCATTTAGAGTGGTCTCTCTCTACACCTTTGTTTAACTTTGTTTGTGAAAAATGGGGTACACCTGAAGTTGACTTATTTGCATCACGAAATAATAACAAGTTACCCTGTTATGTTTCTTGGCATCCTGAACCGGATGCTTGGAAAGTAGATGCGTTTGCTATTACCTGGGAAAATAATTATTTTTATATTTTCCCACCATTTAGCATTATCAGCCGAGTAGTGAGAAAAATCGGCTTGGAAGGGACACATGCGATACTGGTGGTGCCCGATTGGGACACGCAACCTTGGCTGCCAGTAGTTTCACAACTGGCAAAAGAACATATACGATTCCCAAGAAAACTCGGGAATCTGACGCACCACGGACCGCTAGTGGTTCACGGCGACGTGTCAACGACGCCCCTATTGGCATTCCTTTTCTAAGGAAGCAGCTACAGCAATTTGGATTGGACAGAATTACTGAGGATAGGATAGTATCGGATGCCTGGAGGCCAGGAACTGTCAAAATGTATACAACCTATTTAAAGAAATGGGGTGTACATTGTTTGTTAATGAAAGTTAAGCCAACAAATCCAAAGATTTCACAAGTAGCTCGGTTTCTTCGTTCTCTAGAGGATGAAGGACTTTCCTTTGGATCGATTAATGCGGCGAGGTGTGCGTTATCAATTATATTACCTAGAATTGATGGCGAAACAGTTGGAAAACATTATGTTATTTGTTATTTACTTCGTTCAATTTATCAAAGGAATCCTCCAAAACCAAAGTATAGTCGGTTTTGGGATGTTTCTATAGTATTTAAGTTGTTTCAGGCTTGGCCTCACAACTCGTGGTTAGATATAAAACAGTTAGGTTTTAAGGTCGCGGTCCTGTTATTGTTAGTAACCGGACACAGAGGACAGACGATTGTTGCTTTATCCTTAACTGGATTAGAAATAGACAAGGAACAAGCTACGTTTGATTTAGAAAAATTGCTTAAATCGAACACGTTAGGTGACCCTTTATCAACGGTTCACTTAGACTGTTTTCCGAATGATCGGAAATTATGTGTTGTGTCGGCCATATGGGCTTATATATACAAGACAAAGGATTTACGTGCATCACAACAACTATTAGTGAGCTTTATAAAGCCACATAAGGCGATTTCACGAGACACACTTGCCAGATGGACAATTACGGTGTTGAAATTGGCTGGAGTGGATACGAGTAAATACTCTTCCCACTCAACTAGAGGAGCCATGGTCTCCAAGGCACGGGTGCTTGGTATTTCTGTGAAAAGAATACTAGCGCATGCAGGCTGGAAGACGGCTAAGTCGTTCGCAAAACGTTATAATAAACGACTAGAAAAGCCTACCGGCATTGCAAAGCGTCTTCTCGCCAACTAACAAGAATAGGTGAGAACAAAAATTTAGAATGTTATAATAATAAGAAAGAATGATATTAAGGATAAAAATGAATTATGTAAAGGTCTCCCTAGCCTGAGGCTAGCCTGAGGCTGTTTACCGAGGTAAAATAGTATAGTTATACGAGTCTTACCTTGGTACAGATGATGGATAACTGTTGTTTTACCGAGGTATAAGCCTCGGATAGATGTGGGCTAGGGCCCTCCCGCCACACCCTGCCACATCTATTCCGTTGGTGTACCTTTTCGGTAAAGTAATAGTATCCATCGTTTGAAAGTCATTTTTATCCTCAATAAGTAGGTTAAGATTGCTGGTACCGGACGTGCTTACCTCTCCCTAGCCCACATCTATCCGAGGCTTATACCTCGGTAAAACAACAGTTATCCATCATCTGTACCAAGGTAAGACTCGTATAACTATACTATATATACATATATACATTTATACACACACACATATATAGTGATCCATAACGTCGGCCTGGACACAATCCATAGCAATACGTCACTTCCGGAGGTCCCACGTACCCCCCCCCCCCCACCTCACCCCGACCTCGCGCTGCCCATGCAAGTCCCAGGCGGCTACGCATTGATGGCTGAATGTGGAGTGGGACGGGGTGTGGGGGGGGGGGGGGGGGAGGGGAGCGGGGGTTAAGAGCTCTCTGAATTGCACACATGTAATATTCCTTTTAAAAATTACCACAGTCGACATGAGATGTCCACTAATGGTCTCACACCCGTCACAAACTTCCTAGATGTATCGATCGGGCAATTTCCAGTGACGAATACAGCTATTGTAATTTGTAGCAGTACCCCCACCCCTAGCCAGCAAGCCAGCCAGCCAGCCAGCCAGTCGGCCAACCAGTCAGCCAGCCAGCCAGCCAGCCAGTCAGCCAGCCAGCCAGCCAGTCAGCCAGCCAGTCGGCCAACCAGCCAGCCAGCCAGCCAGCCAGCCAGCCAGTCAGCCAGCCAGTTAACCAGTCAGCCAGCCAGTCAGCCAGCCAGCCAGTCAGCCAACCAGTCAGCCAGCCAGTCAGCCAGCCAGCCAGCCAGTCAGCCAGCCAGTCGGTCAGCCAGCCAGTCAGCCAGCCAGCCAGCCAGCCAGCCAGTCGGCCAGCCAGTCAGCCAGCCAGTCGGCCAACCAGTCAGCCAGAAAGCCAGTAGGCCAGCCAACCAGCCAACCAGCCAGCCAGGAAGCCAGGCAGCCAGTCAGCCAGTCAGCCAGCCAGTCAGCCAGTCAGCCAGTCAGCCAGTCAGCCAGCCAGCCAGCCAGTCAGCCAGTCAGCCAGTCAGCCAGTCAGCCAGCCAGCCAGCCAGTCAGTCAGTCAGCCAGTCAGCCAGTCAGCCAACCAACCAGCCAGCCAGTCAGCCAGTCGGCCAGTCAACCAACCAGCCAGGGCTCTTAGTCTTACGTCAAGTGATTGTTGGTGAAACACCATGCCATGAAGCAACCCTTCACCCAAAATGGCCGGCGGGCTGAACGAGAAGGTTCAGTGGGAGTCAGTGTAGGGTATCAAACCGAGCAGGTGAAGACAGCGCCCCCGTGCGCCCGGGGCTAGTAATTACACGGGCGTCCTTTTACACACGGGCCTCCTGGGTGGAACGCATACATGTGTGCATTATGGCACCATAGTTGTGAGACGCGGCCAAACTAAACGCGCATTTACTGTTTCTGCCTACCGGATGCGGTGACCGAATCGATAGAGGGCCCTGATCGGGAGTTCGGTTCCCGGTCGAGTAAAACCAATGACTTATAACATTGATACTTGTCGCTACCTAGCCTGGCACTCGGCATTAATAGGATAGGGCAAGGACTGGTTAGCTCAGTGTCAGGATAATATGACTGAGTGGGATATCGGGTCATGGTGCCAGCAACCTGATTTCCAAGTGCCATGAGTGTGCACTGTCACAAGTCAGTACCCATCTTGATATGACCTTACATGTTGCCAAGACGTAAAACTCCAACAACCAACCAACTGCTTCCGCACAATGATGCAAAATGATGCACACCTGCTGTGACAATTCCTGCTTACTGTTCACTGCCTGTTACTTACCATCTATTACTTATTATGTATTGCTCACTACTTCCTACCTATTGCTTGCTGCATGCTTCATATTTCTCACTGCCCGATACCTATTGCTCATTGATTACTACCTATTGCTCACTGACTGATCCATATTACTCACTGCTTACTACCTATTACTCACTGATGGATCCATATTACTCGCTGCTTACTACATATTACTCACTGATTGGGACCCATTTTCACTTCTTACTACATATACTCACTGATTGATCCATATTACTCACTGCTTACTACACATTACTCACTGCTACTATGTATTACTCACTGTTTTATACCCATGCCACTGCTTACTATCTATTACTCACTGATTGATCCATATTACTCGCTCTTTACTACATATTACTCACTGCTTGATACCCATTTTCACCGCTTACTGTCTTATTATGCACTGATTAATACATAGTACTCGCTGCTTACTATCTATTATGCACCATCCTGATTTGACATTAGATGTTGCTAGGACGTAAAACAACAACAAACAATCTGTTATTCACTGTTTGATACCTATTGATCACTGCTTACTACCTATTAGTATTACTCACTGCTTACTGATAATTAACTACTGATTACTTCCTATCACAATACTGTTTATTGTTGCGTATTGCTTACTCCATATTGTTTATTGCCTACGAGTACTACTTATTTCATACCATTTACTACCTATTGCTTACCCGTCCTGATATGACCTTAGATGTTGCTAGGACGTAAACAACAACAAACAACAACAAACCTGTTGCTTACTGCTCATTTCTGATTAATTATGGATTACTGTATCTCTGACTTTTCCTTGCTGCTTTTTGCTTATTGATTTTATTTTGTTCTGTGTTCGTTAATTAAGTCGGGAAATTTCAATCACAGACAGTTGGTCTTTCCCATCCCACTGATCCGAGTAATGCTGAGTATAAGGCCAGGTAGCGACAAGTATACATTTTAAAATTGGTGCGTATTTGTACTGGGGTTTTGTACCTGGAGGTTCTAATTTCACGTGCAATACTGGAAGCTGGTACTAGTACTATTGCTTATTGCTTATTGTTGACTGTCTATTGCTTGCTTATTGTAATGCTCAGTTAGCTTAAAGTTAAACACAGAAAAGAACACCAGAAAGCATCTCATTTCAGAAAGTGCCTGGTTTCACGATAAACAAGTCGGGCTATAATTACAAAGAAATAGGATATATCGTCAATTGTACGCTTCTCTTCTCCGTTTCTTCTTTAAGCGCCGACTGTAATATATATATATATATATATATATATATATATATATTTATATATAGTATATATATAGTATATGTATATAGTATATATATATATAGTATATGTATATAGTATATATATAGTATATATATAGTATATATATAGTATATATATAATATATGTGTAGTATATATATAGTGTATATATAGTGTATATATAGTATATATATATAGTATATATATAGCTACACGTGTGTGCTTGTGATGGGTTATATGTGCGATAACATATACACGTAGGTATATAAATAAAGCAGCCCCGACCGGGCCGCTGGCTTTTATCGTACTACTTCCCATCAGTTGCCTTGGCGTCGCGGCCAGTCCTAAATCAGCCCTGCACTGATACACTGGTCAGAGATCACGTGGGATTTAGGAATTGTGGCCCTTTGAGGAATGCGCACATTTTGACTCTGCTGCTCCCCTCCACACACACACACACATACACCAACATACACACAAACACACGCGCGCGCATACACTCACGTGCGCACAACCATACATATACGTACACACATACATCAGTTCTTCATCACACCTCCTGAATCAGTCGTATCCATAACAGTAACACCCACCCACACCGACTCACACTAACACCACCACACTCACACCCACTAAGACCAACACACCTACACCCACACCTACACCCACCCTACACCTACACCTACACCCACACCCACACCCACTCACACGAAGACCATCACACATACACCCACACCTACCCACACTAACACCACCACACTTATGCCCACACCCACCCACAATAACACCACCACACCTACACCTACACCTACACCCACCCACACTAACAGTAACACCACCACACATACACCCACTGAGACCAATACACCCACACCCACACCCACCCACACTATGACCATCACACCCACACCCACACCCACTCACACGAAGACCACCACACATACACTCACACCCACCCACACTAACAACACCACACCCACACACACTAAGACCACCACACATACACCCACCCACCACACCTACACCCACACCCACACCCACCCACACTAAGACCAACACACCTACACCAAAACCCGACTCATCACCTTTACACACCTTCAGCCCCCCCCCCCCTCACACACCCCCGCACGCACACCTGGACCACCCACAACACCTACCACTCATATCACGCTCCCACCGCAACACACACCACACCTCACCACCGCCACACACACCACACACTGACCCTCACCCTACCCTCACGCTCTCACCGCCACACACACACCCCACCACACACTTCTGCCCCCCCCCCCCCCCCCCCCCCCCCCCCCCCCCCCCAGACACACCGGCTGCCCGACCCTGACGCTGTGGTTATCGGTGCTAAGACAAACAGACTTGGTGCCGGAATACGTCAGGCCTGCAGCAGTCTGGATCACTTCTCAACGACACGTCATAAACATGCTACTCCTGCCGTAATGCACGGTGTCTGGCTTACCTAGCACGCAGCAGCACGGCCGGGCAACACCGACCCGGTCCGACTAGGTCCGACTGGTTGTGACTCGGTCCGACTCGTTCCGACTGGTTGTGACTCAGTCCGCCTCGTTCCGACTCGGTCTGACTGGTTGTGACTCGGTCCGACTCGTTCCGACTCGGTCTGACTGGTTGTGACTCGGTCCGACTCGGGTCCGACTGGTTGTGACTCGGTCCGACTCGGTCCGACTGGCTGTGACTCGGTCTGACTCGTTCTGACTCGGTCCGACTGGTTGTGACTTGGTCCAACTCGGTCTGACTGGTTGTGACTCGGTCCGACTCGGTTTGACTCAGTCCGACTCGATCCGACTGGGACCGATTCAGTCCGACTGGTTCTGACTGGTTCTGACTAAGTCCGACTCGGTTTGACTCGGTCCAACTCGATCCGACTCGGTTCGACTTGCCCCAACTGGTTCCAACTCAGTCCGACTGGTGCCTGATCAGTCCGACTGGTTCCGACTCGATCCAACTGCTTCCGACTCACCCCGACTGGTTCTCACTCAATACGACCCATTCCAACTCGGTCCGACTGGTTACAGCCAGACACATGGTTACTGATACATGCACAGGTTCACACAGACACACAGACTCCCACACACATAAACCTTCACAGGCAAACCCACATATAGAATCAGAAATAAGCACATGCACATGCAGACAGACTCCCACACACACAAACCTACACAGGCACACCCACATATAGAATCAGAAATAAGCACACACACATGCACACAGACTCCCACACACAAACCTACACAGGCAGGCCGACATATAGAATCAGAAATAAGCACACACACATGCAGACAGACTCCCACACACAAACCTACACAGGCACACCCACATATAGAATCAGAAATAAGCACACACACATGCAGACAGACTCCCACACACACAAACCTACACAGGCAGACCCACATATAGAACAGAACTAAGCACACACTGCAGACAGACTCCCACACACAAACTTACACAGGCAGACCCACATATAGAATCAGAAATAAGCACACACACATGCAGACAGACTCCGACACACACAAACCTACACAGGCAGACCCACATATAGAATCAGAAATAAGCACACGCACATGCAGACAGACTCCGACACACACAAACCTACACAGGCAGACCCACATATCGAATCAGAAATAAGCACACGCACATGCAGACAGACTCCGACACACACAAACCTACACAGGCAGACCACATATAGAATCAGAAATAAGCACACGCACATGCAGACAGACTCCCACACACACAAACCTACACAGGCAGACCACATATATATATGATATAGAATCAGAAATATGCAAACTCACATGCAGACAGACTCCTACACCCCCCCCCCCCCCAACACGCACACTGATATATATATATATATATATATATATATATATATAGATTCATCCAAACACACATGCGAACACACTCGAAAACACACACTCGAACACACAAGCAACATACACTTACACAGGTAGGCTCATAGTAGTCATACGGATATGGGGACACTCAATACATACTCCAATGTACACAAACACACATACGCTACAGACACACACACATGCACATACACATACTCACATACATACATACATACATTGCGGACACACACATACACACATACACACACACAGACATTACACACATATACTTGTACACACAGACACACATACACACACATTACAGACACATCCATACACACGCACACACCCGGTCACACACATCGACACCGACCATGGATTCTCTGATCCTCTGCCAGTGTCAACACACACAGCTATGTTGAATCGTGCCGGGTGTCGGGTGCCGGTTGGCGGGTACCTGTCCACATGTAACAACAGTTCAGTCGGCGACGACCCGGGTACCCGTCTACACGGGACCCGGATGTCAACCACTCACCTCCCCTCACCTCCCTCTCCCCCACACCCACCCCTACTTCCACCTCCACCTCCACCCCCCACAGCCACTGTCTGTGTCTAACAGTAACACAGCGCATTACCTACCCGATGCAGGCTATAATTACCAGCGCAACCACACACCAATGACGCAGTTACTGCCGAAATGACGTGTCGCCGAAATTCTAATAAACGCCGAAAAGAAAGCGCATGGGGGGGGGGGGGGGGGAGGTTAAACCCCAGGAAGTTGATAGTTACCTGACTTATGATTAGCATAATTGCGCAATTACTGTCGTGTACTCATATTTTCTATCACTGGACGTGATGTTAGAGTGGTTAGAGCGTCCAGCTCCCGCGCGGCAGGTCATGACATCGATCAATAGATAGTGGGTTCGATCAACGACAAAGTAAAAACCAAAAATGTACAGAATTGTGTTATATTCCCCAGCTCTCGGCATTGCTATGTTCGGAGAAGGCATCAGTGTCAGGACAATATGACTGAGCTGGGTATCGCATTACGGTGCCCGCACCATGAGCATAGCCAGCTATCCCAGTGAGGCAACATTATAAAGCAGCCATCAGGACATAACGCTTGCAACTGAGCTCCCGTCCTGATATGATCTCAGCTGTCAGTGGGACGTTAAACCCCAATCAATCAATCAATCGATCATATTTCCACCTGTCCCAGTGAGGCAACACTATAAAGCCGCCATCAGAACACACCAAAGTCGCTTTGAGAAAAAAAAACAAGGAGCATATCAGAAGCGCCGAACAAAATACAAATAAAACCGAACATTTAAATTTAATTTGGGGCTGAATTTGTGTTGAAATGTAGCGGCAGTTTGAGTAGTTTGCCAGACTGATATCCGGCCAGGCGTTGACTTGTGTGGGACCCCCACCGCGGTTGCTTTATAGTAGGTACAGGCAGCGAAATTTAAAAATAGGCATTGGGTGCAATATTTGTATTACTTCTTGTAGACATTATAATTATAAGCACACATCTAAAAACAAGAAGGCTGTATCTATTATGGTTTTTGAGATAATCAATTTTAAAGATTTAATATATAAAAATGAATTTATTTTGAATTAAAAGTGGAACTTTGACCAATTATTATAAAAAGTGGAGTCATGTGAAGGTAGTTCTGCTAACGAATTTCAATTGTACACATATAAACGAATTTAATAGGTCAATTGTTAATTCAATTATTCAAGCAGAATTTTAATGAGACAATGTCAAAAAGTGCAATTCATAACAAAAATTTCACTCTGATTTGGCCAAATAGCCATTTTCAAAGCATGGTATTTTCTTGACAAACTACAATAAGACAGATTAAATGCTATATAGTTCAACTATTCATAACAGTGTAATAGCCTATTTTTTTCCAGACCTCTATCCGCAGAGAATACAAAGATATTTGCATCCTAAAATGTGGAAAAGTGTAATAGTTTACATGTAAACAGCATCTGAAAGTGAAATATTAAAGTTTTTCAATGTTTGAAAACTCATTGCAGGTAAACAATCTCTTGCATCTTCCTCAAATTTGGCACAGCAGTAGAATGTCCATTCTCTAAGACTAATAGATATTATTTATATCAATATTATATCAAAAAATGTGTAAAATCCTGCATTTTGATTGAACATTCCAAGATAAATTGTAAGAAAATCAAGTATATCAATTTAATAAATCTTTAAATGTTCACTGTAGGTCAACTAATGGTTGCATCTACCTATAAATTGACAATGCCCATCATCTGGAAGTAATACACATGATCGTAGCAATATTTTATCAGAAATGTGAAAAAGTACATTTTGATTGCACATACAATAGAAAAGTGTCCAAAACCCCAAAAAAGTGTTTGTAATTTTTTAACATTCACTGGGTCTCACCCAATAGGTGGATTTTCTTCAATTTTTGCACACAAAACACATGGAACTAAGGCATATTAGCTATTATAATTGATGTATACATAATATTAATATGTGTTGCATATATATAAATTCGGTAGCTGATTTCAAACTAAAAAGATTAAATTGCAGAATTAATACAATCACTGTTGACAACAATTTATCCATAGAATATCTCAAAATTAATCAACATACCTGTCCAGCTCACACCCTTTGCATATATTCCTAAGATCAGCACATTTTCTTATATTGTTTGTACTTTGAATCCAACAAGAATTTGTCCTGCACAGACCACACACAGCCATTTGGTGAAAACATCTCAAAATCCCAGTGAATCACAAATTGTGCATCGATTTCGTCAATATCAACAACTGATGGCCATCGGTATGCATTTCCTAATGCACACTTTTCCATGAATGTGACATTTCCTTTTGTTTTGCTAAGCACTTCCAAGACCTCTCCAATGTAATACTCATCTTCATAAACAACAGCCACTGTATTGCCCTGGCATTCAAATTCAAAGCTATTATTAAACAAGCGCTTTTTAGATGGTACAGGTTTGAAATTGTCATCATCGGTGTCATTACTGTGACATCGCTTGGATAATCCTTCTCTCTCATTTTAAGTACTCGCTGCCTTAGTCCTGAAAGTGTATTATCGGAAAGGTCCTGACGTCCTATGCCAACTACATTTAGATGAGGTCCGACGTATTGCAGGTCAAGCTTAGTGTTTAAAAATAACAAAACCAGCTCATCACTTTCTTGAAGCTTGTCTTCTAATCCCGAAATAGTCCTTTGCATAAGTGCACGTACTTTGTGACGTGGATACCAGGAGGGCAGAAACTTGATAATAAATTTCTCCAACTCATCCCATGCACAGCATCCTGCTGTGCGCAGCATGTCAAACTGAATAAGAAGTTGGTTGTCCACAGCAGGTGAGGGTAAATTAGGACGACGTCCACGGCCACTGAGAGTGAACAGATAGTTCAACGACTGGAACTGGTCATTTTCTGAACAAAATCCTAAGAATGCTTAACAATTTCCTCAAACTGAATTCAATCCACATGGTCAGGGCACATGCTTACGAATCTGGAGCACATAAATGCTATTAATATATAATATTGCACGTTAGAGCATATACTTTTTAAGCAACCGATACCATTCTTTAAACAAAATAATGTTGAAAGATTTATACCACACATTATTTTCAATGCCTTCCCAGTGGGGGCTCATTAATATAGGTCTAACCGAACTTATACACATATATTAGCAAACAGAAATTGGGCTGCGTGGGTTTGTGGTGAAAAACAAACTGACCTTACGTGACCCCAACCAAAGTACAATTATTTCTGGAGTAGCCCTAATTAAAACACTGTCAGTAGTTTGTGAATGGAAGTCTACATGAGTCGGTGTTTAATATTTGGAGCAGTAAAGACTTCTATAATTACTGCTAAAAATAACAATGACATATATTGTTTTTGAAACAATAGTAATACAAACTGATTTACAATTAAATGATGTAATATAATTATGTTGACAAGTTGTGACTGGAACTATATAATTCCATGTTCAATATTTAAAAGCTTATTGATTCCTACCATTGTCACTAAAAATGCTTTAAAAAATCGTTATGTCAGTGACAACTAGTGCATGTGCAATTCAATTTACTGTCAAATATAATGATGTAGTAAATTAAATCAAAAGCTTCAGTAAATATAGATATAATGTAGATCATCTACTACATATGATGTTACTAGAATCAGTAGTGTGCATACTTAGATGTCGAGTAATGATGGCTGAAATCTTGTCTATGTAGCCCATGTTTTCCTTCATTGATGCCACCACGGGCACCAGTGGAGTGAGTGTGAACGTGCACAGAACCGCACAAAACGGCCGTCGTTAATTTCTTGCTGCGCCGCCTTGGAATAACTCTCTCAATAATGATACTGGTACCATTCAACGGAGAACAAAATTGTCTACCTATCCATTCCAAATCTTATGAGGTTTTAGAGTCATATTTTTTCAGGATAAGGTTGCAAACTTGAAAAATAGATTTAAATGCAAGTTTCACCATGACCCACTTATTTGACCTAGGGCAAACCATATATGAGCAGGACGCGCTGGACACCCCGCTTCGTCTGGTACTATTTATAGCATTCTGCGATGTAGCGCAACGGAGCGCGAGCCGAGTCAAAGGGGTCATATATCTTCATGGTTTTAATGAACGCTCGCGGGGAGTGCCGCAACGCACCGGCTGACAAGATAATGCCTTATATCAAATGGATTTTTCTTATACACAAACGTAATCTATATTTATAGCAAAACAACCACTAGATAGAAAAAACATTGATAGTATAGAATGTTTAATTTCATTAAATGTACTTCAATACCGAAATAGTTATGAGCATGTAAAGATTGCTGAAAATCATGCTGAAATCTGAATTCCTGGGTTTTTAAGTAGGGCTGCCGGTACCTATTTATAGCAGGGATGAAAGATCTCCGCGATATCGCGGATTTCCACGGTTTTATATATATATAACAAAATCACCTTAGATGTTGCTAGAACATAAAACACAAGAAATAGTTAGATACGACTCGATATCTCACTGTCCTGACAGTGAGATAACTAGCGCGTGTGTTATCCTATTACTGCCAAGTGATAATATAGCCACAACAAGGATAGTTGAAACCTGGCTTCCGGTATTTTTCCCGCGATTCCCTCACAGTGCTAATCCTATGGGTTAAAATCCGCCTTTTCATGGAAATTTGCCGTCTCGGCTTGATTTCCGCATTTTTTTTGTTGGAGACCACTTTCATCCCTGTGTAGTTTACCCGTAACATTCCCAACCGGCCTACCCACCAGCGTACCTTCTTTCTTGTCGTGTGTGTCATGTAAACAGTGTTTACTCAAATCTTCTCTCCTTTTAAAAGGTTAAAAGCTAGATGTGTGTGTGTGTGTGTGGATTTTGTTCAAACTAATACACCGGCCGGTACGATTGCATATTCGATCCACAGGTGGCGCATCCGTGATGGTTGTTTCTTTGAGTTTTACGTCCTGGTAACGTCTAAAGCTAAGATTCCTTCTACGTGGTATGCGGCATGCGGTATGCGGTATTCGAATGGGAGGATTCCTTCTATGCGGTATGCGGCATGCGGCATGCGGCACACGACTGGCTATATTTAAAAAATAAAAATAAACAAGTATACTCCATACTGCACTGTATATGGCATTTATATCTATGTAACTCTTGGTACGTCACATGGAGGTTCCTACCTTTATAATTACCAAATTATAGATAAGTATTCATATTTATGTGGCTATGGTAGCATTTTTACGAACCTGTAACCCAACCACCACCACTACCATATGTTTCCCCTCTGCACCCTTGTGTGTGTCCATTCTGTAATGCTCGGTCGCCTCTCGTCGTCTAAACCTAATGGACAAGTGCGACTGACATTTCTATTCGCACACCGCATGCCGCACTGATCGCTACAGGGACCGATCGAGTTGTTGCATTCGCATTCGCATTCGCATTCGCATTCGCATACCGCATGGAAGGGATGTAGTCCATTGACTTCAAGGCGTTTCAATTTTTTGTCGCATTCACATTTGCATACCGCATGCCGCATACCACGTGTAAGGAATCTTAGCTTAAGGTCATGACAGGATGGGTGCCGACTTGTGACAGTGCGCACTCATGGCAACTTTATAGTGCTGCCCCACTGGGAGACAAGGTCACCAGCACCATGCCGTGATATCCTACTCAGTCACATTATACTGACACCGATCCAACCAGTCATTGACCTATCCTAATAACGCCGAGCACCTGGCTAGGAAGCGACAAGTATCAATTGTGTAAGTCATTGGTTTGACTCCACCGGGAATTGAACTCCCAACCTTCCGCACGGGAGGCCTGCGCTCTACCGATTTGGCTACCGCGTCTGGTGTACATGCACTGGGCCATGTCAGGGAGACGTTAATACAAACTGATGCAGCCTGTCTACAGCTAGTAGAGGCTGGCAGGGGTGGGGGAGGGGGGGGGTTGTCGGCCAAGGGGGGAAGTTACCAGGCAAGGGGGGAAGTTACCAGGCAGGGGGGGGGGGGGGCGAGGTTGCCAGGCGGAAGGGTTACCAGGCAGGGGACAGCAACAATGGGGTGAGAGCCTCGGCGGGCAGGTTAATGGGATGGTTGGGGGGAGGGGAGATATCGGCCGACAGGGAGTCAGAGAGCAGGGCTAGCAGGCAGGGGAAGGGGTGTGTGTGCAGGGGGGAGTGACGCGTGGACCCCGCCACCACACACACACACACACACACACACACACACACACACACACACACACACACACACACACACACGCCGGCAGTTCGGTATGACTCGGATCGCTCCAGGGTGGGCAAATAAACATCCTCGTAAAATAGGACTCTCCCTCTCCTCCACCCTCCAGCCAATCATATACTCGCCCCCCCCCCCCCACCCACACACACTCCAGCTCGTCATACCCCCGCCCATCCCCCTAGTTTGTCATGGCTTCGCCGCTTCCCCGCTTCCCCGCCCCACCTCCACCGCCTCACCACCTCCACCGCCCCCACCGCCCAGCCCGACTCGTGAGTGAGGGTTATGACGTCTTGTGATAACACAAGTATTATATGTGTCGTACCAGATATAGGCTCTACCCCATCCACTCACCCAGACCCCACCCATTCACACACCCCCCGGCCCACTCACCCCCCCCCCCCACCTACTCACACACACGCCTACTCGTACAGAGCAAATCCACTCATACCCACCCTGCTAGATACCACATCTCGGCCACTTATAAAGACCCCGCCCACTCATACACCCAGTCCACTCACACACACCCCACCCACTCACACACACCCCGCCCACTCAGACAGAGCACACCCGGTCATACGCACCCCACCACATATACACCTCGACCACTTATAAAGACCCCGCCCACTCATACAGTGTGGGCGGGGGTAAAGGTAAAGGTAAAGGTAAATAATGGCCAGGAATGATACTCGCTCACTCACGGCCTGCCCAGATACAGACCACGCCCACTCATACAGACCTCACCTACTCACATGGTCCACTAATACAGACCCTGCCCACTCACTCATTCACACACACACACCATCCATGCACATTAACCACACAGACCCCGCCCATTCACACACACTCCGCCCAATCACACACACCCCGCCCAATCACGCATACCCACCCAGTCATGCATACCCGCCCAGTCACACAGACCCCACCCATTCACATTAACCACACATACCCCACCCATTCACACACACCCCGCCCAATCACACATACACGCCCAGTCACACACACCCCACCCATTCACATTAACCACACATACCTCGCCCATTCACATAAACCCCGCCCAATCACACATACCCGCCCAGTCACACAGACCCGCCCTGTCACACAGACCCCACCCATTCACATTAACCACACATACCCATGTATGGTTAGAGTGAATGGGTGCAAACACAGAAGATAAAATTCACAACCATACATACACATACGCGTATACCCATATTTCAGTGAATAAAGCATGGCATGTTCACCCGACAAGTAGGTGAACATGCCATGCCAATTCACACACATAAGTGATTATGTGAAAGGCACTGTCAGTGATACCATCTTGTTTTTCTCACGCGCCTCCTGTGACCCGTGGCGCCTCCTGTGTGTCACCTGGTAACTACAGCGACTTCAGAACGAGTCAGTGGAAGAAGCCAAACAAGCACAAACACACACATACACACATGTCGGCGCGCATGAATAATGACCTCGGCGTTGTGAGATAAAGGCGGCCGGGCCCCGGCAGGTGGAGCCCCAGGGCCACCTGGTGATGACGGCGGAAACAAATGGACCGGCAAGTGTGTGCTGACACATTGATTAGCTGTGTAAACTGTTAGTCTGCAACCCCACCCCCCCACCACAACCGCCACCACCACCACCACCACCACCACCACCGCCCACACCCACATACACACACTAAAGTACCCTATCTCTCAGCTCCATTATCGCCACTAACCCGGAAAATGTCTAGTTATCATTCCTGACCATTATTTACCTTTACCTTTACCCCCCGCCCCTGCCCCCCCCCCCCCCCCACACATACATAAACACTAATATATAAACTCTCCTCTCAGCTCCATTATTGACACTAACCTGGAATATATCTAGTTATCATTCCTGGCCATTATTTACCCTTAAGTTACACTCACCACTCACACGCGCATGCACACACACACACTCGTACATACGTACACGCACATGCACACACACATATATACTCTCCCACTCAGACTGCCCTCCTTGGCCTATGTCGGGTTGTGTGTAAAACACAACCAGCTTATCGTGTATGTGTGTTTGCATATCGTGCAGAAGGGGGTTGTACTGTCAACACCAAGTAGTTCACATAGGTATATAGAGGGGGGAGCGGGAGGCTGTGCAGTCCGCACCGTGTTGGTACACTATATGTTCCTTATTGTATAGAGACATTGAATGCAGAGAGGGAGTGTACTGGGTACACTATAGGTTCCTTATTGTATAGAGACATTGAATGCAGAGAGGGAGTGTACTGGGTACACCATTGGTACTTTATTATATAGGGACATTGACTGCAGAGAGGGAGTGTACTGGGTACACCATTGGTACTTTATTATATAGGGACATTGAATGCAGAGAGGGAGTGTACTGGGTACACCATTGGTACTTTATTATATAGGGACATTGAATGCAGAGAGGGAGTGTACTGGGTACACTATTGGTACTTTATTATATAGGGACATTGAATGCAGAGAGGGAGTGTACTGGGTACACCATTGGTACTTTATTATATAGGGACATTGAATGCAGAGAGGGAGTGTACTGGGTACACCATTGGTACTTTATTATATAGGGACATTGAATGCAGAGAGGGAGTGTACTGGGTACACTATTGGTACTTTATTATATAGGGACATTGAATGCAGAGAGGGAGTGTACTGGGTACACCATTGGTACTTTATTATATAGGGACATTGACTGCAGAGAGGGAGTGTACTGGGTACACCATTGGTACTTTATTATATAGGGACATTGAATGCAGAGAGGGAGTGTACTGGGTACACTATTGGTACTTTATTATATAGGGACATTGAATGCAGAGAGGGAGTGTACTGGGTACACCATTGGTACTTTATTATATAGGGACATTGAATGCAGAGAGGGAGTGATCTGGGTACACTATTGGTACTTTATTATATAGGGGCATTGAATGCAGAGAGGGAGTGTACTGGGTACACCATTGGTACTTTATTATATAGGGACATTGAATGCAGAGAGGGAGTGTACTGGGTACACTATTGGTACTTTATTATATAGGGACATTGAATGCAGAGAGGGAGTGTACTGGGTACACCATGGTACTTTATTATATAGGGACATTGAATGCAGAGAGGGAGTGTACTGGGTACACTATTGGTACTTTATTATATAGGGCATTGAATGCAGAGAGGGAGTGTACTGGGTACACTATTGGTACTTTATTATATAGGGACATTGAATGCAGAGAGGGAGTGTACTGGGTACACTATTGGTACTTTATTATATAGGGACATTGAATGCAGAGAGGGAGTGTACTGGGTACACCATTGGTACTTTATTATATAGGGACATTGAATGCAGAGAGGGAGTGTACTGGGTACACCATTGGTACTTTATTATATAGGGACATTGAATGCAGAGAGGGAGTGTACTGGGTCCACCATTGGTACTTTTTTATATAGGGACATTGAATGCAGAGAGGGAGTGTACTGGGTACACTATTGGTACTTTATTATATAGGGACATTGACTGCAGAGAGGGAGTGTACTGGGTACACTATTGGTACTTTATTATATAGGGACATTGAATGCAGAGAGGGAGTGTACTGGGTACACTATAGGTTCCTTATTGTATAGAGACATTGAATGCAGAGAGGGAGTGTACTGGGTACACCATTGGTTCTTTATTATATAGGGACATTGAATGCAGAGAGGGAGTGTACTGGGTACACTATTGGTACTTTATTATATAGGGACATTGAATGCAGAGAGGGAGTGTACTGGGTACACTATTGGTACTTTATTATATAGGGACATTGAATGCAGAGAGGGAGTGTACTGGGTACACTATTGGTACTTTATTATATAGAGACATTGAATGCAGAGAGGAAGTGTACTGGGTACACTATTGGTACTTTATTATATAGGGACATTGAATGCAGAGAGGGAGTGTACTGGGTACACTATTGGTACTTTATTATATAGGGACATTGAATGCAGAGAGGGAGTGTACTGGGTACACTATTGGTACTTTATTATATTGGGGCATTGAATGCAGAGAGGGAGAAAACTGGGTACACCATTGGTACTTTATTATATAGGGACATTGAATGCAGAGAGGGAGTGTACTGGGTACATTATTGGTACTTTATTATATAGGGACATTGAATGCAGAGAAGGAGTGTACTGTCACTTATCAGCAAATTGTATCGAAACAGTAGGTACAATGTTCTTTCAACAATGTGTAGGCGCACAACACGCAGAGGGGGGCTCTCCTGTAGAAGCATATAAGCATCATGGAGGTGCATTTTATGCAGAGGGGGAGTGTACTGAGACGGTCATCTCTAGGCTGTCATTAAGCTGGTGCTTAATGACAGCCTAGAGCCTACTTGTCAGGTGACCACGTTTAGGTGGTGATCGTGGGTGGGTGGGTGCGGGTGGGGGGGGGGCAACACCTCCCTCCTTTCAACCCCATCACCCACCACCCCGCACACCTCCACATCGCGCCCGATACAAGGATACACACTCCACCTTGTCATCAGGGAATGTCCCGCGCAGTCGCCTAGTGTCGCCCCCTTCAGACCGATATTGAGTGAGGTGCTCTCTGCGCATGATCTAACTTAGGTGATAGACACCCCCTTTCTCTTTTCTCTTTTCTCTTTTTTCTGTTTTCTCTTTTCTATCCTTCATTTCTTTCCTTCTTTTTCATGCCCGAATCGGTAAAACTAAAAGCGCCGGATGGCTTCCGTCTGCAGGAAAGGTCAATCCAAAGACTTTCAAACCATTGACTTACATTGATAATTGTCGCTACCGAGCAAAATGTATGCCTGTAATCACCTAACTTGGCACTTGGCATTAGTAGGATAGAACCATGCCTGAATAGTGAATTGTGCAATATTAGGATAATGGGACTGAATGAGATATTCGATCATGATACTACTGGTGGCCTGGTCTCCCAGTGAGGAAACACTATAAAGCCATAATGAGTGTGCACTGTTAAAGCGCGCAGTCGCGCAATGTATGCGTCATCCGAGAGCAGCTCATTCTGCCCGCCCAGGGGGGACGGGAAGGGAGCTGCGGAACAAGCCTACTGGCGAGCTGCTCACCGTGTTTGTGAGCTGCTCATTCCGAGTGCTCACGTGACCTGTGAGTCGGTCCTTCTGAGTGCCAACCTGACCCCTGAGCTGCTCTGTTTATGTGCTCATGTGACATATAAGTTACTCACTCTAAGGCCTCAACTGACAGGTGAGCTACTTTAGCTGAGCGGTCACGGTCTAAAATATTCCGACTTTTTAGGTCTGGTTCATAAATAAATAATAGTTTAAATAAATTCTAAAATATCTCCTTTTCACAAAACTCATATGTGAAGCATTAAGAAAACTGTTTTAATCATATTTAAATCATCCAGTTATTTCTATAAAACCTCTCTAATAAATAGTATAATGCCTAATTCATTCTATCATGTTGGTAAATATATATGCATAATATTCAAACCAAGTTGTGAACTCATGCAGTCATGGTAGATTATGTATATTAAGTCAAGTGATAATTAATGTCAGATTATTCTAAGATTCTACATCAAATAAATATAACCACTGGAGATAAGAACTCTGGAAAATTACTGTATTGGTATATTTACATGTATTACTGAATTGAAGTCTGTTGGGATTATATATTGTATAAAGTTAGGTAAATGCTGAAACTAAGGATGGCATATACAGTTGCTGCAGACTGTGGTTTCTTCACCCAGATAAATAGTCTGTGAAGAATGCAACAGAATGGGTACAATAATTAAGTTAAGAAACTGAGTTCTGTGTGCCTCTATGATATGATTTATAGATGCCAGTATCTGAGGGAGTGTTACTGTTAGCACACATGTGACAATGCATGGGGGTTGTGTGTGTGTGTGTGTGTGTGTGAGTGAGGGTTTGCAGGACCAGTGACGTGCTCATGTGATATGTGAGGAACTCACTCCTAGTCCTAGTGCTCACGTGAGAGGTGAGCTGCTCCATCTTAGTACTCATGTGACTGGTGAGCTTCTCTATCTGAGTACTCATGTGACTGGTGAGCTGCTCTATCTGAGTACTCATGTGACTGGTGAGCTGCTCTATCTGAGTACTCATGTGACTGGTGAGCTGTTCCATCTCAGTACTCATGTGACTGGTGAGCTGCTCCATCTCAGTACTCATGTGACTGGTGAGCTGCTCTATCTGACTACTCATCTGACCAGTGAGCTGCTCTATCTGTCTACTCATGTGACGGGTAAGCTGCTTTATCTGAGTAATCATGTGACCGGTGAGCTTCACTATCTGAGTACTCATGTGGATGGTGAGCTGCTCTATGTGAGCACTCACGTGACCAGTGAGCTGCTCTATGTGAGCACTCACATGACCAGTGAGCTGCCCTATGTGAGTACTCACTTGACCAATGAGCTGCTCTATGTGAGTACTTACTTTTCCACTAGGTTGCTTGCGCTATGTGAGTACTCTACTCAGGTGACCACTGAGTTACTCAATGTGAGTACTCAGGAGACTGGTGAGTTGCTCTCTTTGAGTTCTCACGTGACCGGTGAGCTGCTCTATGTGAGTGCCCACGTGACCACCTTAGCGCGCAGGTGGCCTGTGAGCTGCTCGTGAGCCGGTTGAGAGGCGGGTCGTGGGTCAAAGCCCCCGCCCCTGTGAAGTGCTGGGCCGATGACTGATGAGTCCCACCCGCCGCCCCCGGACTCCCCCGCTCCCTCCGCCGGTCAGCGTCATTAAGAGATAACGGAGGTCCTGTCACCGCGCTGCACCAATTAGAGCCGACACGCGTGTCGGGATGGTGGTGGAGGGGGGATGATAGGGCGCGGGGGCGGGGGGCGCCCGTCACCATCCTTGTTCCGTCAGAGAGCCCATCCCGTCCCTGAAGCCGCTGCCGCCGCCGCCGCCGCCGCCGCCGCCGTCGCCTCCCCCCGCTGCCACCGAAGCCACCTGATGGAAGCCACACCCAAACAAAGCTAATTACCGTTTACCGGCGTGGCTTCTCATTGGGCTTCTACTCATTTATCTCTGGCTCTTGTCACTTGCTTGGCCCGCCTTCCTGTTGGCTCGTTCTCTCCCCAGCCCTTACTACCCCGACTCTCATTTCATCTCCCAGTCCCATACACGCTCCCCACCACTACCCGCCTCTCCTCTCCCCTCCCCATCCCATACTTCCCCCTCATCTCCCTCCTCTCCTCTCCCCTCATCTCCCCTCCTCTCTTCTCCCCTCCTCTCCCCTCCTCTCTCCTCCTCTCCCCTCCTCTCCCCTCCTTCCCTTTCCTCTCCCTCCTCTCCCGTCCTCTCCCCTCCTCTTCCCTCCTCTTCCCTCCTCTCCCCTCCTCTCCCCTCCTCTCCCCTCATCTCCTCTCCCCTCTCCTCCCAACCCCTTCCCGCCTCTCCCCTCCTTTCACCTCCCCTCTCCTCCCTACCCCTCCCGCCTCTCCCCCTCCCCTCCTCTCCCCTCCCCCTCCTCTCCCCTCCCCTCCTCTCCCCTCCCTTGCTTATCACCCCCACCTCATATCTCTCCTGGTGTGTGTCACTTGTAAATATTATCTCAGTGTCTTCCGACATCGTTAACCGACCACTCTCACTCTCTTTTCTCTCTTTCTTTTTATCTAGCTATATCCATCCATCTATCTTTCTTTCTTTCTTTCTTCCCCCCTCTCTTTCTTGGTGGTCTTTCTAACTCACTTTCTCTTGTTTTTTCTTTCGCCTGTTCACCTTCTTTCTATTTCTCTCTTTAATTCTTTCATTCTCGCTCTTTCTCTCTCCTTTCTCTGTGTGCCTTTCTCTGTCTCTCCTCTCTCACACCGCCGGTGTCATCTCTCACTAGCGTTCGTACTGTGTGTTGCCACTCTTCTCGGCCTGCTTTTATATGAGTTGCTCTAGACACACTCAAATAGCCAGTTTCATAATCCAGACAAACGCGTCTCAGCAAATCAATACAGTACTCCCTCTATTATATAAGCAAACATCTGTTGGAAGAGCGAAGCGAAGTACAAAGGTATCACAATGCAGTTTCTGTTTCTTGCTTGTTTAGCATGTTGTAATTGCTGATGATATCTCCTTTCAGTTTCATAATGAAAGTCATCTGCGATACCTCTCAGGGAAATGGATTTGTGATGAGAATCTCTAACAAAAGACCCAACACAGTGTATAATTGGCATTGACGATGAGAATCTCTTACAAAGAACCGAACATGGTGGTTGAATGGACGATGAGCATCTTTTACAAAGAATCAAACTTGGTGTATAATTGGTATTGACTCTGTGTCGTGTATATAACACCGGCTATAGACACACTTCCGATAAGCTTCATGGGAATGCCGGGAGAGAAGGCGGGGTCTGTGTTACACTGTCCATCTATATCTAGACTGGGTCTATATCTGACTGGGTCTATGTCCATCTATATCTATGCCCGGTCTGGCGCGCTGCAGTTGTTGGGGTTTTATGTTCTGGCAACATCTAAGGTCATATCAGAATGGATACTGGCTTGGGGCAGTGCACAACTCACGGCGACTTTATAGCACTGCCCATTTGGAAGACCAGGTCACCAGCACCATGAACCAATATCCCACTCAGTTACATTATTGTTATGTTTAGCTAACCATCCTTGTCCTATCTTAGTAATGTTGAACACCAGGGCCCATATGCAGGAGTCAGTGTTAGCGGGGTTTGGTGTTAGAGCCTGTTACCGTTTAGCTATCACCGACGTCGGGAACTGTGTCAAGTCGTATGCAGGAGCGCGTAACACTTTCATTATAGCTAAACGTGAAGTTATTTATAGATTTGGGAAATCCCTCTGCGTTTGTAGCCATATATTAGGCTCAAATCTATTGAATGCGATCATATTTAACAGAATTACATACGCAATAAGTGAAATTTTATCAATTTAACCCTAAAATCGAAGTGTTATTAAGGCTACCGCCGCATTGGCGGCGATATTAATAGTTATATTTTCGAATCGACGAAGGTACAGTAAACAAACCGCCGCCGCCGATTCGGCGGCGCCGGCGGCGGCGATTTGTTTACTTTACATTCGTCGATTCGACACTATTAATATCGCCGCCAATGCGGCGGTAGCGTTAATAACGGTTCGAATTTAGGGTTAAATTGGTAAAATTTCACTTATTGCGTATGTAATTCTGTTAAATATGATCGCATTGAATAGATTTGGGCCTAATCGGTGCCTACCACCAACCTTAAACCACCTATGGATCAAGGTTACCTTAACCTCGTTTAAGGTTTTGGTGTTAGGCCTATCACCGCCTTGTGCATACCATTTTTCGCCGCTAACCGGGAAATTCCCACTTACCACCGTTTTGGCTCATTAACACCGAATACCACCGACTCCTGCATATGGCCCCTGACTAGGTCGTGATAAGGCAAAATTTGGTAAGTCCTTGGTTTGACTCGAGCGAGATTCAAATCCCTGACCTTCCACACGAGAAGCTAGCACTCTTACCGATTTGGCCACCGCGTTCGGTCTGCTGTGCTTGAACCCACTCCACTTTGTGGATGTAGACACACATGTGCCTTACCCACACTCTACTGCTGACTGGAGATTTACGTTCTTGCAACATCTATGGTAAGGTCATATCAGGATGGGCTACAGTGCGCACTCAGAGCGACTTCATTGTGCTGCCCCACCAGTACCACGACCCGATATCACACTGAGTCACATTATCCTGACAGCTCAACCACCAACCAGTCCTGTCTGCGCTATCCTAGTAGCACCGAGCGCCCGGGGAGATAGCTAGCAACAAATATGAAACATTTGTAAAATGTCTGGGTTTGACTCGGCCAGGGATTGAGCCCACGACCTCTCGCTCTGGAATTGGGGCGCGCTTCCCTTCCACCGCTAGTCCACCAAGTCCCGGTGCCCCCCCCCCCCCTCCCCCCCGTCCAACCTCTACATTCTGAGGAGGCCAGTGCTCAATAATAAAAAGACAGTTGGGGTTTATTGACCCACACCACCGCCCCTACACACACACTCACTGACCCCCAAGCTACACACCACCCCTCCACCCCCCACCCCTGCCCCTGCTCCTCCCCCTCCCCCTCCCCCCTCCCCAACCTCCCCAACCTCCCCACCGCGTTAGTGATTCACATCGTGACGTAAATCACCGTGTCGCCGCGACAGGGCGCCTCCCCGTGACGTCACTGACAAGATGGCGCCGCTGTCCCGTGTTCCGGATGATTACCCACACCAATGGGGAGGTAGTACGGGGGTTGGGTGGTGGTGGTGGGGGTGGTGGCCCGCGACCTCCCGACAGTGGCGCCCCCTGTCGGCAATTGGATGGGAGGCTGATTGGGGGGTAGTGGAGGAACGCAGGCGTTACCGGAAGCTGTTGGATTATCAACTGCCACACACGTCCAAATCGAACAAATCTCTCAGAATATAAGTAAGCCTTGGGTGTGGTGTGTGTGCCGGTTTGTTTTGTGTGTGTGTGTGTTTTTTTAATATGACTTTTTTGGTGGTGGTGTTTTTTTTGTTTTTTTTCTCCACCCCCCCGCCCCCCATTTTGTAACCGTGTTTTTATGTGTGTGGTTTCTCCCCGGGTTTTATTTCTCCCTTTCTCTCTTTTCTTTTCTCTTTCAATTTTCGGTTGTGTTTTTAATGGGTTTTTTTTTGTGCGTGTGGTTTTCTTGACGGTTGCTTTTTAAATGTTTTTGTGTGTGTGTGTGGGTTTTTTTTTTTACACGGAATCTGATATAGCTTCTTACCCACACTACTTTGACAGACTGGATAATTGGATTTAATGGGGAGAAAGCGATTTGCTCTGGATGAGCCTCGGGAGGCTAGCAGAGATGGAGGGGGGGGGGGGGGGGGGCTGATGAAGGGAGGGGGGTGGCTGACTGGAAATCCATGCCCGCCTACATGATGTGTATATATATATATATATATATATATATATATATATTATATATATGTTGTATAAGGCATTTTGCAAGTATAAAGTTATGTAAGGGAGTTATTATTATTATTGTTATTATTGCTGTTAAATAATATTATACTCCGTAAGACCCAACACTGTACCGGTGGCACCATCTGCAGCCTCCTCGCCTCCACCGGATGTAGACCAGTGTCAGTTGCACTGGATATTGATATATATATATATATATATATTCTATAATGGAATTATGGGAATATAAACAAGGACACCCTTCCCACACAATTCTATCCATAATGGGTGCGTAAATAAATATACCAATATTAGTTCCTCTTCTATCCGCTGGCACCACTGGTGCCACGGGTATGTATGTGATATCAGTCACTACCACTGTACCAGCCTGTTTTTAACAGCGATATAAAATATATGCACACATAATATATTATGTGTGCATATATGACATTATACCGTCTACGGTTCAGGGATACCATCAAGAGAAACCTGAAGCTGAGAGACATTAAGACCGACTCATGGATGCAACTCTCACAGCAGAGAGCTAAATGGGGAGCGGCAGTCAAGTAATGAAAGCAGTCTTTGTCGCATCGCGACCGACAGCATGATGATGATGATGACATTATGACAATTATTGCATTATGACAATATGATCGTATAAAGGGCAACTATTATTAGTATTATTACTGCCTTCCTGTGCATGTAGTTGCTATTATTATATATATATATATATATATATATATATATACATATATATATATAATATTATTTTTACAAACGCTACAATTGTAATGGTTTATTATTGTTGTTGTTATCGTTGTTATTATTTGGTGAGTTCCATTTGTATCGGTTGGGCCCCAATGGTCTATCGTATTGATATTAGCAATGGTATGTCTACCATTACTAATGGTATGCCAATGGTATACCAATGGTTTACCGTGGTCTACTAATGCTTTACTATGGTCTACCAATGGTTTACCATGGTCTACCAATGGTTTACCAATGGTATACTAATGGTCTACCAATGGTCTACCATCGTATCAATGGTCTACCAATGGTCTTCATACCAATAGTCTACCAGTGGTTTACTAATGGTCTACCAATGGTGTCCCGATGATTTACCAATGGTCTACTCATAGTCAAGCACTGGTCTACCGATGGTCTACTGATGGTCTACCTATGGTCTACCGATGATCTATCAATCGTCTACCGATGGTATACCAATGCTCAACGAATAGGCTACCAATAACCAATAGCATTTGGCTGCCAATGGTCTCCTAGCATTAGCAATGGTTTTCTACCCACGGTCTACCCATGAACGACCAAATAATGCCGATGGTCTGGTAATGGTCTAGTAATGGTCTAGTAATGATCTAGTGATGGTCTAGTAATTGTCATTGTCCACTAATGCTCTAATAATGGTCCAGTAATGGTCTAGTATAGTATTAGTAGTAATGACCTAGTAATGATCTAGTAGTGGTCTAGTAATGGTCGAGTAGTGGTCTAGTAGTGGTCTAATGCTGGTCTAGCAATGGTCTATTAATAGTCTATTAATGATCTAATGATGGTCTAATGATGGTCTAGTAATGGTCTAATAGTTGTCTAATGATGGTCTAGTAATGGTCTAATGATGGTCTAGTGATGGACTACTGATGGTCTAACGATGGTCTCTCAATGGTCTACTGATGGTCTAGGACTAGTAGTAGTACAGCGTAAGAGACAGTGGCACAGCCTGGCAGGCATCCGGTTATTACTGCCCCCAGTTTGCTGGTGTCAGCCCCAGCCTTCTCGGAGCATTAACCCGCGGGGAATATATCTATATATATATATATATAATATATAAGATTCAGTTTGGCCGGAAGTAGCGGCAGAGAGTGCCGGAAGTGACTGGCGGTAGCTGCATCAGTGGCGCCCCCTGTACAATTATACCGGATCCATAGTTTCCCAGGCATCTCAGCACCGTCTCCTTACATCAGTCCCCCAGACACCCACGGGCAATGCCTCAATGTTGTTCCTTATAATATGTGCAGAAAACCACTTTATGTACTATATCCATGAATATTTGAGTGTCAGTGTATTCCTTGCGGCTCTTGTCTATATTGCAAAGATTAATCATAATGTTGCCTTCTTCGCACAAAGACCCCACATTATTTGTGTTGAAAGGTTCCTCACAGACACTCATGCACACGCATGGTGTGGGAACCAGCAATGGATCCGCCAAGGAATCCCAGAGTTTACTGGATGCATTCGGACCCCGGACAATGGAGTCGCACTCCGCCGCGTATCCGTAGGTGGAAGTAATGCAGTGCGTATAGCCCGCCTGCCTCTCTGAGCCTAGCCTTATTCGCAGCTGGGCAATTGAGAAGTCGCTCCCTTCGCACTGCAAAGCTTCTTCGGGCATACCATGCTGGCGAAATGAAGCGAAGCAAGCCGAAGAACCAAGAAGCCAACACCGAAGCCATGTTTACTGGGCCTTTCGGTTTGGCCCGGTGGACAGATTCTGTGTATGTTGGTGTGGGGGGAGTCGTTTGTGCACGCTGTTTGCTTGCTTGCTATCTTGCTATCTTTGTCGCGGACATCCGGGTCTCTGGGATGTGTGAGTATCCTTTATGGGTTTGTGTCCACAGCGTGGGGTTTTGTGTGCCGCCGGAGGAACCACAGCGTGTGGAGAACATGGCTGTTCTTGCAACTGTGGCTGTGTCTGTGGCTGTGGCTATGGCTATGGTTGTGGCTATGGTTGTGGCCGTGGCTGTGACAGTGGCAGTGGATGTGACAATAACAGTGACAGTGGCTGTGGATATGGTGTGGCTGTGGCTGTGGCACTTTCTGTGGATGTGGCTATGCTGTGGCTCTGACAGTAGCAGTGGCTGTGCTGGGGCTGTGGCTATGGCTGTGGCTATGGCTGTAATGTGGATGTGGCAGTTGATGTGCATGTGACTGCCACTGGAGGCGGTGGTGGTGCTATATAAGATGGTACACACCCACTACGCCACCCCACACCCCACTCCCTCCTCCCGCACTCACCAGCCCCTCCCCCTCCCTCGGCCTCTCCCCCTGCCCCAGCCACCCCGGGATGATCCATCGCCCTTCCTTCAGCTTCCCACGCCTACAGATTTCCCGGTTTATCAATCTGACGGCGCCGGCTGACTACACCCCGCAGGCCCCCTCCCCCGCCCCCCTCCTCCTGCTTGCCCACCACAGTGCACTAGATGTGCCGCCTGCCTATGTTTATGCCCAGCCCTCCTCTTTTTCTTTTCCGCACTTCTTCTTCTCATTTTTGTTCCTTCTTAATTTGCTCAGAACCTTGTATCATTGCCTATCACGCCCCCCTCCCTCACACACACACTACACTCACCACACCTCATACACTAACCTCACCCCCTACAGTTGCGCTTTACCGATGACTACAGCCGTACCATCACTTACTTTAACTCTGCCACCCCTTCAGTCCCTCCCGTCTCGTCTCCTTCCCCACAACCCCTCTTCCATGCCTTCTCTTCACATTTTCCTTCTGTCGCACTCCATCTACACCCATTTCCTTTACTCCTGATCCAGTCATTCTATCATTGCCCCTGTCTTCCCCACCCTCCATTCTCCCTCCCTCTCGTGTCCCCTCTTTTTCTTTCCCCCTCCCTTCTCCATTACTTCTGTATCCCTCCCTTCTCCCCCATTTCTCCCTCCTTTCTCCCTCTCCTTCTCCCTCCCTACATTCCTTCTCCCTCCATTTTCCTCCCTCACTTCTCCCTCATATCCCCCTCGCCGTCACTCGCTTCTCCCTCCCCCCCCCCCCCTTCACACTCCCTTCCTTCTCCCTCCCTCCCCCCCTTCACCCTCCCTTCCTTCTCCGCCCCCCCCCCCATTTCCTCTCGTACCTGCGTTTTTCCCTCCGGCTTTCTCCCTCCTCCGTTCTCCCTTCTCTCTCCCTTCTCTTCTCCCCCCCCCTTCTCCCTCCCTTCGTTCTCCCTCCCTCCTCCCCTCATTTCCTATCGTAGCTGCTTTCTCCCTCCTCCTCCTTTCTCCCCTCCTCTTCTTCCTCCCTCCCCTCCCTCCATCCCCTCCTCCCTCCCTCTCTCCCTTCTTCCTTCACACTCCTCCCTGTTCCCTCCCTCCCACCCCTCCCCATCACCCCCCCCCCTCCTCCCTCTCAACCCCCCGCCCCCTCACTAGTGCAGCGCCACCTACCCGGTCTCCCATCGCTCCGGCGCCCACACGAGTACTTAGCAAGCGAACCCAACTTGAAAGTCAATTTCTTGGTGTCTGGCTTTGAATAGCAGTGATCGGGATTGTGTTGCCCGAGTAGCCATGGCGCTAATTTAGCATGTGTTTACCGGGAATGAGAGAGGTCTATGTGGTTGTAGTTAGTGCTGGATAAGCAGCCCACTCCAGGCTGAAGTGCGCTTACATTCACTCTCCTCCAGCACTAGATTATTGCCAACATTACTTCTCATCTCTAAGAAAGAAAGAAAAGAAAAAAAGAAGAACAAGACAGAAAGAAAAACCGAGACAAATCTTGCCACCACTCCCCCACACAGACTATATTATGCTCTTAAAAGCAAACTGAAAGGAGAGGTGGAAAGCAAGCACCATTGCCGGATGAGACTGAATCTTCTAATACTGTGGTGGAGTGTATGTATTTCGGCTGTTCCACAGTTTGCTTTAAAGTTGCATGGTCTGATGAAATATTTATCTGTCAAAATCAAAAGATGTATCGTCATTTGATTATAAATATCCAGCTTAGATATTAGTGCATTAACTAGTGATTTGGGACAGCATATATAGAATAATCAGTGAATTTACTACGTTAGGTGACCAGGGTATTTTTGATTTAGGTCATTCCACATCACATGGTCATCGCGAGATGTCAATACCACTCATAGCGAGAGGACTTTTGGAAAGCTTGTGGAAAGTATTTTGGGTTCTTTCAGCTCAAATTGCTTCAAAACTAGCCATTTGACTCCGGACTAATGATTAGTAGGTCCTAACGATCAATTTGATATATTTATCTAAAATATAAAACAAAAATTCAAACGCAATCGGACTATGCAACTTTAAAGCTGCATAGTCAAGTTAATAGAAGCTGTTAATGCTGAAGCCTATGGTGTCAGAATTCTTATGTGACCCTGGGTTTGAACCCTGGCCGAGTCAAATCAATGACTTCAAAAATGTAAAGTTGTGTTGCTAACAAGACAGGATCGGGCAAGGAGTGGTTGGGCTCAGTGTCAGGATAATGTGACTGAGTGGGATATTAAGTGCTGGTGGCACTATAAAGTCACCATGAGTGCACACACACTGTCAAAAGTCGGTACCCGTTCTCAAGTGACCTTAGATGTTGCCAGGATGTAAAACTCCAACAACCAACCAAAGGATCTCTATATTCTGTTATCCCACGTCGTGCCGCATTGGGCCCCTTCACGGTCAGGGTGTGTGGCGTACAGGGATGGATGAGGGCTGGGGTTAAGTGGGGCGGAGTGAGGTGCTTGGTGGGGTGAGACGGGGAGGGGCGAGGCGGGGTGAAGTGGGGTGAGAGGGATGAGGCTGATGGAGAGGGGGAGTGGACGAGGAAGGGAGCGCGGAGGGGAACGGTTAGCGGAGTAAGCAGTGGGGATCGGGGAGGAGAGTTAGCGGGTACTGGAGGGAAGCAGGGAGGAGAATGGTTAGTGGAGTAAGCAGTGGGGATCGGGGAGAAGAGTGAGCGGGTGCTGGAGGGAAGCAGGGAGGGGAACGGTTAGCGGAGTAAGCAGTGGGGATCGGGGAGGAGAGTGAGCGGGTACTGGAGGGAAGCAGGGAGGGGAACGGTTAGCGGAGTAAGCAGTGGGGATCGGGGAGGAGAGTTAGGGGTACTGGAGGGAAGCAGGGAGGAGAATGGTTTGTGGAGTAAGCAGTGGGGATCGGGGAGAAGAGTGAGCGGGTAGTGGAGGGAAGCAGGGAGGGGAACGGTTAGCGGAGTAAGCAGTGGGGATCGGGGAGAAGAGTTAGCGGGTACTGGAGGGAAGCAGGGAGGGGAACGGTTAGTGGAGTAAGCAGTGGGGATCGGGGAGAAGAGTGAGCGGGTACTGGAGGGAAGCAGGGAGGGGAACGGTTAGCGGAGTAAGCAGTGGGGATCAGGGAGGAGAGTGAGCGGGTACTGGGGGGAAGCAGGGAGGGGAACGGTTAGCGGAGTAAGCAGTGGGGATGGGGGAGGAGAGTTAGCGGGTACTGGAGGGAAGCATGTAGGGGAACGGTTAGCGCAGTAAGCAGTGAGGATCAGGGAGGAGAGTTAGCGCATACTGGAGGGAAGCAGGGAGGGGAACGGTTAGCGGAGTAAGCAGTGGTGATCGGGGAGGAGAGTGAGCGGGTACTGGGGGGAAGCAGGGAGGGGAACGGTTAGCGGAGTAAGCAGTGGGGATCGGGGAGGAGAGTTAGCGGGTACTGGAGGGAAGCATGTAGGGGAACGGTTAGCGCAGTAAGCAGTGAGGATCAGGGAGGAGAGTTAGCGGGTACTGGGGGGAAGCAGGGAGGGGAACGGTTAGCGGAGTAAGCAGTGGGGATTGGGGAGGAGAGTGAGCGGGTACAGGAGGGAAGCAGGGAGGGGAACGGTTAGCGGAGTAAGCAGTGGGGATCGGGGAGGAGAGTTAGCGGGTACTGGAGGGAAGCTGGGAGGGGAATGGTTAGCAGAGTAAGCAGTGGGGATCGGGGAGGAGAGTGAGCGGGTACTGGAGGGAAGCAGGGAGGGGAACGGTTAGTGGTGTAAGCAGTGGGGATTGGGGAGGAGAGTTAGCGGGTACTGGAGGGAAGCAGGGGGGGAACGGTTAGCGGAGTAAGCAGTGGGGATTGGGGAGGAGAGTTAGTGGGTACTGGAGGGAAGCAGGGAGGGGAACGGTTAGCGGAGTAAGCAGTGGGGATCGGGGAGGAGAGTGAGCGGGTACTGGAGGGAAGCAGGGAGGGGAACGGTTAGCGCAGTAAGCAGTGGGGATTGGGGAGGAGAGTGAGCGGGTACTGGAGGGAAGCAGGGAGGGGAACGGTCAGCGCAGTAAGCAGTGGGGATCGGGGAGGAATGTTAGCGGGTACTGGAGGGAAGATGGGAGGGGAACGGTTAGCGCAGTAAGCAGTGGGGATCGGGGAGGAGAGTTAGCGGATACTGGAGGGAAGCAGGGAGGGGAACGGTTAGCGGAGTAAGCAGTGGGGATCGGGGAGGAGAGTGAGCGGGTACTGGAGGGGAGCAGGGAGGGGAACGGTTAGCAGAGTAAGCTGTGGGGATCGGGGAGGAGAGTTAGAGGGTACTGGAGGGAAGCATGTAGGGGAACGGTTAGCGGAGTAAGCAGTGGGGATCGGGGAGGAGAGTTAGTGGGTACTGGAGGGAAGCATGTAGGGGAACGGTTAGCGCAGTAAGCAGTGAGGATCAGGGAGGAGAGTTAGCGGGTACTGGAGGGAAGCTGGGAGGGGAACGGTTAGCGCAGTAAGCAGTGGGGATTGGGGAGGAGAGTGAGCGGGTACTGGAGGGGAGCAGGGAGGGGAACGAGTTGAGGAGTAGGTAAATGAGCGGGCAGTGGGGCAGGGCTGTTAATGTGGGGCAGGGCGAGCTGGAGCTACAGTCGAAACTACCCGCCCCATACTGCCCCGCCCTGCCTCGCCCCGCCGTGCCCCGCCCCACCCCACCCTGCCCCACCCCACCCTGCCCCGCCCCGCATTTCCCGTCACCACCCCGCCCCGAACCCCTCCGCACCGCACCGCATCGCACCTCCCCCCCACACACACACATATACACACCCTCACTAGGCACGTAAACATTTAGATTCACTCACCCCGTGTCAAGCAAACTGTTTACGCACAAGTCGCCGCGGGGGTCGGGCCGGTGCCCGAGTCGCCGTATCCATAACCGTTAGCTTCATCCGAAGCTTTGCCAGTAACGCCCCGTGTGTGTGCTGTTTTATTCTCCTTCTTTTTTGACGGGGTAACGTGCTGGTGGTGGTGGTGGTGGTGTTGCGGCAGACAAATTACAGTCGCCATGATTTGATTCACACTGCGTTGCCAGTAGTAAACGACGTAAATAGTGATGGTCTAAAGAAAAACGTACAACCCACTTGTAGTTGTACAGTGCCGGCAGAGATGTTTGTTTAAAGTCTCCGTGAATAAATCAGCGGCTGCAAACCCGCCTCTCTGTTCACATCCCGTCCTCTCTCACTGCTCTCCTCCCATCTACTCCCTTCACATCCACTCTCTGCTTTTGCTCCCAACCCCTCCTCCTCCCCTCTGATCTTCTCCCCCTCTCTCCTCTCCTCTCCTCTCCTCTCCCCTCCTCTCCTCTCCTCTCCTCTCCCTCCTCTCCTCTCCCCTCCCCCCTCTTCTCCCATCTCCCCTCTCCCTTCTACCCTCTCCCCTCCCCCATTTCCCCCTCCTCTCCTCTTCCCCTCTCCTCTCCCCCCTCCCAATGTTCGCCTGCTCTCCTCCTCTCATACTCTCCTCTCTTCTCCCATCCTCTCCTCCTCTCCTCCTCCCATCTTCTACTTCTCGCCTTCCCTCACTCCCCACTCCCACTAGTCCCTCTCTCCTCATCTCCCCTCCTCCTCTTCTCCTCTCCTCCCTCTCCTCCTCTTCCTCTCTCTCCCGCCTCTCCTCTCCTCCCTCCTCTCCACTCCTCTCCCTACTGTCCTCTCTCCCCTCTCCTCCCCTCCTCGCCTCCCTCCTCCCCTCCTCCCCTCCTCCCTTTCGTCCTCTCTTCCTCCCCTCCCCTCCTCTCCTCTCCTCCTCCCCTCCTCTCCTCCCCTCCTCGCCTCCTCTCCTCGCCTCCCCTCCTCTCCCTCTCTCCTCCCTCCTCTCCTCCTCTCCTCCTCTCCCTCCTCTCCTCTCCTCCTCCTCCTCTCCTCCTCTCCTCCTCTCTCCTCTCCTCCTCTCCTCCTCTCCTCTCCTCATCTCCCCTTTCCTCTCCTTCCTCTCCTCCTCCTCCTCCCTCTCCTCCTCTCCTCCACTCCCCCCTCTCTTCCTCTGCCACTCACCCCTTTCCTCCTCCTCCCCAACCCTAAAACTAAAAGAGTGCTATATGAGAACATTTTCTTAGCGGGAGACATATTTCTCTGGCGCCGTATCCACCACATGGATTCTGCTATGAATCACAACTCACCCCCCCCCCCCACAATCCCCATCCGCCCGTCCGCTGCTGTGGGCAGTTCTCCGGGTGCGTAGTTTATAAACGCTGTCTGTCACGTGTGAGCCCTCCTCATAATGAGCGCCTGGCTCTGTTGCCCAAAAGGCCAGCGGTTGACGTGCAGAGAGCTTATGCAGTGTGGTCCACCCAGTTGGTTATATTTATACTGATATTACCCACGGTTCCGAGCGATCTCCCTCAAAGTCTTTGAATAAAAAAAAGCAACAACGAAGCGTTGGGTCTTTAATTGACCATATATGTTGCTAGGACGTAAAGCAACAACCAACCAATTGAACCGATCTGGCTGTGTCGCTTAGCCCTCACCGACACGGATTGCTTGTGTTCCGGTAAACATTGATTGGCGCTTGCTTTACGCCGTGTCAGCAGCATAGGCCATATTCACGGCGAGTTCCGGAAACATATGTCTAAAGGCTCAGTCACACCGTACCTGATTGGGGTACCGGTTAGAAAACGGACACTGTCCGGTGAAATACGTAAATGTCCGTTTTATATATGGTACGCATCCGGCGTGTCCGTTCTCTGTCTGGTGGTGTCCGGTGTGTACGGTGGCAAGTTTTGAACATGCACAAAACTTGTACTGGACACCGCTGGACTGACGTGTATGGTTGGTATCCGTTTTAAGTCCGTTTTGTCCGTTTTGTCCGGTTCATGTTCGGTACCCATCCGTTACGTCTCCGGTTTGCTTCCTGCAGAGTTGGATTCGAACACTGGCTGAGTCAAACCCAACGACTTAAAGAATTTATACTTGTCGCAAACTAGCCCAGCTCTCAGCATTTCTAAGATAGAGCAAGGAGCAGTGGAATGAGGAAGACCAATTGACTTCGATTGAAAATTCCTCTGCTTAATCAACGAATATAATATAGAAAAATAGACCATTTTTTAACGTCCTTTTCTTATTCCTTAAAATCCGTCCTGATATGACCTTAGATGTTGCCAGGACGTAAAACAACAACAACAAACAAACTTATTCCTTAAGAACTCCGTTGATATCTTCAAGAGCGGGACGTAGCTCAGGCAGTTGCGTGTCCAACTGTGAAAGTGTGGGTCATCCGATCGATGCTGCTCAGTGGACCCATTTGTAGTTTGAGCCATTTTCCATTTCAACCAGTGGTCCACAACTGGTTCATCAAAGGCTATGGTATGTGTGGTCCTGTCTGTGGGAAAGTGCATATAAAAGACCCCTTGCTGCTGTTTATTGCAAAGAGTAGCCTATGTGGCGGCAGCAGATTTCCTCCAAAGAAATATGTCAGAATGACCATATGTTTGACATCCAATAGCCGATGATAACAATGAATGTGCTCTAGAGGTGTCATTAAATAAAACAAACTTTTTTCTATCTGTTCCCTGCCTGATGGCAGAGAAAATAGGTATTTGGGCTCCAACCAACTGAGCGGGATTTAATAATATTATTTTCCAGGAATAACTTAATGAGTAAATGAGTAAACGGATGGAAATCCATGAGCTCTCAGTGCAGTCATGTTAAGATTTATGTGATCTGAATGTTTCACTGAGATATAGCGAATTATTCATCTAAGGGGACTCACTTTGAAGTCACGTGACTCGTATTTGGCTGGTTAATTCACCCCGCCTCCGCTGGTTGCGCTGGGTGGCTCTGGGGGAGACTCGCGGGAACGGAACTAAGATGGTGGTCTGACGGGTGTGAGGTGGGCGGTGCGTGAAGTGGGTGGTGTATAAAGTGGGTGGTGTATGAGGTGTGTGGTGTGTGGGGTGGGTGGTGTGTGAGGTGGGTGGTGTGTGAGGTGGGCGGTGTATGAGGTGGTGGTGTATGAGGTGTGTGGTGTGTGAGATGGGTGGTGTGTGAGGTGGGTGGTGTTTGGGGTGGGTGGTTTGTGAGGTGGGTGGTGTGTGAGGTGGGTGGTGTGTGAGGTTAGTGGTATGTGAGCTATACGTTGTGTGAGCTGTACGCAGTGTGAGTTGTGCACAGTGTGAGTTGTACGGTGTGAGCTGTACACAATGTGAGCTGTACACAGTGAGCTGTACGCAGTGCGAGCTGTACACAGTGAGTTGTATGCAGTATGCAGTGACATGTACACAGTGTGAACTGTATGCAGTGTGAGCTGTATGTAGTGTGAGCTATATGCAGTGTGAACTGTATGCAGTGTGAGCTGTATGCAGTGTGAGCTGTATGCAGTGTGAGTTGTACGCAGTGTGAGCTGTATGCAGTGTGAGCTGTATGCAGTGTGATCTGTATGCAGAGTGATCTGTATGCAGTGTGCTCTGTACGCAGTGTGAGCTGTACACTGTATGAGCTGTGCACAGTGTGAACTGTATGCAGTGACATGTATGCAGTGTGAACTGTATGCAGTATATTTTTACGCAGTGTGAGATGTATGTAGTGTGAGCTGTATGCAGTGTGAACTGTATGCAGTGCAAACTATATGCAGTGTGAGCGGTATGCAGTGTGAGTTGTACACAGTGTGAGCTGTATGCAGTGTGAGTTGTACGCAGTGTGAGCTGTATGCAGTGTGATCTGTATGCAGTGTGATCTGTACGCAGTGTGAGCTGTATGCAGTGAGCTGTATGTAGTGTGAGCTGTATGCAGTGTGAGCTGTATATAGTGTGAGCTGTATGCAGTGTGAACTGTATGCAGTGTGAACTGTACACAGTGTGAACTTTATGCAGTGTGAGTTGTATGCAGTGTGAGCTGTATGCAGTGTGAACTGTATGCAGTGTGAGTTGTACACAGTGTGAGCTGTATGCAGTGTGAGCTGTACACAGTTTGAGCTGTAGACAGTGTGAGCTGTATGCAGTGTGAGCTGTACGCAGTGTGAGTTGTACACAGTGTGAGCGGTATGCAGTGTGAGCTGTACGCAGTGAGTTGTACTCAGTGTGAGCTGCATGAAGTGTGAGCTGTACACAGTGTGAGCTGTATGCAGTGTGAGCTGTACCCGGTGTGAGCTGTACGCAGTATGACCTGTACGCGGTATGAGCCAGGCGCTGGGCAATGGGCGGTAGACGGATTGGATACTTAGTGGGCAGGCTACTTGTGGTTAGTAAGTGCAACCTGTATACACGAGTTAACAAGCCTGCTGACCACTCGCCACCACCTGTACACGCCGGCGACTAGCCATGATAAATGGTCACCTCCCCTCCCCCACCACGCCCCCTGGTGGTTGCCTCCTCAACCGCAGTCCAACCCTATCTATGTAGCACAGCCACCTTTTAGCATGTGTCGATCATTACAGCTTGTGGAGTTGGGAGTGGCGGGGGGGGGGGGGGTAGCATGGGGTGCTTGGAAGTTGTCATCCCTCCCCACCTCCCTTCTCCTCCTCCTCCCTTCTCCATTCCATTCTCTCCCTCCCTTCTCCCCCCTGCCCCTGCCCATGCCCCTGTGCTTGCCCCTCCCTTCTTCCACCTCTCTTTCTCCCCCCTTCTCTCCCTTCCTTCTCCCCCATGCCCCTGCCCCTCCCTTCTTCCACCTCTCTTTCTCCCCCTTCTCCCCCTGCCCCTGCCCCTCCCTTCTTCCACCTCTCTTTCTCTCCCCTTCCCCCCCTCACTTCTCCCCCTGCCCCTGCCCCTCCCTTTCTTCCACCTCTTCCCCCCCCGTCTCCCCCTCCCTTCTCCCCCTGCCCCTGCCCCTCTCTTCTTCCACCTCTCTTTCTTCCCCCCTTCTCCCCCTCCTTTATCACCACTTCTGCTCCTTTCTCATCATTTCTCCTACTTTGTCCCCCTTTCTTCCCTTACCCCTCCGTCCCCGTCCTCCCCTCACCTTCCCTTCCCCTCACCCCTGCCCCCCCCCCCTCCCCCGACTACCCCAGGGCCGACCTCCTGACAGGTGGGCGTGGCCACTTTCCATATGTCGTGTTTGGGTTGAGGCAATGCTGATTTCGGTTGGTTAGAGGGGTATGGGTATCGGTGTCGGTGAGAAGTCGGGTATGTGTGTGTGTATGTGTGTGCAGGGGGAGAGGAGTCAGAGCATCATCAGCCCATAAATAAACACGCTCTATACACCAGCCTACCCGACGTTAAAGTTGCATAGTCCGATGAAAACATCAAATTTTCAAAATCAAAACAATTATCTAGATTAGATTCTACATATCCAACCTAGATACTGGTGCACTTATTAAACATTTGTTGCTGCATAGAAAGAAGGGTGTAATGCACCAATTTAATAGAACCGGTTACTACTGAAGCCTAGTCCTCCCTCTCCCCCTTCCTTCCACTTCCCGCCTCCCGCCTCCCATCTCCCACCTCCCGTCTCCTGCCTCCCATCTCCCACCCCTCGCCTCCCGCCTCCCACCTCCCGCCTCCTGCATCCTGCCTCCCATCTCCCATCTTCCACCTCCCACCTCCCATCTCCCACCTCCCACCTCCCACCTCCCGCCTCCCACCTCCCGCCTCCTGCCTCCCACCTCCCATCTCCCACCTCCCACCTCCCACCTCTCGCCTCCCGCCTCTGGTATTGATCCACGTTTGGTGGCAAATGTAAGTTTTTGAACTATATACCACATGTAAGTTTTGAACTAATTAGCATTCATTTTTCAACTCGCCATTCAGTACAAACAAATCATCTCCCGTTGGCAATATCAGACTATATATATACATGTAGTGGTCTGCACTGACCTCTCAGGCAAGGACCCGCATAGCCAGGTAGGCGTGGGTAGTGTGTTGATATCAGGGAGCCTAGGTGGTGTAATGGTTAGCACACTGGCCCGGGATGCGAAGAGATGTGGGTTCGAGTCCCGCTCTAGGCACGGTGGACTGAGCAGCTCTTTGCTTCCTCTTGTCGAGGTAGTTCCACTTGTAGGGTATGAACAATTCTCTCCCAGCAAAAAACATTCTATTCACCAACTACATAGAAGCTGGTAGAGGTCGTTTGTTATGACATATCATTTAAAGCTCCTTTCTTCACCTAGATTGATGACATGTTTGCCTTGCAGCTAGCTAGCTAGCTATTGCTATTTGCTGCAGGCAGGTCTAGGCATTGCACATATGGATACGAAGATTCTTTGTAAGGCTTCTCTCCCTTTCTAGTTAGTTCTCATGTTGACTTCTATCATTTCTCGATTCTGTTCGGTTTGCAGTCTGCGACCGGTGAGACTCTAGGAGGGGCAGTGTAGTAGTCTGTACATGAGCCCTACTACCATGCGGTAGTGGCGGAGACTACGCCGCACACCTACGCAGTTACACTGAACTGCGCTAGGTGGCGGCAGGCTAGCCACCGGGCAGACCCCGACTGGGCTGCCCTCTACTGCGTGTGGCTAGCTCCCCCCCCCCACCCCCACCCCCACCCCACCTATAGAGTCGATGTGGGATCTGGCGAGTCAGGGGGCGGGTCAGATGACTGTGGACGCCGCGGAGAGCAGATTGGTTCAATAAACCAAGTTGAAGCGTACTGATATTGGATCTTGGCGTTCTTCCGTGTGTGCGTGGCAGGGTGAGAGTCGGAGGGCCATGGGGCATTACATACATATGCATTATAAATAACTATTTACTGGAAGACCAGTGCCTCTGCATTGACAAAATACCTTATTCTATGAATACATTATTTTTACCACCATCCCTAAAATAATTCTGGTTGTTGCTCACTCGCTGCTCAGACGGAGGAACACCTGTATCAGCTGTTCACACTTGTTGCACTTCAGTCAGTTAGTAATAGATCTACGGCAATTGATTACCGGTGAGATATTGCCTCCACAGTGACCTTTGAACTTCAGCCCTAGGCGGCATCGGAGTGGTGATCGTAACCCAAGTAGGTACACACAGATAAACCCACAACTTGAAGTCTTGCACGATTATTTTCATTTTGGTTGCCTCTAAGCTTTATAATTCACAGCTGGTGGTGAGAGTGAGTGAGGGGGGGGGGTGAGGGGTGTGTGTAAAAAATAAAATAAAATGATCTCATGTATTGCTGTTGCAGTACTTGCGTTATGTAATAAATTGGGCTCTCTCCTCCAGTCGGTAGTTAGTTATATTGGCACTGTTGGCAGAGGGCGGTAAGGCATCATGATGGTGTTGTGTAGTGAGTGGGCAGCACTCGCCTCACCATATAGAGTGTCATATAGACTTATAGATGAGTAGTAGGCTGCACTCACCTCAGCATATAGAGTGTCATATAGACATGTGGGTGTGTAGTGGGTTGCACTCGCCGCACCATATAGAGTGTCATATAGACATGTAGATGTGTAGTGGGCTGCACTCGCCGCACCATATAGAGTGTCACATAGACATGTAGATGTGTAGTGGGCTGCACTCACCGCACCATATAGAGTGTCATATAGACATGTAGATGTGTAGTGGGCTGCACTCACCTCACCAGATAGAGTGTCACATAGATATGTGATTGTGTAGTGGGCTGCACTCACCTCACCATATAGAGTCACATAGACAGGTGGGTGTGTAGTGGGCTGCACTCACCTCACCATGTAGAGTGTCACATAGACAGGTGGGTGTGTAGTGGGCTGCACTCACCTCACCAGGTAAAATGTCACACAGACAGGTAGGTGTGTAGTGGACTGCACTGACCTCACCAGGTAAAGTGTGATGCAGACATGTGGGGGTGTAGTAGGCTGCACTCACCTCACCAGGTAAAGTGGGCTTCACTCACCTCACCATATCGAGTGTCACATAGACAGGTAGGTGTGTAGTGGAATGCACTCACCTCACCAGGTAAAGCGTCACACAGACAAGTAGGTTTGTAGTGGACTGCACTCACCTCACCAGGTAAAGTGTCACACAGACAGGTATGTGTGTTGTGGGATGCACTCACTCCACTAAGTAAGCTAAGTTCATCTCGAGTGTGTGTTCGCACGAAGCAGGGAAACCACTGTTTCCTCCTGTGTGTATGTGGATGTGTGCATGTGTGTGCTCATGAGTGCATGTGTGTGTTCATGTATGTATTGAAATCCTGTTTGAAACAGATCGGCTGGAATTAATCAAATATATATTTTAACAAATTTGAGCGTCAATTTCCCAAGCAGCCTATAACAACTTTACCATGCAAATTTAGCATGCCATTCCAAAATAATGGCCGGAAGTGCATGCCCAGGACGCGGGCGCAGTGCATTGTGGGCGAGCGCCCGCCCGCTACCCGGCATGCATCGCGGTCTGAACCCGGAAATGCTCGCTGTGCATTGTTGGAGTCTCTCACTAGTCTCAGCGTGGATGTAATGCTAGTTGATAGTTCCCGGTGGCATGACATACATGATGGTATGTGGGGGTGGGGGTGGGTGGGGGTCGGGGGTGGGGTAGTGCTTTCCGGTGTGTGACATACACAGGTAAAATGGAGTTGCTGTTCGTGTTAACTGTTACTAACCCTGATGAACCCTCTTGGATTTTACTATCCGTGAGTATTCGAGTAACACAGAAACAAATAATTAAAGGTACGTGGTTTATTTTGAGATATTGCATTTTCTTATGGTTGTTTGTTGAGTTGAAGATCTGACATGTCTCAGGGTAATATCCTATAATAACACTATAATTTCAAATGAGAGAAAAGGGTGGTGAGTGGGTGGGAAAACTTCACGTGAAGTGAGTTCTACAATAGTGTGGTGGGTGGAGTGGTGGCTTGGTGAGCGTGGGACTGGGTATATAACTATTGTAGTAGTCTACACTGACCTCTCAGGCAAGTAACCACATAGACAGGTAGGCGTGGGTAGTGTGGTGATATCAGGGAGCCTAGGTGGTGTAATGGTTAGCACACTGGCCCGGAATGCAAAGAGATGTGAGTTCGAGTCCCCCTCTAAGTACAATATTTCCCATTTCCGTAACCCCCATGACACTATTATAAGGTGCCAGTCACCAATAGGTGGAGGTGGGGGACTGGGGTGGGGAGGTCAGGCTGACTGTTGGAGAGCTGTATAACGGTGGGACTGTTGTTTGGTGGCTGGAGAGTCACACAAAGCGGAAACTGTTGTCTCGGCCTTTGGTGGTGTCTGTAGATAATGTTGATGGTCGGCATGGGGAGGGTGGAGGGGGAAGGGGAGGGTGGCTGCAGGTCCAATGAGCACACGTGGAGCAATCACTCAGCTCTGCTCACATGGAGAACAGATAAAGTGTGGGGGGGGGGAGTGTACTTATCCTGCAATCATCGTATATATTATACATCATCCACCAGCTCCGCCCGGAGTCTCTCATTTACATTCAACCAATCAACGCTCTCCTAGTTTATATGCGCAGCCTAATCTGTCATTGTCTACGCATGCCCAGTGCCTGCACTGCCTCCAGCTCCAACCCGCCGGTCACTTTTCATTACAATATCTGATAATGTGATATATACACTACGGTACAACACATTATAGCATAGCCACAATCCCCCATTTCACAACCACAGGTTTTAAACCTCATCATCATATCCACCTCAACAATCAGACTATTTCAGTTATAGTAGTATAGTGGTACCTGCTTATAGCGAACTCTATGATCGGTGAACACCTGCCATGTGTGGACGATTTTTCAATATACTACAGTAAAGCCTCTCTAAACCGACCGACCATGGAACCTACTTTAAATGGTCCATTTAATGAGATGGTTGGTTTAGGGAGTTTTCATTCATTACAATGGTATTGTATGGGCGATCGTTTTGGACCCATATAAAGCGATGGATATAGGGGAGTGGTCGATCTGTGGAGGTGGTCGATCTGTGGAGGTGTTACATGTCGTCTGCTAATGCTAGTAGTAGTACTGGTGGTAATAGGTTAATAACAGCAGACGACAATTCATTTACTGATCCGTCCATTACTTGATGATGCCGAAAGTTTGCAAACTACCGCCCTAGTTCCAAATGTGCTTCATTTCACCAATAGCGGCAGACGACATTCCATCCGAGCAGACGACAATGACAAATCCAGTTTATTTCTCTGAAAGCAGCAGACGACAACAAAAAGGGCATTTCAGTTCACCAAAAGCCGCAGACGACAATGAAACTCCAGTTCATTTCACTGAAATCAGCAGACAATATCCAGTCGGAGCAGACGACAACTGGAAACCGGTGGCGATTGTTCTGTGCTTGACAGGGTGACAGCCTGGAGGAGGGAGATTCGGCCGACACTGGCGAGCTCCAACAACCCAGGAGGTGTCGCTGGACACCGGGAGGCTTTGGGAGGCTGGGGAAGGCTGGCAGCCACTCAGTCCGTCATCTGTATGCCCACCTGCACTCGGAACATGATGACAGCTCGCCAACACGCGCTGAATACCACCAGCTTACCGCTGGTAACCCCCACCCCCCACAAGCACCCTCACTCGCACCCTCACCCTCACCCAAACCCAAATCCACATCCGCATTGACACTCACACCCACACTTACACCCACACCCGTACCCGTACCCGCAGAAACACTTATACCCACACGCACACCCGCACCCGCACCCTCACCCACACCCACATCCACACCCACACTCACACCCACACCCACAACCACACTCAGACCCACCCCACACCTGCACCCACCTCCATACCCGCACTCATACTCATAGGGCAAGGACTGGTTGGCTCAGTGTCTTGATAATGTGACTGAGTGGGATATCAGGTCATGGTCACGATGAGTGTGTACTCTCACAAGTCGGTACCCGTCCTGATATGACCTTAGATGTTGCTAGGACGTAAAACAACAACAAACAAACACCCGCACTCACACCCACACCCAACACACCCACACCCACACCCACACCCAAACCCAAACCGACAGCCAAACCCGCACCCACACCCGCACGCACACCCGCACGCACACCCGCACCCACACCCGCACGCACACCTGCACGCACACCCGCACCCACACCCACACGAACACCCGCACGCACACCCGAACGCACACCCGCACCCGCACCCGCACCCACACCCGCACCCGCACCCACGCACCTAAACCGGCAACGAGTACTCATGTACCTCTAATGTACACAGCCACGGACGATAATCTATACCTTTACATTTTGTACAAGTATTTTCTTTTCTCTCATTCCTCTCCCTCTATCCTTCCCTCCCTCCCCTGCTCTCTCCCTCCCTTCTCACCCCTTCATTTTCTACTTCCGTCTCCCCCCCCCTCTTTCCCCCTCTCTCTACCCCATTCCCTACCTCTGTCCTCTATTTTCTCCACCCTTTCCCTCTCGCTCTCCTCCTCTACAGCTTCTCACCCTTCCCTCTCTTACCTCCATCTCCAGTCCCTCTATAACCCCTCCCCCCTCCCTGTTTCTGTCTCTCCACCTCTCCTCCGTCTCTTCCACCCCCCTCTCCAATCACCCTCTCCTTCTGCACCCTCTCTCACTTCGCTCTCTCCTCCCTCTTTCCACTCCCCCTGTTCCCCCTCTCTCCTCTCTCCCTCCCTCTCTCCCTCCCTCCCTCTCTCCCTCCCTCTCTCCCTCCCTCTCTCCCTCCCTCTCTCCCTCCCTCTCTCCCTCCCTCTCTCCCCTCCCTCTCTCCCCTCCCTCTCTCCCCTCCCTCTCTCCCCTCCCTCTCTCCCCTCCCCTCTCCCCTCCCTCTCTCCCCCTCTCCCCTCCCTCTCTCCCATCCCTCTCTCCCATCCCTCACTCCCTCCCCTCTGTCTCTCTCCCTCCTTCTCTCCCTCCCTCTCTCCTCCCTCTCTCCCTCCCTCTCTCCTCTCTCCATCCCTCTCCCCTTCTCTCCCTCTCCCTCTTTCCATTCCCATCCCATCTCTTAATCTAGGCAGAATAGAATAAATGCAGCGCGAAGATAAATAATTCATAGATATTCACATACACACCGGACTCCGGGGCGAATACTGAAATTGGAATTTCATTTGCATTTAGAGACTGTACCGATAGCCGCAGTGCAGTATGGGATTGTCAGCGAGTGGTGTCCCACCCTCAACCCTTGAACATTACGCGCAGTGCAGTATGGGATTTCAGTGAGTAGTATCTCACCCTCAACCCTTGAACATTACGTGCAGTGCAGTATGGGATTGTCAGCCAACAAAGGGAGCAGGATGTAGCTCAGGCGGTAGAGTGTCCACCTGTACAGTATGGGATTGTACCCAGCAGTGTTCAGCCCTCATCCCTCAAACACCAGGTGCAGTACAGTATGGGAGTGTCAGCCAGCAGTGTCCAGCCCTCAACACTCAAAGACCACATGCAGTGCAGTATGGGATTGTCAGCCAGCAGTGTCCAGCCCTCAACTCTCAAAGATCACGTGCAGTACAGTATGGGATTTTCAGCCAGCAACGTCCAGCCCTCAACACTCAAAGACCACGCGCAGTGCAGTATGGAATTGTCAGCCAGCAGTGTCCAGCCCTCAACCCTCAAAGATCACGTGCAGTAAAGTATGGGATTTTCAGCCAGCAGCGTCCAGCCCTCAACCCTCAAAGATCACGTGCAGTACAGTATGGGATTGTCAGCCAGCAGTGTCCAGCCCTCAACCCTCAAAGATCACGTGCAGTGCAGTATGGGATTGTCAGCCAGCAGTGTCCAGCCCTCAACACTCAAAGACCACACGCAGTGCAGTATGGGATTGTCAGTCAGCAGTGTCCAGCCCTCATCCCTCAAAGATCACGTGCAGTACAGTATGAGATTTTCAGCCAGCAGCGTCCAGCCCTCAACCCTCAAAGACCATGCGCAGTCCAGTATGGGATTGTCAGCCAGCAGTGTCCAGCCCTCAACACTCAAAGACCACGCGCAGTGCAGTATGGAATTGTCAGCCAGCAGTGTACCACCCTCAATCCTCAACCCTCAACCTTCACGCGCAATGCAGTATGGGATTGTAGAGCGGGTGGAGCCCCCTCGCGTGAGCCCGAGTCCGGCTCTCGGTGTGCATTAGCGCAGTGGTAGCCTGATTGACAGGTGATACACTGGTCTAGTGCCCTGGAGGAGGGACCTTTAGTGGCCGTGGACACCCCCTCCAGGGCATGCTGTACACACACGCCGGGCCGCCCCGGACTGCTCCCGCCGCGAACCGGCGTGTTCCCCGCCCACGGGCTGGGGCGCGGACCGGGAGCGGGTGAGAGGTGGGTAGGGGTGCGGGGGGGGGGGGGGGGGGGACACACTGCCAGGCACTGCCAGCCGTGAAGCACGGGTCATGCAAGCAGTGTGTGAGGGTTGTGCGTAGGTATGCTGTAGCATTCACTGCACTGATTAAACCGAGGTCATGCAGTGGGAAAGTCATGCAGTGGTGAAGTGAGGCATTGTGAAGGCCACATTGTGATGAGGTCATGCAATGCCGAGGTCATATAGCGATGAGGTCATGCAGTGATGAGGTCATGCGGTGATGAGGCTATGCAATGACAAGACTAAGGTCACGCAGTGACAAGGTCATGTACAGAAATGAAGGCATGCATTTACAAGGTAATGCAGTGAAGGAGCCATGATACAGTGATAAAGTCATGTATTGATTGGAGCCATGCAGTGATGAGGTCATGCGGTGACATGGCCATGCAGTGGCAATATCATGCATTTGCGATGCCATACTTTGATAAGGTCATGTATTGATGAGGTCATGCATTGACAAGATGCATGATTGACGACGTCATGTGGTGATGAGGTCATGCAATAACAAGATCTTGCAGTATATGGGAGCCAGACAGTGACGGAAGCCATTCAGTGATGATGTCATGCAGTGACAAAGTCATGCACTGACTGTGGCCATGCAGTGATGGATCTGGAGGGATAGTGAAGCTTGCGCCGCATCATTGTCTTTCGGCACCATGATAAAGCGATAGACTATTGTGTCCTCCATCAACCACCCCTCCACCTCTACCACCACGCCCCTCCCACCACACGCACACTTCCTCACCCGGCAACACCATGCAGGCAGCCCCCATCCCCCCCCCCCCCCCCCCACACACACACATGCCTGTAGCAGGGCCACGGGCCATTCTCCTCCACATAATAGTCCAGGATCACGAGCCACTGGTCTTCCCGCGGCCTGCTTCAGGGGTATGTGTGGGGAGGGGGAGGCGAGCGGGCGGGGCGCAGGTCGGTGGGACGCTGGGTGCGGGATGTGGACTGCTGGACGCGGGGTCCTGGACGCGGGATGCTGAATGCGGGGTGCTGGGCGTGGGGTGCTGGACGCTGGGTGTGGGACGTGGGGTGTGGGACGTGGGGTGCTGGACGCGGGGTGATGGACGCAGGGTGCCGGACGCGGAGTGCTGGACGTGGGGTGCTGGACGTGGGGTGCTGGACGTGAGGTGCTGGACGCGGGCTGCTGGACGCGTGGTGCTGGACACGGGGTGCGGGATGTGGGGTGCTGGACATGGGGTGCTGGACGCGGGGTGCTGGACGCGTGGTGCGGGACACGTGGTGCGGGACGCGGGGTGCTGGACGCGGGGTGCTGGACGCGTAATGCTGGGTGCTGGACGCGTAGCGCAGGGTGCTGGACGTGGCGTGCTGGACGCAGGGTGCTGGAAGCGGGGTGCTGGAAGCGGGCTGCTGGACGTGGGCTGCTGGACGCGGGGTGCGGGACGTCGGGTGCTGGATGCGGGGTGCTGGACACAGGGTGCTGGATGCGGGGTGCTGGACGCGGGGTGCTGGACGCGGGACGCGGGGTGCTGGACGCAGGGTGCTGGATGTGGGATGCTGGACACGGGGTGCTGGATGCGGGGTGCTGGACGTGGAGTGCTGGACGTGGGGTGCGGGACATGGGGTGCTGGATGCGGGGTGCTGGACGCGGGGTGTGGGACGCGGGGTGTGGGACGCGGGGTACGGGACATGGGTAGCAGAGTGCAGGATGTGGAGTGCCAGATGTTGGGTGCGGAGGCCGGCATGCGGATGGACTAATCACATTCATCTAGTACCCACCCGTCTAAGTGGAGTGATGCATTCATCTTGTAGTTGGACCCACCTGTCTGGGTGGAGTGATACATTTATCTTGTGGTTGTACCCGCCTGTCTGGGTGGAGTGATACATTCATCTTGTACCCACCCGTCAGTGTGGAGTGATGCATTCATCTTGTAGTTGTACCTCCCCGTCTGTGGGGAATGGTACATTCACCTTATACCTGCCTGTCTGTGTGGTGTGATACGTTCATCTTGTCGCCGTACCCACCCGTCTGGGTGTAGTAATACATTCATCTTGTAGTTCTACCCGCCCATCTGGGTGGAGTGATATATTCATCTTGTAGTTGTACCCGCCCATCAGTGCGGACTGATACATTCATCTTGTAGTTCTACCTGCCCATCAGTGCGGAGTGATACATTCATCTTGTAGTTGTACCCACCCATCAGTGCGGAGTGATACATTCATCTTGTAGTTGTTCCCACCCATCAGTGCTGAGTGATACATTCATCTTGTAGTTCTACCCGTCCATCAGTGCGGAGTGATACATTCATCTTATAGTTGTACCCGCCCATCAGTGCAGAGTGATACATTCATCTTGTAGTTGTACCCGCCCATCAGTGCGGAGTGATACATTCATCTTGTAGTTGTACCCGCCCATCAGTGCGGAGTGATACATTCATCTTGTAGTTCTACCTGCCCATCAGTGCTGAGTGATACATTCATCTTGTAGTTGTTCCCACCCATCAGTGCGGAGTGATACATTCATCTTGTAGTTTTACCCGTCCATCAGTGTGGAGTGATACATTCATCTTGTAGTTCTACCTGCCCATCAGTGCTGAGTGATACATTCATCTTGTAGTTGTACCCGCCCATCAGTGCGGAGTGATACATTCATCTTGTAGTTGTACCTGCCCATCAGTGCGGAGTGATACATTCATCTTGTAGTTGTACCCGCCCATCAGTGCGGAGTGATACATTCATCTTGTAGTTGTACCCACCCATCAGTGCAGAGTGATACATTCATCTTGTAGTTGTACCTGCCCATCAGTGCGGAGTGATACATTCATCTTGTAGTTGTACCCGCCCATCAGTGCTGAGTGATACTTTCATCTTGTAGTTCTACCCACCCGTCAATGCGGAGTGATACATTCATCTTGTAGTTGTACCCGCCCGTCAATGCGGAGTCATACATTCATCTGGCGCCTGTCTACCGGATGTGATGCATTCCCCTTCCGGCCCACCACTTCCGGCCCCAGGTTGTGGCTGCGTCATGGTCACGTCGAGGTAATGGATCGTGGATCGTGAACCTGAATGAAACCCTGCTTCCCCTGTTCATTATGTGGGCAGTGTGAAGAGCAGTCCCTCTATTTGGGGCGATCAGGTTTGTGTGTGCGCATGTGCAGAATGCATGCCTCCATCCCACCCATACACCCCCACACCCCCAGTGGTTTGTCCTTTGTCTGACTCTTCACTGGCTTGTTACTGGTATAAACCACTCTTATTATTAAAAGATTGATTCGATTTTATTCAGAATTAATAGAAATACATAAGAATTTGGCATAAACATGTGTGTACACATGCAATATAATGATCTGATGAATATATCTAAGACAAAACTAGCCATAGTTAAACATTTTGAGCTAAGAAATATACAATTCCACACAAAAAATCAGTCACTTTAAGGCTGCTATCCACATCACCATTATTAATTCTTGTTCTAAATATTAAAATGCCAAATGTGTCAACAGACACTTGTTTCAGAGAAATATATAACCAATATCTGATTAATCCTACTCATTTTCTAGTTCTACATTTTAGTTAGTGTTCTATGTTTCAAACAAGAGCTGAGATGAGCTGAATCTAGCACATTTCATAACTGCACCCAGTGTATTAGCATGTGCCATGTGCCTCTCGTGGGTTTGTTTTGATTTGACGCATCCCACAATGTACCGCGCAAGTGGAATGGTGATGTAGTCTATTCACACCCTCACACCCACACCCACACCCGCATCCACCCTCACCTACCAGGCAGGATGGCCGAATGAGTTGAGCATCTGACTCCCGTTTTGGTAGTTTGTGGGACTCGAACATATAGGGTTCGAACCCTGGTCGAGTCAAACCAATGACTTAAAAATTGATACTTGTTGCTTCCTATCCAGGCATTCCGCATTACATGTATTTGGATAGGGCAAGGAGTGGTTGGCTTAGTGTCAGGATAATGTGACTGAGTGGGATATCATTATCAGGCAATGGTTCTGGTGGCCTGATTTCCCAGTGGGGCAGCACTATAAGTCGCCATGAGTGCGCACTGCCACAATATCCTAACATGACCTTAGATGTTGCCAGGACATACAACTCCAGCAACCAACCAACCAACCATCCCCCCTCACCCCCCCCCCCCCCCGGCCCCCGACACACACACCTTTACACCAATATGTAGGAGGTATATTGCCTGTATAATAAGGTCGTGGCAGTGTCAAAGTCGACTCTCCCTCCTGCGCCGAGTAAGCCATCTTTATTTGGCCCCGTCGACCTCTCGGCGCATGCGCGGATGTCACAATCAATCACGTGGGCGGGCGGCGCGCCGGAAATGCGCCGGACGTGGGCGGCGACTGGACTTGTTTCTGAATTAGTGAGCCGGGGCCTTTCCGGGATGGCGCAGTGATTTGTTTGTGATACTGATAGATGTGTGGGGGCGGGGAGTGAGGGGAGCGGGGAGAGAGAGGGGGGAAGGGGGGATTAAACAAGGAGAAAGAGGGGGTAATTACCTCGCGTGGAAGCGGTGAGTGGGAGCGTGTTAGGACTGGCCAGGTCTGACAGGGGGCGCCAGGGGTTAGGCCGGCGTGTGTGTGTGTGTGTGTGTGTGTGGAAGTGGGAGGGGGTTCTGTGATGGTGATGCAGGGAGGATGGGAAGGCTTGACACGGTCAGCATGGTGGGTGGTGGCGCGTTGCACTAAGCTAAAAACAAATCCATAAATACAACACCCCACCCACCCACCACTAAAATTCCCCATGATTGCTTTAGCTCTCAGAACTGTTGGCTTTTTGTTGTTAATTAAGCCATTGGGAATGTCACCCGTTTTTAGTATTTAGGCAATCGCCACCTGTATTTATCGGAGCAGCCCTTGCTATTTTATATGGAGATTACCGTTTTGTTATTAATAACCCATTGCAAATTTATTTTAAGTGGCATTGTCCGATAGGTTTGGGTTTCTGTCATTTTCTGAGATAAATATATTAGGTTGATCGCTATAGTTGACCTTACTTTCGACCAGACGGGATGGCCGAATGAGTTAGAGCGTCCATCTCCCGTGTTGGTAGATCTTGGAGTCACGGGTTCGAACCCTGGTCGAGTCAAACCAATGACTTAAAAATTCATACTTGTTGCTTCCTAGCCTGGCGCTCAGCATTATTAGGACAGGGCAAGGACTGGTTGGCTCAGTGTCAGGATAATGTGACTGAGTGGGATATCAGGTCATGGTGCTGGTGGCCTGGTCTTCCAGTGGGGCAGTACTATAAAGTCGCCATGAGTGCGCACTGTCACAAGACGGTACCCGTCCTGATATGACCTTAGATGTTGCTAGGACGTAAAACAACAACAAACAAACAACAACCTTACTTTCGTTTGAAGTAATATGTGTTCTAGAGGGCTACATTTTTTAGATATTTGAAGTGTAAACATGTACAATTAATTTTGGCAAGCACGTCAAAACTCTGACACCATGAACTTCTGAAGTAACCGGTTCTATTAAATTGACTCAGTATTCCCTTCTATAAGGCAAGCAATGCTTAATAAGTACACCAGTATCTAAGTTAGATATGTAGAATACATATTAGATCATTGTTTTGGTTTTGAAAATTTGATGCTCCATCGGACTATGCAGCTTAAATAACCCATTGGAAATTTATTAAGGTTGATTAAGAGCTGGTGTATAGGGCATCAGACATTAGTTGACGTAAGCAGTAATAATAATGTGGGAGCCCAGACCACTGTCACCATAACCTGATTTCTCACTCAATCACATTATCCTGATACTGAGCCAACCAGTACTTGCCCTATCCTAGTAATGCTGAGCACCAGGCTAGATATCAACAAGTATCAATTTTGTAAGTGATTGGTTTGAGTTAGCTGAGTTTCTAATGTCCAACCTTCTGTATCGGAAGCAAGCGCTCTACTGATTTGGCCACCGCGTCCAGTACATTATCTAAGACTGTCAGAATGTCAATGAAAATAAGAAGCAGCACTCATGCACAGTAATCGCATTTTGAGTGTAAACACACAGGACTCTGCACATCAAAGACGCATGCTTCGATGAAAACCTGCTGTCCTGTTTGTGGGAAAGTGCATATATAGCTGTATTCACACGGGCAAAATCTAAAGCGATCTCCAGGAGGCGATTCATATGAAGCGATTTAGATGCGCGTTCACACGGACACTGCGTGAGGCGGAAGTGGATATCTGCGCATGAACAAGTCCAGGCTAACCAGCGCCATTTTGGGTTTGACGACGAAGGCACCAGAGAGTGTGGGTTCGACCTAGATATGTATTTAATTAATCGTATTGGTTTGGAACGGTCAAAACTTCTGCTGGGCAGTGAAACCCTAAAAATAAATGATGAAAAAAATATCTGTGCATAGATAGCAGTTTCATTAATTAAATTATATAATATGCGCTTTTGATCGACCGGAAAGTCAACAAACTGAAGTGTCGACTGCGCATGCGTGTGACGTCCTAAATCGCTTCATATGCGTTCACACGGGCAAGATAAAACGTTTCAACATAGATCGCTTCCTGTATACCACCTAGCGAAGCGTTTTACATTAAACGATTTATATGAATCGATTCAGCCCTAAAACGCCTCACCATCGCGTTCACACGGCAAATGTGAGTCGCAGTACGCGAGGTGTTTCGCGTGAGGCGTTTTAACTCGCCCGTGTGAATACAGCTTAAAAGACCCCTTGCTGCTTATTGGGAAGAGTAGCTAGCCTATGTAGCGATAGTGGGTTTCCTGCAAAGAAATATCTCAGAATGACCATATGTTTGACATCCAATAGCAGATGATATGAAAATCAATGTGCTCTAGACACGTCGTTAAATAAACTAAGCTTTACTTTGCTCTGATGAAAACATCCAAACCTTGTAAACCAACTCACTTAAAGTTGCATAGTCTGATAAAAGAATCACATTTTTGAAAAGAAAACACATATCTAGTTTTGAACCTACATATCTAACTTAGATATCGGTGCATTTATTAAGCAGTTGTTGCTACATAGATGGGTATAGTAAGTCAATTTAATAGAACCTATTATTGCTGAAGTTCGAACTAAAGTAAGGTAGATTATAATAGTTTATATTTATCTCAGAAAATGACAGAAACTCAAGAACATCCGCAACTTTAATGTCGCCATGACAGCTACAAATATATCCAACTATGATACCGGTTCACTCATTAAACATGTATTAATTACCACAAAGAAGGGAATACTAAGTCAATTTAATAGAACCTGTTACTCCTGAAGCCCATGATATCCACCATTTCGACGTGCATGACACCATTATGTTTGCATGTTTCAAATGTCACCATCTCCAAAGTTAACCATTTAAATATACATTAAAAAGAATACTTCAAAACTAAAGATAGTGCTATTACTATTATTACATATATATATATATATATATATATATAAATTTAATGGCTCCAATTCAAAACCATACCATCGGACTAGGTAACATTAACATAGCTTGTCGCTATGCAGACTCGTGGTGTTATTAATGTGTAATTTTGGCGTGGAACCACTCGGCGGCCCGTTAGTACGACGTCCCCCGGGGTGGCGTTAGGGGGTATTGGGGGAACGCTCATCTCTGTAATGGAGAGAGTCCGGCGGGTTGTGATGGCACGGGAACTTTCACGTCTGTCTCTGGGGATCACTAAAGCCCTTCCTCCCACCCTCCCTCCCCTCTCCCCAGCCTCATCAACCCTCCCTCCAACCCTCCCCACCCCTGCCGCCAGCGTCTCCACCCCTCCCGACAACCCCCAGACGCCGACCCTTTGACTTCCGGTCCGCCCTAATCGTAAGTCAATGAGGTAAATTGAATTGTGAAAGGATCAGGCAGAGATGGATAGTAGCTGGACCCAGCTGCGGATGGGGGGGGGGGGGGGGGGGGGGGGAGGTGTAGGAGGGGGAGGGTGTGTGTGTGCGTGAAGGGGGGTATGTGAGGGTGCGGGTTGGTTGGTTGTTGGAGTTTTACGTCCTGGCAACATCTAAGGTCATATCAGGACGGGTACCGACTTGTGACAGACAGCCGCACTAATGGCAACTTTATAACGCTGCCTCACTGGGAAATCAAGCCGCTGACACCATGACCTGATATCCCACTCAGTCACATTATCCTGACACTGAGCTAACCAGTCCTTGCCCTATCCTATTAATGTCGAGCACCAGGCTATGAAGTGACAAGTATCAATTTTATAAGTCATTTGTTTTTACTCGACCAGGAACCAAACTCCGGATCTCCCGCATGCGAGGCCCATGCTCTACCGATTCGGCTACTGCGTCCGGTTGAGGGTGTGGGGGTAGAAGTGAATAGTGTGGGAGGGTTGCAGGTGGTGGTGTGTGGGGGTAAGGATGTGTGGTGTGCGTGTGTGGGTATGTGTGAGATAGGTGTAAGTAAGGGTGATGAGGAAGTGGGGGTAGGACTGTATAGTGTGGGATGGTTACAGGTGGTGGTGTGTGGGGGTAAGGGTGTGTGGTGTGCGTGTGTGGGTATGTGTGAGATAGGTGTAAGTAAGGGTGATGAGGAAGTGGGGGTAGGACTGTATAGTATGGGAGGGTTGCAGGTGGTGGCGTGTGGGGGTAAGGGTGTGTGGTGTGCGGGTGTGGGTATGTGTGAGATAGGTGTAAGTAAGTGTGGGTGATGAGGGTAGCACTGTATAGTATGGGATGGTTGCAGGTGGTGTGGGTGTGTTGGAGTAGAGATATGTGGTGTGTGTGGGGTATGCATGAGTATATGTGTATGTAAGTGTGGGTGATGTGTGCGCGTATGTGGGAATAGCGGTATGTGTGTGGGTTGTGTGTGTGCGTGATGTGAGTGAATGTGAATGGTGTGTGATGTTTGTGAGTGTGTGGGTGTGCTGTGAGTGTGTGGGTGTGCGGTGAGTGTGTGTGGGTGTGTAGTCGGGGGTGTATGGTTGTGTGTGTGTTTGTGGTGTGGGGTGTCAGGGCGTAGGTGTGTGAGGTTATAGGGTGAGGTAGTTGTGTGTGTGGTGTGTGTGTGTGACGGTGTGGGGTGTTTGTTGTTTGTTTGTTGTTGTGTTACGTCCTAGCAACATCTAAGGTCATATCAGGACGGGGGTGTGGGGTGAGGTGGTTGTGTATGGTGTATGTGGGTGTGGGGTGAGGTGGTTATGTGTGGTGTGTGTGAGGGGGTGGGGTGGGTTGAGGTGAGTTGGTGGTGTGTGTGGGGTGAGGTGGTTGTGTGTGCTGTGTGTGAGAGTGTGGGGTGAGGTGAGGTCGTCGAGACGCTGCCTGTGGATGGAGGCGTTCGAGCCGGTGCCTGGTCACGTGGCTCCGAGTGCGCAGGGAAACTCATTACCAGCTCGGGAGGCTTTATTGGATCTTCGATAGGCCGCGTCCCCCGATCGCTATCAGTGTATCATTGGTACCTCCACCCACCACCCTCTCCACCTCCACCACCACCACCACCACCACCACCACCACCACCACCACCACCACCACGACGTCCGCCACCACCACCACCACCACCACCACCTCCAACACCACCACCACTACCACCACCACCACCACCACCTCCACCACCACCACTACTACCACTACCACCACCACCACTACTGCCCCCACGACCACGAAGACCACGACGACCACCACGACGACCACACCCCCCTGTTCAGTGTGCTGGTGCATGGCGACCCCGGCCGCTCCGGGCGCGGCGTGCTTCACGTGGGGTAGCGGCGGAAGTGGCGCGCCCCACGCCGGTATCTGTGTGTGTGTGGGGGGGGGGGGGGAGGGGGCGGGTGTCCCCAGTGGTTTGTTCGACAGTTCTCTGTGCCTGGCAGGAAGCTGCGCTCAGCCAGGAATCCCGCTGGTCAGGCAGGCTGATTGGCAGGCTGACTGGCAGGCTGACTGGCAGGCTGACTGGCAGGCTGACTGGCAGGCTGGCTGGGAGGCAGTTCTCTTATCGCTATCCATCTTCCCTCGGCTCTGAGGCGAGCACCGAATTCAGCAGGTGCCCCGTGCGTCCATTCATTACCCACAACCACCCACACACACACTCACACACCCACACACCCTTACACATGCCCACCCACACGCACACCCACACACGCACACACCCACACACATGAACCCACCCACACTCACACTCTCATACCCACATACATCCCCACACACACACGCACTCACACACCCACACGCAACGCACGCACACACACGCACCCACTCACATACCCACACCCACCCACACTCACACACCCACACACACGCACACCCACACAACAACACAACGACACGCACTCACACACCCACCCACACGCACACTCACACACCCCAAACCCCATACCCACCCATGGACACCAACTCATCTACATACCTTCACCCACATCAATACACCTATCCACTCACCCATAGACAACTAGGAACACCCACCCAAGCACCCACTCTCACTCACAGTCACATACATCCTGCCAATTACCCAACAAGACACACAACCTACTCTCCTCCCCACTCACTCACTCATTCACTCACTCACTCACGCACCCATTGCCCTCTCTCCCCCATTTACCGGGCTTCACACACTCACTATCACTCATTCACTAGCAGTCATTCACTCACTCATTCACTCACTCGTTCATTCACTCACACACTCACATTCTCACACTCACTCACACACACTCACTCACACACACTCACTCACTCACACTCACCCCCATCCTCACTCTACACACTCACTCACTCATTTACACACACTCATACACAACCTCCTCACACTCACACCCATCCACCCACCCACTTTCTCACACACATGCTCACTCACCCACACCCATCCCCACGTCTTCTGCCTCATCGCGCTTCACATAAACTCACACATTCACACACACACTCAGACATACTCACACACTCACATACACTCTCACACACACTCTCACATACACTCACACGCGCACACACTCACACACTCACACAAACACACACTTACAAACACTCACACACACTCACACAACCACTACAACCACGACTACAACTACTACCATCACAACTACTAGCACCATCACTACCATTACCACTACCATCACAACTAACACTCCCAACACACTCACACTCACACTCACTCACAAACACTCACACACACTCACACAACCACCACAACCACGACTACAACTACTACCATCACAACTACTACCACCGTCACTACCATTACCACTACCATCACAACCAACACTCCCAACACAATCACACTCACACCCACTCACACCCACCATCATACCCTCACACCTACCCACTTTCTCACCCACCCACTCACCCTCCCACCCACTCACCCACCCACTCACCCACCCCCGTCCCGGCCCTCACCGCGCTTCGCTCACCGCTGTAAACATCGTTGGGCCCCCACACAAAACTCGCCCGTCTCCCATTGCCCGACGTCGTCACAATTGGCTACAAAATATTGATTTCCGCACAACAATGAACCTTCATCGGCTCCTTCTCCCTTCTCCCCCCGGGTCTTCCCCACGACCCTCTCGGCGGTGTGTATAGTGCGGGAGTCAGTGTGTGTGTGTGTGTGTGTGGGAGGGGGTGAGTCGGGGAGAGAGGAGATGGGGAGGCAATTTCGCGTTTAGCAATTAAAGATGTCTCTCCCCTCCTCACCCCCCCCCCTCCCCGGAGTCTATCCACCAACCCGACTATTATCAATTACGGAAACAAAGCTTCTAATCAAGATAACCATGACTAGAGGCCTGGCTGGGGGATGGTGTGTGCAAGTGTGTGTGTGTGGGGAGGGGGTGTTTTTGAGATAGTGGAGCGGGTGTGGGCGGAGGGGCGGCGATGGAGGCTAGATGGAGTCATGTAGTGTGTGTGTGGGGGTGGCGAACAAGCTTGTTCTGTGAAGCCAGTTTTGGGAGATTGGCAGTCCTCCTACAGTCCTAGTACCTACACGCGGTCCAGACGAGACGAGGTTATCATTTATGATCCCGTATTGGTCGTACGTTCATGACGCATAGTTTTATTTTGGCCTGGGACTGTCCGCCTCAGTGTGAGCACTGCCGGTGTACTAACAGTGATGCCGGTGTACTGACAGTCTTACCGGTGTGTACTGACAGTGCTGGTGGTGTATACTGACAGTGCTGGTGGTGTATACTGACAGTGCTGGTGGTGTATACTGACAGTGCTGGTGGTGTATGCTGACAGTGCTGGTGGTGTATACTGACAGTGTTACCGGTTTATACTGACAGTGTTACCGGTGTGTACTGACAGTGCTGCCAGTGTATACTGACAGTGCTGCCAGTGTATACTGACAGTCTCATCGGTGTATACTGACAGTGCTGCCGGTGTATACTGAGAGTGTTACTGATGTGTACTGACAGTGCTGCCAGTGTATACTGACAGTGACGCAGGTGTATACTGACAGTGTTACCAGTGTATACTGACAATGCTGCCAGTGTATACTGACAGTGCTGGTGGTGTATACTGACAGTGCTGCCGGTGTATACTGACAGTGCTGCCAGTGTATACTGACAGTGTTACCGGCGTGTACTGACAGTGCTGCCAGTGTGTACTGCCAGTGCTGCCAGTGTATAGTGACAATGGTGCTCATGTATACGGACAGTGCTGCCAGTGTGTACTGACAGTGTTACCGGTGTGTACTGACAGTGCTGCCAGTGTGTACTGACAGTACTGCCAGTGTATAGTGACAGTGGTGCTCATGTATACGGACAGTGCTGCCAGTGTATACTGACAGTGTTACCGGTGTGTACTGACATTGCTGCCAGTGTGTACTGCCAGTGCTGCCAGTGTATAGTGACAGTGGTGCTCATGTATACGGACAGTGCTGCCAGTGTGTACTGACAGTGCTGCCAGTGTATAGTGACAGTGGTGCCCATGTATACGGACAGTGCTGCCAGTGTGTACTGACAGTGCTGCCAGTGTATACTGACAGTGCATCACATACTGCCGAGGGGGGGATTACACTGGAGGAGGTGAGGGACCCTGGGGATATCATGGATAGGTTGTGAGCTTTAACACATAGCAGCACCACTCAGTATTCGGTTGGCGACACAACCACAGCGCCACCTGACGTGTAGGCAGCGTCGCTCCCGTCATGCATCTCAACTTCCGGAGGTGTTAAAGCTGCTTAGTCCGATGAAAGCATCAAATTTTCAGAATCGAAACACTTAGCTAGATTTCATCTGCTCCGCGCCCCGTCCCGCTCCCTCAACCCCCCCCCCCCCCCCACCCGCCCTCACCCTTCTCCGCTGCCGTCTTGACGTCACTTAACTACCCTCTACGCCGCTGCATTCATTAAACATGTATTTGCTACGTAGAAGTGCCACTAAGCCAATATGTGTATCCCGAGTTCCGCTGGTTCCACAGGAAGGACTGAAGCTGTGACCCAGCATGCCGGGTCGCAGCTTTAGTTTGCATTGTGTACACACACACACACACATATATATATATATATATATATATATATATCGTGGGGGTAATGAAAATGGGAAATATTGTGCTTAGAGCGGAACTCGAACCAACATCTCTTTGCATTCCGGGCCAGTGTGATAACCATTACACCACCTAGGCTCCCTGATATCATGATACTAGCCACGCCTAAAGCTGAGATTCCTTCTACGCGATATGCGGCATGCGGCATGCGGCATGCGGTATGCGGCACACGACCTGCTATATTTAAAAAATAAAAATAAACAAGTATACCCCATACTGCACTGTATATGGCCTAATATGGCATTTATATCTATGTAACTTTAGGTACGTCACATAGAGGTTCCTACCTTTATAATTACCAAATTATAGATAAGTATTCATATTTTTGTGGCTCTGGTAGCATTTTTACCAACCCGAACCCCCACCACCACTACTACCATATGTTTCCCCTCAGCACCCTTGTGCGTGACTGTTCCGTAATGCTCAGTCGCCTCTCCTAGTGTTAAACTAATGGACACATCAGACTCAGGTTTCTATTCACACCCCCCTTGTCGCATGCCGTATGCCGCACCAATCGCTACATGGACCGATCGGAAAAACGCATTCGCATACGCATTCGCATTCACATTCGCATACCGCGTGTAAGGGTTGTAGCCCATTGATTTCAAGGCGTTTCGATTTTTTGGGGCATTCGCATTCGCATACCGCATGCCGCATACCACGTGTAAGGAATCTTAGCTTAACCGTCTATATTGTTACTTGCCTGAGAGGTCAGTGCAGACTACTACACTCGTCCCCCTGGAATTGTAAGTCTTTTAATGCTTACAATTACATACATACAGGCAATGCACTTACACATACATACATAGGGCAGGTTCAACAACCATACAGCGTGTAGCATGTTTTGGATCATGGTCATGGTAACCAGTGTCATGAGGGTGATGAAAATTGGAAATATTGTGCCTAGAGCGGGACTCGAGCCCACATCTCTTTGCATTCCGGGCCAGTGTGCTAACCATTACACCTCCTAGGCTCCCTGATATCAACACACTACCCACGCCTACCTGTCTATGTGGCTCCTTGCCTGAGAGGTCAGTGCAGACCACTACACTCATCCCCCTGGAATTGTAAGTCTTTTAATGCTTACAATTACATACATACAGGCAATGCAATTACATACATACACAGGGTAGGTTCAACAACTATACATCGGGTAGCTTGTACAGGATCATGGTCATGGCAACCAGTGTCGTTGGGGTGATGAAAATGGGAAATATTGTGCCTAGAGTGGGACTCGGACCCACATCTCTTTGCATTCCAGGCCAGTGTGCTAACCATTACACTACCTAGGCTCCCTGATATCACCATACTACCCACGCCTACCTGTCTATATTGGTACTTGCCTGAGAGGTCAGTGCAGACTACTACACACATATATATATATATATATATATATATATATATATACATACATGCATACCTACATATATATATTTATATATATATCATGTTGAGCCTTATGATCTACTTTACTTTGATTTTGGTAAGTTATAAAGCAGTTTAAAAAAAGGCTAACTTTGAAGATATTTGAAGTGGAAGCATGCAAGGTAATTTTGGCCTGCACACTGAAATGCTAGACACCATAGAATAGGCAACTATGATTCACAGCAATGACAAGTTCTGTTAAGTTAACTTAATATTCCTTCTGTGCAGTAAGAAATGTTTAATCAGTTGGATATATGCCATTGGAATTGGATCTAGATACATTTTTGTTGTTGTTTAGAAAATGTGCTTTTGTCGGACTACGCAACTTTAAATGACGCATAATTCTGTCAACTTGATCATGTCCAAATCATTCTTGTTGGGTATATTAGTTGATTAAGCAGGGAATTTCAATGGGGGACAATTGGTCTTCCTCATTCCACTGCTTCTTGCCCTATCCTAGTAGTGCAGAGTGCCAGGCTAGGTAGTGACAAGTATACATTTTTAACTCATTGATTTGACTCGGCTAGGGTTCGGTTTGAATCCCACGACCTACCATAACAGGAAGCGGGCACTGAACTCATTTGGCCATCATGTCTGGTCATTCCTTAAGTGACAGTAGTGGTACTCAGGGAGGAACAAACTTTGGTAATATTGTTTCGAAGTTTACCGCGTTTCATCAACAAAGTAACACGCGATCAAATCGGGGTCAAACATTTTTCACGCCATTTTTCGCAGGAATTTTATTTTCGGTTTCTTCGAGTGAAGTGACCCTACCGTGAAAGAAGCCTTGTTTCTGAAGTTTGTTTGGGAAGAGAATCAGGGAGGGTGAGTGGGTGGGAAGGATATGAGGGAGAAGGGACGGTGGGTGGGCAGGGACGAGGGAAGAGGGAGGGTGGGTGTGAAGGGAGGAGGAGGAGGGAGGTTGGGAAGGAATGAGGGAGGGTGGGAAGGAATGAGGTAGGAGGGTGGGTGGGAAGGAATGGGGGAGGAGGGAGGGTGGTGAAAAGGAATGAGGCCGGAGAGAGGATGGGAAGGGAGGAGGGAGGGTGGGTGGGGAGGAATGAGGGAGGACTGAGGGTGGGAAGGAATGAGGAAGGAGGGTGGGGAGGGAGGAGGGAGCGTGGGTGGGAAGGAATGAGGGAGGAAGGAGGGTGGGAAGGGAGGAGGGAGGGAGGAGGGAGGAGGGAGGGTGGGATGGGACGAGGGAGGAGTGAGCGAGGGTGCGAAGGAATGAGGGAGGAGGGAGGGTGGGAAGGAGTGAGGGAGGGGTAGGAAGGAGGGAGGGTGGGAAGGCGGGAAAGTGGGTGGGAAGGGAGGAAGATGAGTGGGTGGGAGGGGTGATAGAAGGGAGGGTAGAAGGGAGGGTAAGTGGGAGGGTGATTAGTGGGAGGGGAGTAAGATGACCTAAAAACCAACTGTGCATTGAATGACGAGGCAATGTTTCTAACCTACACCAAAAACCGAGAAGTGTTCTTTGTTTCAGCTTCTGTTCGTTTCGGTTGCTTGCGTGTGTGTACACCCAGCTGAACCCAATTAGAAATTTCAATTTCAATTACTCATTAAAAACAATTTAAAAAAAGAAAAGAAATAGGGGTTCGATCCGTCGCTAAGATGCGGTGAGTGGTGCGTGGAATTTAAAGGTGGTGGTGGGGTGGAAGCAGAAAAACTGGCGCGAGGGAAGAAACAAAAAGGTGGGAGGAGGGAGAAACAAAAAGAAGGGGTGGGGTACGGGTGGGGATGGGGGGGGGGGATTCCATCCTGGTTCAACTGGTGGCAGGGGGAGGGCGGAATTCCCGATATAATACCCGACATAATACCCAATCTGCTGCAGGCCACCCTCATTCATTATCTCGGCGCCGTCAGCGGCAACACCTTGGCGAGATTTGCCACAACGGTCTCACGGGACGCCGCGAGACCTCGCGACACTTCGCGAGACTTCGTGAGACTTCGTGAGACTTCGTGAGTCTTCGCGAGACGCGGCGAGAAGCCACGAGATGCCACAATACGCCACGAGACGTCGCGAGACGCCACGAGACGTCGCGATACGTCGCGAGACGCCGCGAGACGCAACGAGATGCGAGACTCCGCGAAGATTGCGCGCGCAGAGCCTACCGGCGTTAACAGACTGGAATGGGGCTTGTGGTGAGGAGGGGTCGAGCAACACGTGCGTACAAAGCACACTACTCAATCAACCCCCCCCCCCTTTCAAAAACAAACACAAAAAACACCATAAGAGAACTAAAAGAAAGCCACACGGCAAGAATGACAGCGGCATGGAACTAAGTCTGTCCTAGAAGAAGGAGGGAGGGGAAAAGGTATAAGACAAGATGGTGGGGGCGGGGTGTGGTGTGGAGAAACACATTTGCATGTTTGTCGGAGTAATTCATGTCTGGAGGGTGGAGATTGGAGGCGGGAGGCTGGAGGAGGGAGGCTGGAGGAGGGAGGCTGAAGGCGGGACGCTGGAGGCGGGCGGGTTCTCCGATCGCGACTGGGAATGGATAGGTTCGGAATAGCATGTCAGAATCACGCATAGCGGAGGCGCGGCGAAGTAACCAGGCAACCCACCGTCACCGTCAATCCCGCCAAAATGGCAGTCACGTGAGCCACGAGCTACCAAAACGGGAGACGGGTGCTGAACTCATTCGGCCCACCCGTCTGGTCTGTTTGCGTACCATGGTGTGTGCGTGCGCATTGACCACTTCCCTCGCACCTTCCCGGCTTGTAAGCCGCAGGTGCGACCCGGCATGCAGGGTCCCACTCTGGGCAGTACTAATACTATAAAAGTCACCAGGAGCGCGTCCCGTCACAAGTCCCCGATCTGTCCTTACATGTTAAGTTAAGCCCCTCAATAAACCAACCCAACATGAACCAACCCCTGGCCACACGGGACCGACCGCCTTCAGCGGTGCCCATACAGTGCTGCAGATTTGCAGCCGTCGGCGCGCCAACGCGACCAAAAACTCCCCCAAAACCAACCAACAACCAAAACCCGGTTGCAAATGCAATGGATTCAAACTTTCGGGTGTGCGCTGTGTCTGTTCGTGCGGGCGTGTGGGAGGGGGAGGGGGAGGGGAGGGGGGCTGTGTGTGGGGGGGTAGGGTGTTGAGGGGGGGGGGGGTCTTTAGTCTCAGTTGTCTCTGTCCCCGCCAACACGCACGACTAACTAACTGCTTGTGGCTCCCGCTATCTGCAGGGTCTCAGGCGGCGGCCCTAACCTGCTCCCCCCTCCTTCCTTCCCCTCCCCCCTCCCCCCTGACGAACGCAAAGGACCCCGGGGACCCCGGGGGACGCCGGTTGCGTGACACGTGGTTGTTTTCCGCACGAGGACGTTCCGACCCGGGCCGCGTTGGCACTGGGATCTTGGCACTCTCCAGCGGCAGCACAGGCACGCCGGGCACAGGCACTGCCAGCTTCCGGTGGGGGGGGGGGTCGAGGTGGGGGGGGGGGCTGAAGGAGAAGGAGATGGAGAAGGAAGAGGAGGAGAAGGAGGTGGAGAAGGAGGTGGAGGAGGAGAAGGAGCGGGAGAAGGAGAAGAAAGAGGAGAAGGAGGAGGGAATGGGCAGGGGAAGGAGCGGAGTGGGAGGAGAAGGAAGAGGAGATGGAGGAGAAAGAAGAGGAGGAGGGGATCAGAAGGGGGAGGGAGATGAGAAGGTGATGGAGGAGAAGAAAGAGAAGGGGAATGAGAGAAGGAGGAGGGAGGTGAGAAGGAGAAGGGGGAAGCGGAGAAGGATGCGAAGGAGGAGAAGAAAGGGAAGAAGGATGAGGCCAAATGCGGGGTGAGAAGGAGGAGGAGGAGAAGGAAGAGAAAGGGGAGGAGGAGAATGCTTAGCTAGATGAGAAGAAGGAAGAGAAGAAGGAAGAGTAGGAGAGAAGAGAAGATAGATGGCAATGAGGTGGAGCAGGTGGAGCGGGAGACATAGGAGGAAGAAGGGGAGGAGGAGGAGGAGGGGAGGAGAGGAGGGGGAGGGGAGGAGGAGAGGAGGGGGGGGGGGAGGAGGAGGAGGCTTTCAGTGCCTTTTTTTGCGGCGTTGTTTCGATTTGTTTCTTAGTTTCTCCAAACACGCATTTGAAAAGTTTCCAAAAGATTGTTTGAACATCTGTGCATGTGTGTCTGTGTGTCTGTCTGTGTGTGTTGTGAATCTCATCTTCTCTACCTCCGCTCTAATCACGCGTGTTTGAAAAGAGGCCTGTGTACTTGCGCTGATTTGTTTACAGTTCACTGACAGTATCAAATAAAGTTTAGCTGCATGGTGGTGGTGGTGGTGGTGCGGCGGGTGTTGGTGTAAAACTGTAATTGTTGTATTCTATAATCAGCTGAAGTAGTACTTCATTAAAATCGATCGTATAGCTAATCTCCCCAACATGAATAAGTGATTCATTAAGGTAGATATCTTAGTACCACATTCTAACGCCAGGTGTCTTAATGCTACTATTGCTAGGTAAAGCGGCGCAGCGATCAGTACTCGTTCAATTGTGTTTCACTTTGTCAATTTAACTGATTGAATCATGACAATCTTATATTTAAGTCCATCCTGATATGACCTTAGATGTTGCTAGGATGTAAAACAACAACAAACAAACAACCATCTATTTAAGTACATGGCAATCTTGTATCTAAGTACATCATTCCTGTAAGCTGTAGCTGTGAGTGTGACCCGGCGTGCTGGATATCTGCTTTAGTCCTTACTCACGGACCAGCGTAACTTGGAACGCCCCGATTTGCTCTGGAGTCCGCATGTTTCCGGTTTGTTTGTTTGTTTGTATGTATGTTTGTATGTATGTTTGTTTGTATGTTTGTTTGTATGTGTGTTTGTATGTTTGTTTGTATGTTTGGTTGTTTATATGTTTGTTTGGTTGTATGTTTGGTTGTTTGTATGTTTGTTTGGTTGTTTGTATGTTTGTTTGTATGTTTGTTTGTATGTTTGGTTGTATGTTTGGTTGTATGCTTGGTTGTTTGTATGTTTGTTTAGTTGTTTGTATGTTTGTTTGTATGTTTGTATGTTTGTTTGTATGTTTGTTTGGTTGTTTGTTTGGTTGTTTGTTTGGTTGTTTGTATGTTTACATGTTTGTATGTTTACATGTTTATTTGTTTGTATGAGTGGAACACACACGCCCACACTCTCATACACCACGCACATTCACACACTCACTCAAGTACACTCACGCACACTCACTCACAATCATACTCACACGCGCACTCACGCACCCTCCCACACTCTCATACACCACGCATATTCCACACTTACTCACGGACACTCACGCACACTCACAATCATACTCACACACTCATGCATACTCTCTCACGCACAATCATACTCACACACTCACGGACACTCACGGACACTCACAATCATACTCACACACGCACACTCACGCACACTCACATGATATGACCTTAGATGTTGCTAGGACGTAAAACAACAACAAACAAACAACAACAAACAACACACTCACAATCATACTCACACACTCACGTACACTCACGCACACTCACTCACTCACAATTATACTCACGCACACTCACGCACTCACTCACGTACCCTCACACTCGCACACTCACTCACACACAGTGACACAAACTCACTGACATACACGCACTCACATACACGTACTCACATACACTCTCTCACACACACTCACTCATGCACACTCACTCACTGATGCATACACACTGACACTCTCATACATTCAGACACAAACACACTCACACACTTGCATACACGCTGGCACTCACACACACACATTCACACACAAACTCACACACACTCACACATGCATTCCGCGTCCTGGTATGACGATATATGTTGCTAGGACGTAAACCCCAACAAACAAACAAACGCATGCATGCACACATGACTTGTCACCTCCGCCCCATTCCTATCCCTACTATCAGCCTTACTGCCCTCCCCTCCTCGCCCGCCCCTGGACTGTCGGCCACTTCTTAGGACTGGCGCTAGGTGTCACAACTGTCGGCGATGACAAGCGCCAACTCCTCGGTATTAACAAGCCGCTGCCCAATTTCTCCCCCAAAGTAAACATTCACCCCCACACCCTAACTCCCAACACCTTTTCAGTATATATTAATTATCACTTTTCAGGGATGAAATATCTTCGCGATTTCTCGGATTTCCGCGATTTTTTTTAATTCACTGATTACCTTCACAAAATGCCAATATATATATATATTATAACAGTAATTGGTTAGTTTTGAATCAATTTATTATATGACCCTATATATTGCTAGAACATAAAACCCAAACAAGAAAGTCTGCTATGTCACACCAGGGACAGTGGAGTGCTCCACAAGGATAGTTTGTACTGACTGATCAATATAATGGTGCTAAGAGTAAGATAGTGCTAGGAGAGTAGTGTACCAAACCTGACTTCAGGGAATTTCCCCGCAATTCCGTGACAGTGCTTACCCTATGGGGGAAAATCCGTGTTTTCGCGGAAATTCGCCGACGGTCTAATAATAACCACGGCTTGGTGGCACTAAGGTCTCGGCCCGATTTCCGCGTTTTTTGCCGGATACCACTTTCATCCCTGAATTAATTATATATTAACCGCAAGTGGTTTTGTTTAAACCCAGAAAGCTAAATAGAGTATCTGATTAGAATCCATTGGCCGGGCTTTTCATTTGTGACGCCCGCTGCTGCTGTTGTTCTCTGTTTTTGTGTGTGACCAGACGGGATGGCCAAATGAGTTGAGCGTCCGTCTCCTGTTTTGAGAGATCGGGGGATCCAAACCCATGGGTTCGTGCGGTCAAACCCTGGTCGAGTCAAACCAATGACTTAAAAATTTATACTTGTCGCTTCCTAGCCAGGCGCTTGGCATTATTAGGATAGGGCAAGGACTGGTTGGCTCAGTGTCAGGATACTGTGACTGAGTGGAATATCAGGTCATGGTATTGGCGGCCTAGTCTCCCAGTAGGGCAGCACTATAAAGTCGCCATGAGTGCACACTGTCACAAATCAGTACCCGTCTTGATATGGCCTTAGATGTTGCTAGGACATAAAACAACAACAAACAAACTGTTTGTTGTGTGTGTACATAAAACTGACGGGCGAACTGTTTGCTGTGCGGGCTCATTTCTGTGGGATACTCCCCTGTGGAATCTCCACACCTCGCAGACAAGCCGCCGACAAGTCATTGGGATTACTCCGACCATGATGTATTGTGTGCTGCGGGAGGTTTCTCTCTCTTCCTCCATCTCTCTCTTTTTACACTGGTCTCCTCTGCAAAGAGAACACGTGTGTGTGTGTGTGCGCGTGTGTGTGCGCGTGCGCGCGTGTGCGCGTGTATGAGGGCGGGGGTAACGGGTGGGTAGAGGGTTATGTTGATACATCGCATGTCATTCCAGCTTCCCTCGCACCCTCGCACAAATTCCCCCCGCCCCCTCGCCCATTCTCCACCCCTTCCCCGCCCATCACCCGCCCTTCCCCGCCCCTCCCCCGAGCTCGACCTCTACAGGGGCCGGTGCTTATAAGTTTTGAAGTGAGAGCTGGGAGACCGTTGGAGTCGGTTCCTAGGAAAGGGGAATCAGAGAGTGCCCTGAGAATAAGGGGTGTTGGGAAGCGAAAGGTGCCTAGAAGGAGCACCGGAAAACATTAGGGAATATTCTTTATTTATATTCACATAATAAATTACATAGCACATACTCCCACGAGGCACTGATTAGAAAGAAGCCAGGCTGTACTTGTTGAGTGATGGTGTGAAAGGTTGGTGTGTCGGGGTGTGGAGTGAAAAGGGGGTAGGTAGGAGGAGGAGGGTGGGGGTGGTGGTCGAAAAAGGAGAAAAGAAAGAGAAAAAGTGGGCGAACCCGCCTCCCTCCCCTGTCCTTGACACATATCATATATTGTCGCCTTGCGATGGCTTTTTTGTTGTTGTTGTTGTTGTTGTTGCTTTTCCATGCTCTGTCTTTTGAAGTGTAGGCGGGTGGTAACTGGTTTTTCGCGCAACAAAGGGTCTGCGGAAAGATCTGAGGAAGGATCTGCAGAAGGGTCTGTGGAAGGATCGACTTCCATCCGGGACCCCACACGCCGGGCCCCGTCGGCCGCTGGAATAACAATGACCCGATCCCGACCTGCTGGTTCCCGGCCAACTCCCGACCTGCTACTATCGGTCTTATATTATACCCGCTTGTTCCCGGCGTGATCCCGCACCCACTGCATATCTCCACACCCTATTCTGACCCGTTGGTTCCCAGTTCTTTCCCCACACCCTATTATGATGCGCTGGTTCCTGATCCTATCCCCACACCCTATTCTGACCCACTGGCTCCCAGTCATATCCCCACACCCTATTCTGACCCGTTGGTTCCCAGTTCTTTCCCCACACCCTATTCTGATGCGCTGGTTCCTGATCCTATCCCCACACCCTATTCTGACCCACTGGCTCCCGGTCATATCCCAACACCCTATTCTGACGCGCTGGTTCCTGATCCTATCCCCACACCCTATTCTGACCCACTGGTGCCTGGTCATGTCCCAACACCCTATTCTGACCTGCCGGTTCCCGGTCCTATCTCCCCACCCTATTCTGACCTGCTGGTTCCCGGAGCTATCCCCCCACCCTATTCTGACCTGCCGGTTCCCGGTCCTATCCCCCCACCCTATTCTGACCTGCTCGGTCCCGGAGCTATCCCCCCACCCTAATCTGACCCGCCGGTCCCGGTCCTATCCCCCACCCTATTCTGACCAGCTGCTTCCCGGTCCTGGCCCCCCTATTCTGACCCGCTGGTTCCTAGTCCTATCCCCCCACCCTATTTTGACCTGCTGGTTCCCGCTCCTATCCCCACATGCCTATTCTGACCTGCTGGTTCCCGCTCCTATCCCCACACCCTGTTCTGACCCCCTGGCTCCCAGTTCTATGCCCACACCCTATTCTGACCTGCTGGTTCACGGTCATAACCCACACCCTATTGTGACCTGCTGGTTCCGGTCCTATCCCCAACCCTATTGTGACCTGCTGGTTCCTGGTCCTATCCCCACACCCTATTGTGACCCGCTAGTTCCCGGTCCCCCCCCCCTCCCGATTCCTGACCCGCTGGTTCCCGGCTCTCACAAAGTGCGAGTGACACCAGATTTATGTGGCTGTCAACCAGGTGCAGATACTGGCTACCAGTCAGCCAGGCCTGCTTGCCTCACGTCACGCTTCATTGAACACTCCGCCTCTCCAACTTTCTGAGTTTTAAAGTACAGCTGTCAAGAGGAACCGCCTACACAATAGATGTCCACTAACACAACGTATAGTAGTACTAATAGTACATATATATATATGAAGAGTTCCAGCGCAAAACCCCGTAAACGCCAATCCAAATATTGAGATAAACATTGGAATAAAACCTTCAAAAATTTGTTGTTTTTTATATTCCTACTTTTTAGTTCATTGCTCCATAACCATGTGATCATAAGAAAAGTGGAATTCGCGAGAATTAAAAAAGAATTCAGGTTACAACCTGCTGTTTAAACTACAATTTTTGGATTGGTGTTTACATGGATTTGCACCTGAACTCTTGGTAGGTGATGTGCTTTGGATTTAGTGAGGCCTATCATCGATGAATGCCCTTATATGGCATATCACCGATGGATGCCCTTACGTAGCATACCCCAGATGGAAGCCCTTATATGGGACATTGCCGATGAATGCCCTTGCATATCATACCACCAATGAATACCCTTCTAAGTTATATGGCATATTACTGATTAATGCCCTAATAAGCATATCACAGTCTTTATTTGGCATATCACTGATCACTGCCCTTAGATGACATATCACTGATGGATGCCCTTATACGGCATAGTGCCAATGAATGCCCTTATATGGCATATTACCAATCACTGCCCTTAGATGACATGTCACTGATGGATGCCCTTATATGGCAGAGTGCCGATGAATGCCCTTATATGGCATATCACCGATCACTGCCCTTAGATAACATGTCACTGATGGATGCCCTTATATGGCATAGTGCCGATGAATGCCCTTATACGGCATAGTGCCAATGAATGCCCTTATATGGCATATTACCAATCACTGCCCTTAGATGACATGTCACTGATGGATGCCCTTATATGGCAGAGTGCCGATGAATGCCCTTATATGGCATATCACCGATCACTGCCCTTAGATAACATGTCACTGATGGATGCCCTTATATGGCATAGTGCCGATGAATGCCCTTATATGGCATATCACTGATGGATGCCCTTATACGGCATAGTGCCGACGAATGCCCTTATATGGCATATTACCGATCACTGCCCTTAGATGACATATCACTGATGGATGCCCTTATACGGCATAGTGCCGATGAATGCCCTTATATGGCATATTACCGATCACTGCCCTTAGATGACATATCACTGATGGATGCCCTTATATGGCATAGTGCTGATGAATGCCCTTATATGGCATATCACCAATCACTGCCCTTAGATAACATGTCACTGATGGATGCCCATATATGGCATATCACCAATGAATTCCCTTATAAGTTATATGGCACATTACTGATGAATGCCCTAATAGGCATATCAACGATCAATGTCTTTAAATGGCATATCACCGATCACTTCCCTTAGATGACATATCACTGATGGATGCCCTTATATGGCATAGTGCCAATGAATGCGCTTATATGGCATATTGCCAATGAATGCCCTTACATGGCATACCACCGAGCAATGCCCTTGGATGTCATATCATTGATGGATGCCCTTATAATGTCATATTGGTGGTGAATGCCCTCATATGACATATCACCGCTGAATGCCCTTATAAAGCATGCCACTGATGAATGTCCTTATAAATACGGCATTTCATAGATGAATGCCCTTATACAGCATGTTACCAATACATGCCCTTATACAGCATAATAAACTACATATTGTGTGTATTTAGCTCGTTCACTATACTATATAATATTACAATCCAAATTAGTGCAGACTAAGCTGCCAATGATGGAACACACACTGTACTCCCTCTGTTGCAATGTTCACTATAATCCTATTTCACCAGGTGCTGGTTTCTCTCCCTGCCTCCCTCCCCCTCTCCTCCCCCCCCCCTTCTCTCCTCCCCTCCCCTCCCCCCTTCTCCCCCCCCCATCTCCTCCCCATCATCCCCCCCCCCCTCTCAGCTCTCCCTGAGGGTAATGTTCACGGCAATAATCGCTTCAAATTTGCGTCGAGTCGATTCCACCTGACACTGCGCCTCACGCCCCGTGCATATTGAGAATCGGCCTCTTTTTGTCCGCCTAGGTGGCGCTCCTCAGTATAATGATGTGAGTGGATTCACATATCGCTGGTAGCCTTTTTTTGGGGGTGTGTGTGCGCTTTGCTTTATGTTTTGTTTTTGTGTTCCTTCCCCCTTCTGGCAGTTTATAATTCCTGCGCCGAAATGGGTGAAGCTCGGTGGGAATGTGTGGGTGGGTGGGTGTGGGTGGGTGGGGGCGTGTGGGTGGGTGAGTGTGGGTAGGGGTGTGTGTGGGTGTGTGTGGGTGTGTGTGTGTGGGTGAGTGTGTACGGGTGAGTGATGGGTTTGGGGTGAGTGGTGGGTGTTGGGATGATTGGTCGGTATGGGGTGTGTGGTGAGTTTGGGGGTGAAAGGTGGGTTGGGGGGTGAGTGTTGGGTTTGGGGCTGAGTGTTGGGTTGGGGGTGAGTGGTGGGGTGGGGGTGAGTGGTGGGTGTTGGGGGTGAGTGGTGGGTGTGGGGGTGAGTGGGTGGGTGTGGGGGTGAGTGGTGGGTTGGGGGTGAGTGGTGGGTTGGGGGGTGGTGGGGGTTGGGGGTGAGTGGTGGGTTGGGGGTGAGTGGTGGGTTGGGGGTGAGTGGTGGGTGGGGGTGAGTGGGTGGGTTGTGGGTGAGTGGTTGGTATGGGGTGAATGGTTGGTATGGGGTGTGTGGGTGAGTGAGTGAGTATGGGGGTGAGTGGTTGGTATGGGTGGTGAGTGTGTATGGGGACTGCGTACTTGGTATGGGGTGTGTGGGTGAGTGTGTCGGGGGGTGAGGGGGTATGGGATGTGTGTGGGGGTGTTTGTGTGTGTGTGGGGGGGTGAATGGTGGGTATGCTGTGTGTGGGTGAGTGAGGGAGTGAATGAATGTGTGTGTGGGTTGGGGGGGGGGGGGATGGGGTGACAATATACCACACATGCTGCAATGCGGCACATTTACCAGCCCGCCTAATCACGCCGGGACCAAGCAGCAGTGCGCCTTCCGCTGTCACGTGATCAGTCATATCTCATGTGTGGACACCATCCCACGGCCCACACCTCACCGTCACCCGCCCGTCCCCGCTCCCCCTCCCCACACCTCACCGTCACCCGCCCCCTCGCCCGTCCCGCTCCCCTCCCTGGTCCTTCCTCACCTCCCTCCCGCCCCCTTCCCGCCTCCCTCCCCACCCATCCCGGCGGCCCCCTCACAGCCACCTCACCGCTCCCTCTTCACCCTCCCCACCCCCGCCCCTCTGACGCCACTTCCCTTTTTTCATTAAAAAAACCAAAACATGTCTAAACCCAGCATTCTCATGAGTGAGTGATTGCAATTTGTGTGTTTTTGTTTGTTTGTTTGGAGCAACATTCTGAGGTCATATTCAGGCCGCGACTACCGGTGTGTGACAATGCGCACTGCTGACAACTTTGTAATGCTGCCTCACTAACCCGATATGCCACACTCAGTCACGTTATCCATCTAGCCATTGCTTTATCCTAGATAAAGGATTCAGCCTGTACTCGCAGTACACGGGTGAATACCAACCCTATATAAAAGCTGTCGAAAAAGCGGGGAAATGAAATGAGAGCTTAATTTCACAATCTAAGAAGCAACAATTATTGTTTTTATGTCTTCATATTTCCCCACTACCTTTGAGTTGAAAAATATAATAAAACATATAGTTTAATAGAATTTAAAGGTGAAATCGATGGTGTTCTATGGCCGCCATCTTGTCTTTTGCATTCTCTCCCATTTCACGAACTCTGTGCCGATATAAGTACCCATTTGATACTGGAGACAGGCATTCTACTTCCTGTTCCATACTAAAGCTATTTTCGCCTGTATTTATGCGACATTGTCGTTCACCTGTGTACTGCAAGTACAGGGTGAATAATTTATCTAGCTTTATCCTAGCAATGGCGAGCGCTAGGCAAGGGAGCCGCCTAGTGGACATGGAGAGAACTAGATGTACTCTAAACGAGGTTAAGACAATTGGGGGAGATCCGTCCCGGAAATGTCATTTGCGGGAATCATACTTCATAAACATGTGATGTATAATGCATTATACAAGTGTAAATGCAAGGGGAACATGTACTCCTAAGTGCTATTTATATTCCCCCTTTGGCGCAATGGTGGAGTGCCTCCCCCCCCCCCCTCCACCCCCAGTTGTTGGGGTTGGGTAATTGGCGGGTGCCCCCCCCCCCCTCGCGCCACCCACTGGAGGAATTATATATATATAATTCCAGTGCGCGAGTGACAGTATTCGTGGCACTGGTAGCGGTGGGGGGTGGTGGCACCACCTGTCCCACCATGAAAAGGGGTCACCCATAAAGTAGTACAAAGCATATGGGTGAAATATAGGGAATCTTCCCTTACATGCTTGTATACTCCCATAACCCTTATAGTAATTATACATCATACACATATTTAAATATATATATGTATTAGTATAAGGCTAAAATATACTAAAATATACTAAGTGGCTTACTCTAAGGCTTAGACTAAGGCCCACCTTCACCACCACCACCAACAACAACCACCCACACCCACACCTTTGCAATACTCATGTGGGGGGTGAAGCACTCTGCAGCAGTGCACATTGTGTCACATACATACAGGACGTGGTAGTTTATTTAACGTAGATTAGTTTCACTGCACTCTACACTAGCAACAAACGCAGCACAAGAAGAACCATACCGACTATAAAAGCACCGGGTATGGGCATTACAAACCACAGTTCTCAAAGTAGAGGCCCTGCTGTGAAGGGCAGCGCTGGAAAGGAAACCATCCCGCCCCACTTCCGGGTGTGTAAGCACACCAGTCCCTAGATACAAGATTCACCCTGTACTGCTGCAGTAGGGGTGCAAACCAACCCTATGTAAAAGCTGTCGAAAAAACGGGTCAATGAAATGAGAGCCTAATTTCACAATGTAAGAAGCAACAATTATTCTTTACATACGTCTTATTATTAGCCCGCTACCTTTGAGTTGAAAAATATAATATAATATCTAGTTTAATAAGATTTAAAAGTGAAATCGACGGCGTTCTATGGCCGCCATCTTGTCTTTTTGCATTCTCTCCCATTTCACCAACTCTGTGCCTATATAAATATCCATTTGATACTGGAGGCAGACATTCTACTCCCTGGTCTATACTAAAGCTATTTTCGCCCCTATTTAGACTATGTTGTCATTCACCCGTGTACTACAAGTACCGGGTGAATCTTTGATCTAACCAGTCCCCAGCTTCAGTTCTTTTCCGGAAACCAGCAGACGGCGACTGGGAATACCCATACAAACAAAGTCACTCCTGCTTCCGGTAAACCCAAAAATGGCCGACAGAAGCGCCCCTAAGGACATCACGGGATCTCCCCACCCGCACCCATACCCCCAGCCCCACCTCCAACCCCACCCCCACTCGCACCCCGACTCACACCTGACTCGTCCACCCTCCAGATCTGAATAGTTAATTCAAAGGCATTGATAATTTAGCAAACCGGCTTTGGCAGATCTATTCACACCCTCTGCCTCCTGTGTGTGTGTTCCCGCGTGTGTGTGTGTGTGTGTGATGAGGGGGCGGGTTTCCATTGGTTTGTCTGCCACCTTGGAGAGAAGTTCGGGTTACCCATTAATTAGCCTGTGGTTTTCCCCCCACTTATTTTCTGTTCCTTTTTTAAATGTGTTTTGTTTAAGTGCTCATAACATTGAATTCTCCCGCGCCTTCTCCTTCACCCAACCCATTGACCACAAGCACTACATCACCAACACACCGCTATATCACCACTACCCCACCATACCACCACTATCACCACCATACCACCACTACACCACCACTACCATCCATACCCCCCCCCCCCCCAACACTACCACCACATCCACACCACCACCCCACACCACACCACACCACCCCACACCACCACCCCACACCACACCACCACGATCACCACCATACCACCACCTCTACACCACCACCGCACACCACCACCCCACACCACCACACCACCCCACCACTATCACCACCATACCACCACTACCACCCATACCACCACCCCCAACACCACCACCACCTCCACACCACCACCCTCACACCACACCACCACTACCACCCATACCACCACCACCCCACCCCCACCACCTCCACACCACCACCGCACACCACCACCCCACACCACACCACACCACCACTATCACCACCATACCACCACTACCACCCATACCACCACCCCCAACACCACCACCACCTCCACACCACCACCCCACACCACCACCCTCACACCACACCACCACTACCACCCATACCACCACCACACCCACCCCACCACCCCACCCCACCACCCCACAGCACCACCCCACACCCCCACACCACACCACCACTATCACCACCATACCACCACTACCACCAATACCACCACCCCCAACACCACCACCACCTCCACACCACACCACCGCTACCACCCATACACAACCCCCCACCACCCCCACCCCACACCACCACCCAACACCACAACCCCCACACCACACCACCGCTACCACCCAGAGCACCACCACAACCACCCATACAACTCCATCCACCACACCACCACATCACACCACCCACCACCACCCCCACACCACTCCCGCTACTACCCATGCCACCATCACAACCACCCAGACAACACCATCCACCACATCACACGACCCACCACCACACCACCACCCCCACACCACACCCGCTACTACCCAGACCACCATCACAACCACCCAGACAACACCATCCACCACACCACCACATCACCACCACATCACCACCACATCACCACCACACCACCCACCACCACATCACACCACCCACCACCACATCACACCACCACTCCACCACTTACCGCATTATCTCACCACCACACCACCACCACATCACCATACGACCACCACACCACCACACACTTACCATAACACCACCATACAACCACTCACTTACCATAACACCACCATAACACCACACTACCACACCACACCACACTATCATAGCACCACACCATCACCACACCATCATCACACCATCACCACACCATCACCATCACCACACCACCACAACACCATCACCCATACCATCACCACACCATCACCACACCATCACCACACCATCACCACACCATCACCACACCACCACAACACCATCACCATACCATCACCACACCATCACCACTACCACCACCACACCGCCACCATCACCATCACCCCCCCTATCACTGTCACCATTAATACCCGTGCCACCCTCACCACCTGTTCCCAACACCACTAACCACCATTTGGACCCACTTGCGAACCAGCACTATACTGTAACCTTCATCAGCACTATATTGTAACCTTACCACCGCAACAAGTATAGCAACGTACTTCGCAATTTCTCTGAAACAATCGAAAAGTGGCATGCTGAGTAAGAGCGGGCCGAGTGACCGTATCTACAATGTTTACACCCTTGTTTACAGTTAGATTTTTGTTTGTTTGTTGGGGTTTTACGTCCCAGCAACATCTACGGTCATATCAGGACGGGTACCGACTTGTGACAGTGTACACTCATGGCGACTTTATAGTGCTGCCTCACTGGGAGATCAGGCTGCTGGCACCATGACCCGATATTCTACTGGGTCACATTATCCTGACACTGAGCTAAAAACCAGTCCTTCTCATATCCTATTAATGCTGAGCGCCAGGCTAGGAAGCAACAAGTAAATTTGTTAAGTCATTGGTTTGAATCCCCGACCTGCTGAATGGGAAGGGAAGCCAGCGCTTTGTCAAATTCGGTCACCGCGTCCGATCCACGGTGGGATATAACGGGTACTTTTCTGCTCGTGCTAGTCGTAGTCTGTTGTTCGCAGTACATTCTCATACACGGCAAGGCGGTCCACATTCTCACACGGTGACGGCCGTCTTATTTCGGGAGGATTAAGTTTGCTGGTAAATATACTCTGGTCGAAATAATAAAAAAGGATTAAGTATGCACATGGGATTTGGGTTACTGCGACCCTGGTATCGCCCCTCGACCCACCACCTCCCCCTCTTCTCTCATGTTCCCTCCTCTCCAATCTTCTCCTCTCATCTCATCTCCTTTCTTCTTCTTTCCTCTCCTCTGGTCTCCTCTCCTCTTCCCTCCTCTCTCATCCCTCTCCATCCGCTCTCCCCAATCTCTCCACTCCCATCCTGATTCCCCGTCACTCCCCTCCCCTTCTCTTCCTTCCCCTCCCGTCCCTCCCTTCCTCTCCTCTCCAATCTCATTCGCACTTTCCTCTCCCCTTCTTTAGCCCCTCCTTTCCTCTCCACTCGTCATCTCCCCCTTCCCTGCTGCCTACTCCACTCCTCCCATCACCCCCTCCTTCTCTCCCCCTCTCTCCCTCTACACTGCCCACCTCCCTCTATCGCCACACTCTCCCCCGGCCCATTCTCCCCCCACCTCTCCCCTCCCACCTCTCCCCCCTCATCCCCTCTCTCCCCCCTCCTCTCTCCCTCTCCCTCCCCCCTTCTCCCCACCCTCTCCTCTCTCCCTCTCTCCCCTCTCCCTTGCCCCTCCCCAGTCCCATGTCACTCCTTCTCCCCCGCTTCCCACGCTCATCCCCTCTCCCCTCTCCCCTCTCCCCTCCCCCTCCCCCTCCCCCTCTCCCCTCTCCACTCTTTCCCTCTCCCTTCGCCCCTCTCCCCCCTCTCCCCTCCCCCTCTCCTCTCCCCCTCTCCTCTCCCCCTCTCCTCCCTCCCCCTCCTCCCCTCTCCCCCCCTCCCCTCTCCCCTCCTCCCTCCCCGTTCTCCTCCCCTCTCCCCTCTCCCCTCTCCCCTCTCCCCCTCCCCCTCCCCCCCCCCCCCCCCCTCTGTGCCCCCTGCGGCGTGGTGCCCTTGTATACTGGGTTACTCTCAGGTCCCGTGTTCCTCTGTGTTTATAGGGCTGGGTGGCCGCCAGGTAATAAACTATTCCGCCGCTAGTCTGGTATTCGGACCCACCTCACCAACGGGTCCCCTGTCTGCCGCCATTTTAAAAGGCATTAGCTGGCGCCATGGAGAGGGGAAACATGACCATATTTGGAAAGATGGTAGATTTGTGAAATGTTGCATGGAAAATGTATATAACCAATTCACCCCACCTTCAAAATAGAGTAAATAGAGTAAATAGAGTAAATAGAGTACATTATATGTTTGGCCATCAGGAGCTACTGGTAATGCAGTCGTGTCTGCCATGATCCGCACCCCTTAAGGTGCTGTCACCTGATGGTGTTTTTACCTGGTGGTGCTATCATCTGGTGGTGAAGTCATCTGGTGGTGCCGTCATCTGGTGGTGCCGTCATCTGGTGGTGCCGTCATCTGGTGGTGCCGTCATCTGGTGGTGCCATCATCTGGTGGTGCCGTCACCTGGTGGTGATGTCACCTGGTGGTGCAGTCACCTGGTGGTGGTGTCACCTGGTAGTGGTTTCACCTGGTGGTGCTGTCACCTGGTGGTGCCGTCATCTGGTGGTGCCTCACCTGGTGGTGATGTCACCTGGTGGTATCGTCACCTGGTGGTGCCGTCACCTGATGGTGGTGTCACCTGGTGGTGCTGTCACCTGGTGGTGCCGTCACCTGGTGGTGCTGTCACCTGGTGGTGCTGTCACCTGGTGGTGCTGTCACCTGGTGGTGCTGTCACCTGGTGGTGCTGTCACAGTACGCTCTGCGTTAAGTAGTGCTGGTCCTGCCACCGAGATTTGTTAAGTTGCATTGTCCGATGGTTTTGAGATTTAGTAATTTTTCTAAGGTAAATATATTAAATTGATTGTTACAATCTACCTTACTTTAGTTTGAACTAACTTTGATTTAAAATTTGCTAACTTTTGAGATATCTGAAATGAAAACATGCCAAATTAATTGTGGCAGGCACACCAAAACTCTGACACCATAGGCTTAAGCAGTAGCAGGTTCTATTAAATTGATTCATTCTTCCCTCTTATGTGACAACAAATGCTTAATAAGTGCATCATTATCTAATTTAGGTATGTAGAATCAAATTCAGGTGAGTGCTTTCGTTTTGAAAATTTGATGCATCATCGAACGGTGCAGCTTAATAATGAATATATTTAAGACACAAGTCTCTATAATTAAGCATTTTGAGATAAGAAACATACAATTTCAGTCACTTTACAGGCTGATGTTTACATCACCATTGATTAGCCATAAGTAATTCTTGTTCTAAATATTAAATTGTCAAATGTGTCAACAAAAACTTCTTTCAAAGTAATATATAACCAATATCTGATTAACCCTACTCATTTTCTATTTCTACATATGTCATTAACCATAGGATATAAATAAAAAAATGAATAAAATAAGTAAAACTGACTCTGGCTATGGCTCTACCACTAGTCTGAGTGCCCAGACTTGTCTAAATCTAAGTGCACATGGCAAAAGATGTGCATATTATAATGATGTAAATGCAAATCTGGATAAACAAATAATATCCTAATTTATTATATGTATTTTTTTAGTTGGCATTCTATGTTTCAAACAAGAGCTGAGATGAGCTGAAACTAGCATATTTCATAGGTGCACCCAGTGTATTAGCGTGTGCCATGTGCTTCTCGCGGCTTTGTTTTGCTCTGACGCATCCCATAATGCACCATGTCGCTGGAACAGTGATGTGGTCTATTGCACCCTGTGGTGGGTCACGGAAGGTGAGGGACAGAGAGAGGGAGGGAAGAAGGGAGGGAGTAGGGAGGGTGAACGGAGGTGAGGATGGGTTGAGAAATGGGTCAGGCGATGGTAAACACAACACAGACTGTGCTAGTCCATTTGGCAATGCCCCAGGAACCCGATCCTGGTCACCATGGAAACACGCGTCACCCACTGCCCCATCATGCACTGATCAATCAGCACGCCGAGGTCACTATCTGGGGTGATACTGCCAGTCTTTCTTTCTTTAAAAAAAAAAATAAAAACACCCCCAAAGATCAAAGATCAACAAACAAAACCCCACAAAAAAAGGCTGTTAGTTTAAAAGCTGCATAGTCCGATAAAAGCATCTATTTGTCAAAACCAAAGCTTTGGTTTTGAAACCTAGCTTTGATCCTACCATCAAACCTAGCTTTGATCCTGCCATCAAACCTAGCTTTGATCCCACCATCAAACCTCACTTTGATCCCACCATCAAACCTAGCTTTGATCCCACCATCAAACCTAGCTTTGATCCTGCCATCAAACCTAGCTTTGATCCTACTATCAAACCTCACTTTGATCCCACCATCAAACCTAGCTTTGATCCTACTATCAAACCTAGCTTTGATCCCACCATCAAACCTAGCTTTGATCCTAGCATCAAACCTTGCTTTGATCCTACCATAAAACTTAGCTTTGATCCTACCATCAAACCTAACTTTGATCCTACCATCAAACCTAACTTTGATCCTACCATCAAACCTAGCTTGGATCCTACCATCAAACCTAACTTTGATCCTACCATCAAACCTTGCTTTGATCCTACCATCAAACCTGGCTTTGATCCTACCATCAAACCTAGCTTTGATCCTACTATCAAACCTAGCTTTGATCATACCATCACCTATAGAAGGGAACCATTAAGTGGTAGTGTCTTTGTTTATATTCCCATAATAGATTATAGAGCACATATATGATCAAAGGGAGTTCCTAGGGGGCCACCTACCACCCCCATCTGTGAATGGGCTCTTCCATTCGCTCCAATTCCCTAGACACCCTCCAACTCCCCTTGGTTATATATATATATATATATATATATATATATATATATATATATATACCCATACACATACCTGTACACATATGTTCTCAGTGAGTCTTCCAGAAAGGAGAAACTCTCTTATGGTTTAGAAGGAGTTTTTGTTATGTACGGTTCTCTATGACTAGTATGAGTCACTGATATGCAGGAAGCCAACAGGTGAACAATGCAATTACTGAGGTCCGCTGTCCGCTGTGGTGTTGGTGATGCACTTGTCGTTTGTGGAGGTTCAACAAAGGGAGGGTGTGTGTGTGTAGAGAAGAGCTGAGTCTGACCTGCAATGTTCTAATGGCCTAGGATGTGGGAGAAGTGATGGTCAGCATGCTGTTCATATTTGGTGAACTGTTAAAGGTTGCTGAACTGCAAATGGCTGGTGAACTGTTAATGGTTGCTGAACTGTTAATGGCTGGTGAACTGTTAATGGCTGGTGAACTGTTAAAGGTTGCTGAACTGGCAATGGCTGGTGAACTGTTAAAGGTTGATGAACTCTTAATGGCTGGTGAACTGTTAAAGGTCGATGAACTGCTAATGGCTGGTGAACTGTTAAAGGTTGGTGAACTGTTAATGGCTGGTGAACTGTTAACGATTGGTGAACTGTTAATGGCTGGTGAACTGTTAATGGCTGGTGAACTGTTAATGGCTGGTGAACTGTTAAAGGTTGATGAACTGTTAATGGCTGGTGAACTGTTAAAGGTTGGTGAACTGTCAATGGCTGGTGAACTGTTAATGGCTGGTGAACTGTTAAAGGTTGGTGAACTGTTAATGGTTAGTGAACTGTTAATGGTCGGTGAACAGTTAAAGGTTGATGAATTGTTAATGGTCGATGAATTGTTAATAGTCTTAGCGATTGGCGAATTGTTAAGGATGATCCATAATGTAATAAATATTGATCTTCTTCACAATGTGGACAATGTTGGAATGTCGGAGGGAGAGTGTAAAAGCAACCTCCCGATTGATTTCCATGCACTAACATCCTTCACGTGTTGGCAATGCTTTATATGACAGCATTATACTTTATAGAAAGGGCAGAGGAAGGGGGTCAAACATAATCCTAACATTGTTAGAATTCTAAAGACCATTCACTTTTAAAAAGTTTCATGGACTATCCATGAATGATCGGTGAATTGTTAATGGTGGGTAAGATGTTAATAGTTAGCGAATTCTGAATGAGTTGTTAGCTGTTAATGACTACTAATTATGGTTGGTTGGTTGTTGGAGTTTTCCATCCTGGAAATATCTAAGGTCATATCAGGACGGATACCGACTTGTGACAGTGCACACTCATGGTGACTTTATAGTGCTGCCCCAGTGGGAAGTCAGGCCAACAACACCATGACCCAATATCCCACTCAGTCACATTATCCTGATACTGAGCTAACCCGGTCCTTGCCCTTTCCTATTATTATTAATGCTGAGTGTCAAGCTAGGAAGCGACAAGAATCAAATCTATAAGTCCCTGGCGGGAACCAAACTCCTGATCTCCCTCACGCGAGGCCTGCGCTCTGCAGATTCGGCCATCGCGCCAGATGGTGACTACTAATGATCGGTGACCTTTTAATGATTGGCGAACAATTGATGGTCGGCGAACCTTTAATAGCCGGGACCCTGAATGTTCGCACGTGGCGGGTGCCAGGTGGTCGTGGTGTTTCTGTCAACAGACCCAGAGGTTAGCAGAGGTCACATCAATGTCACACACATCAAGGTCACTTCAGAGTCATCAAATCACTGCTTCGACTGCGGACAGTGTCCAGCTGTGGGGGCACACCCAGCCGACGAGTAGCACATTTATTTGTTGGGGTTTTAGGTCCTAGCCACATCTAAGGTGATATAAGGACGGGTACCAACCGGCTTGTTACAGTGTGCACTCATGTTGGCCCTTATAGTTGTAGCGCTTGCGGAGACTGGGCTGGTGGCACCATGACCCGATATCCCACCCTGTCACATTATCCTGATACTATAGATACCAGTTCTTGCCCTATCCTAGTAATTTCGAGCACCAGGCTAGGTAGCGATATCTATCAATTTTGTATGTCGTTGGTTTGGAACAACCACCATGTGTCCATGCGGGTCAAAGGCAAGATCTACCGTGCAATCGTGCTATCCGCCCTACTATATGGAGCCGAGGCCTGGAGAGTGTACAGACGACAGGTGAACATGCTGCATGCCTTCATGATGCGACGTATGCGTTCAATCATGAGGCTAACCTGGAAGGACAAAGTGACAAATAAGGAAATACTCGAACGGATAGGGCTTCCCTCTATGGAAGATCTTCTGATCAAAAAGAATCTCCGTTGGACTGGACACCTCATCAGGATGTCATCAGACAGGCTACCAAAGCAGATCCTCTACTCTCAACTGTATTCTGGTTACAGAAAGAGAGGGTGCCCTCATCTCCAGTTCAAGGATACCATCAAGAGAAACCTGAAGCTGAGAGACATTAAGACTGACTCATGGACATCACTCTCACAGCAGAGAGCTAAATCGAGAGCGGCAGTCAAGTAATGAAAGCAGTCTTTGTCACATCGCGACTGACAGCATGATGATGATGGTTTGTGTAAGCGTAATGCATACACACATATACACAATACACCCATATGTACAAACATAACTAAATTTGAAATGTGACCATCCGAGCAGGTCTGGAGGCGGTAGTGACCAGACACAGCTGGCATCAGGGTGACCAGAAGCCACTCACAGGTGGTGCCATAGTGGCAGAAGCAGGAACTAACTCCTGTGACAGTAGGATAGTAGGTAATAACTAATATATAGAAGAGAACTGATAAGTGGTAGTATCCTTGTTTATATTCCCATAATAGAATATAGAGCACCTATACACAAATACAAAAAAACATACATACACATACACATATGAAGCATACATACATATTAATACAAAGGCATACTAGTAATAGGTGTATGCCAACATACACATATGTACATAAATATATGCATACAATATAGAGAGGGTGGGTTGTTGTGGTCAGTCACAGTTTACTTGGCGATTAGACATTAAAGTTGCATTGTTGATGAAACGTATCTTTTTCAAAACCAAAATACTTACCTACATTTGATTCTATATATCCAACTTAGGTACTGGTGTATTAACTAAGCCTTTGGGGCAACATATACAGAATAATCAGTAAATTTATTACCCTATCCCTTTGGACACCAACTTTGAAGCAGCCATTAGGCAGGGAGGCCACAAACCAATTAGGTCAATCTCGTGACCTTATTAATCTTGCCCTCATTCCCAGTACCATATATGGCATCAGTCAGGTTCCAGACTACCTACACATTAATAGGTCATCCCTCATCACGTGACCATCGCGAGAAGTAAATCTGTGCCACAACAATAAGACTTTTGACAAGCTTGCGGAAATGATTTTTGATTCTTTCATCTCAAATTGCTCCAAAGTTAGCCATTTTTTCATGCAAATGACTCCAGAATAATGAATAGTAGGGTATAATAGTCAACCTGATATATTTATCTAATTTTTTTTTCAAAATTGTGAACGTCATCGGACTATGCAACCTTATGGTGGGTGGGAGGGGGCTGCTGTGTGTGTGTGCGTGTGTGCGTGTGTGCGTGTGTGCGTGTGTGCGTGTGTGCGTGTGTGTGTTATACTTATAGTCAGTCGCAGCTTACCTGGCGACCACAGGTTAAGGCTCACTTACTGCATGGACGTGGAAGGGGAGACTTCAAAGGGCCGACGTTGGCTTTGATCCCAGGAGGGATCCAACCCCCACTACACTGCCCCCTGCCGGAACCCGGCCACACCTCAAGGGTCGCCCGCGTGTGCGCGCGCGCGTGTGTTTGTGTTTGTGACTGCTGGAAGGGGTGGGGATGTAAGCGTTGACTCCGCGAGTGTGTGGGGGTGTGAGGAGTGACTGTACGTGTGGGTGTGGGTGGGCGTGAGGGTGACGATGAGTTTGCGTGATGCGTGTGTGTGGTGACTGTGGGAATTTATGGGGATGTGAGCAGTGGGTGTGGGTGTGGGTGGGTGTGAGGGGATGCTGCAGGAGGTGATGGTTATATGTGATGCATGTGTGTGTGTGTGTGTGCTTGGCAGTTGGAGTCGTCGATATTGGTGGAAGCTTCTGATAGAGATCACACGCACACCTCGAGGGGAAGCTGTGTGTATGGATGTGTGTGGTTGGGTGTGTATATGAATGTGTGTGGGTGTGTGAGGAGGAGGAGGAGGAGGACGAGCGGGAGAAATAGGCAAGTCCATTACACTCAGGTGCCAGTCATTACCTTTACCCAACCACTGACATGAGGCGTGTGTGGTGGTGTGGTGTGTGATGTGGTGTTTGGTGTGGTGTGTGGTGTGGTGTGTGGTGTAGTGCTATTGGATATGGTGTCTGGTGGGTGTGGTGTGTATGGTGGTGGTGTGTGCGGTGTGTGTGGTGGTGTGTAGTGCAGTGGGTTGTGTAGTGTGTGGTGTGGTATTGTGGGCAGTGTGTAGTGTGTGTGTGGTGTGTGATAGTGGTGTGTGTGGTGTGTGATAGTGGTGTGTAGTGTGTGTGGTGTTTATGGTGGTGGTGTGTGTGGTAGTGTGATGTGTAGTCTGTGATGTATGGTGCATGGTGGTGTGGTATTCTGTGTAGTGTGTGTGGTGGTGGTGTGTGTGGTGTGTGGTGGTGTGTGGTGGTGTGTGGTGGTATGTGACTTATTGATGAGGCTGGAGATAACGATTGGGGGAGCGCCCCGCCCCGCCCCGCCCCGCCCCCTCCACCCACGTTAATAACTGTCATTGGCCGTGTGCAGGGTGCCGTGGGAGGTTGTCTGCGAATTAGCATTCACTCAATTATTAACCACTCACCTCCACGCAATGCAACCATGGCTGAATTGAAATCATGCTGCTCCTGCTATTATTAAACAAATATTAAGCAAAATATTAATCAAAATTGAACATCAACGTTCATGTGGATGTGACCTCTCTGGTACATTTGTAGGAGACTTCCCTCCTCCCCTTACCCCTCCCCCCCACACCCACACCCCACCCCATGAGTACTAGCTGCCGTAACTGTCTCCCACCTTTCTCTCCCATCAACATTAAAGTACTCACCCGTAACTTCTCACTGATGCAAGGAAGCGGATTTTCCTTGAATGTCGAATGTGTAATGTAAACGTCAGTAACCCAGCTGTACAGTCCCGATGAAAGTGTCCACACTTAGCCTAGATTTGACTCTACCTGTATCCACCTTAGATACTGGCGCACTCGTTCGAATCCTGGTCGAGTCAAACCAATGATGTAAAAATTTATACCTGTCGCTTCCTAGCCTGGCGCTCGGAATTATTATGATAGGCCAAGGACTGGTTGGCTCAGTGTCAGGATAATGTGACTGAGTGGGATATTAGGACATGGTGCTGGCTGCCTGGTTTCCCAGTGGGGCAGCACTATAAAGTTACCATGAGTTTACACTGTCACAAGTCAGTACCCATCCTGATATGACCTTAGATGTTGCTAAGATGCAAAACAACAACAAACAAACAACACACATTAGGAATGTATTAGCTGTATAGAAGACATACACGTTAAGTCAAAATAACAGAACCTGTCACCGCTGATACCTGTCATATCCAGCCTTGTGGTATTGAACCGAAAATTAATGTCTCACGTTTTCACTTTAGAATATCTCCAAAGTTAAGAAATACATATTAAGTCAATTTAATACAACTAGAAGCTGTCACTGCTGAAATATATCATAATTCTTATCCAGCATTGTTGTATGCAACCACAAATTAATTTCGCAAGTTTTCACTTAGAATAGCTGCAAAGTTAATCCTATAAATTAAATCATGTCTGACCAATTCAGATCTTGTCTGAGCTGTCCGAACAGTTTTGAATATCTCTGAGCACCTGTGATCATCTCGGAGCATCGTTAATCATTTCCGATCATCTCGAAGCATTTCTGTGTATATCTGGGAATTGTTGAGAATCTGTGAGCATTTCTGAGCATATCCGAGCATCTATTAGCAGTTCTGTTCATCTGTGGAGTATTACTAGTATTACTAGTAATACTAGTAATACTAGTACTAGTAATACTATTAATACTAGTACTAGTAATACTAGTATTAGTACTAGTATTAGTACTAGTATTACTAGCATTACTAGTATTACTAGTATTAGTAGTACTAATACTAGTAGTACTAGTAGTACTAGTAGTACTAGTAGTACGAGTAGCACGAGTAGTATGAGGAGTACGAGTAGTACGAGTAGTACGAGTAGTACGAGTAGTACGAGTAGTACGAGTAGTGCGAGTGGTAGTATTCCCGGGGTGTGTGGGCCCGGCGACCGGGTGAAGCTGGTTCCCGGGGTGTGCCGGTCTAGCGCCCGGCGGCCGGGATCAGCCTGCATTAAGACTGGTGCCTGGCGAGACTTGGCATTGTACGTCCGGTAACAAGCGACTGCTCCTTCCCGCCTGTGGGGATAGGGGTGGGGAGGGCGGGCATGTGTGTGTGTGTGTAGATGTGTGGTTTCTGGGTGTAGGTGTGTGTGGGGATGTGGGTATGTTTAGGTAGGTGTGTTCGTGCTGAGATGCATGGTTAGAGATGGCCACACGCCCACCTACGGTCCACCTCTCCATACCCCCATCTTCGGCAGCTCTCATCCCCATCCCCCCACTCCCACTCCCACTCCCATCACCCCTCCTCCCACCCCCTCCTCGTCCCACCCCTCCTCCTCCTCCTCCCACACCCTCCACCTCCCCATCCCCGTCCCCATCCACCCTCCCCCACCCCATCCCCTTTCCCACTCCCTCCCTCTCTCCCTCCCCCCCCCCTCTCTCTCTACCTGTCTCCCTCCCCCCACTTCCTCCTCCCACACCCCACCCGCCCCCTCCCTCTCCATCGCCCTCCCCCCCTCCCCCATCCCCTCCCCTCATTCTCTCCGTTATCCCCACCCTCAACGCACCCCCACCCTCACCCACACACATACCTGACTCCTCTCTCACCTACAGTCCCTCACGTTCCTTTCATACATGCACCTATCTGCAATCCTCCGCACACACGCACACGCACACACGCACACGCACACGCTTACACGCACACACGCACACACACACGCCTCACTCCTCTTCCCTGCACACTTCTTGCATTTCTCACAGTGCCCTTCCCTCCACACACACACACACACTCCTTAGACTTACCCACACACCTGTCCGCCCCCCCCCCCCACCCTCCCCCGCTACCCCGCTCCCTGGGCGCCCGGCCCGGCCCGGTGCAGAGCTAACTCGTTCTGACGGGCGCTGCGTGGCCGGCCGGGCGGGCTGGAAGGTCCCCTCGAAGACGCCTCCGCCAAACTCGGCCCGGCCCGCCCCGCGCCGCCCCCATCAGACCCGGTCACGGCCGGGTGTCCGTCGACTGCGGGAGGCGGAAGGGCGAGGGAAGGTGGAGGCGAGGTGAACCTTCGGGGAGAGGGACGAGATTAAGTGGGTCGGGTTGAGGCGGGCGGGCTAAGACGGTGAGGGGTGAGGTGAGGTAAGGTAGGGGGCGGGGGTGAGGCAAGAATTAGGCTGAATGAGGCGTGGTGAGGTGGGGGTGAGGCGGGGTGTAGTTGGGGAGGTGAGGGTGAGGACGGGTAATGTGAGGCTGAGTCTGGATGAGGCGTGGTGAGATGAGGTGAGGTGAGGTGAGGGTAGGGAGGGGTGAGGCGGAGTGAGGTGGGGGAGGTGAGGATGGGGACAGGTAATGTGAGGGTGAGTCTGGATGAGGCGTGATGAGATGAGGTAAGGTGAGAGTGGGGAGGGGTGATGTAAGGGTGAGATGGGGAAGGTGAGGGTCGGAAGGACAATGGTGAGGGTGATACTGGACGAGACGTGGCGAGATGAGGTAAGGTGAGAGTGGAGAGGGGGAGGCGGAGTGAGGTGGATCCCCAAAAGAGCGCACCCCCACCCCCCACACTTGCAATTATCAGAAATAATATCGTTTGAGAAAATAAAATACAAGTGGCTTGACGGGGCTGTTAAATCAATGGTGGTTTGGTTATCTTGGTGACTGTTCACAACAAGGTGAGAGGGAATGAGAGAGAGAAGGGAAGGGGGATTGGAGAGAGAAAAGGAGAGAGAAAAGGAGAGAGAAAAGGAGAGCCAAAGCTACAAAGAATTGGGGAGAAAGGGCTAGAGAAAGAGAACGAGAGGGAGTGAGAGTAAGTTGAGTAGAGAGGCAGCGATCACGAAGGAAAGAGAGCGAGGGAGAGGGAGGGAGAAAGAGAGAGATAGTAAGGGAAACAGGGAGAGAAAGAAAGGGAGAAGAGAGCAGGTAGAATAGTTCTGGACTCTTAGTGTTTATATCCGTGGTAAGAGTGGCAGCGGATCTGGGGGGGGGGGGGGTGACTGACGTGGTGCTTGGAGCTTGGTGGGCAGGGATGGCGCAGTGGTCCTGATACTATTGTGTGTGGGGTGGGTGGGAGGGGGGGGGGGTAGTTGAGGAGATGGAGGGGGGGGGGGGGTAACTGCAAGTAAGGATAGATAAACTGGCTATGTGCCTGCACCAACACCGCCCCTGCCCCCTCCCCCCGCCCCCACCCCCACCCCCTCACTCCGCAACCGCCAACCTCGTTGTCAAAACCAACCAGTTACTCTTTGACATTCCTTGATCATGGCCTTCTCCCCCCCCCCCCCCCCCCCAATCCACTGCCAGATTACACATCCACAAACACACGCACACACACACACGCACGCACTCGCGCACACACACAGGCCATCCGCATGCACCGGCCGACACGGCTCCCCACCGGATACCCTAGCGAATCGATAATACACTGCACCACCTCCGTCAATGCCTCCGCAGCCAATGATAATCGATCGGGATGCGGCGGCCGGGATCAATCAGTGGGTTATATAGAGCAGCTCGGAGTGACTCGGAGCAACTCGGAATGACTCGGAGTAACCCTGAGTCGGATTAGACTGCGAGCAAGCTTGGGACAGGCTCGGAGCAGGTTCGGAGCACCTCGGGGCAGGCTCGGAGTAGGCTCGGAGCAGACTCGGAGCACCTCGGAGCAGTTCGGGATCTATAAAAGAAAAATACCCGCTGGGTTTGAGCCGCGGCCAACTTCAAAGGGAGCAGTTTGGGCTAAGGTGCAGCGGCGAGGTGGTGGGGGGGTATGGGTGTTGGGGGAGGGGACTGGGAGGACTGTACCGTGTCAGGGTGAGTGTGTGAGGGGTGGGGGTGAGGGGGGGGGGCGGAGTAGCTTTGTGGCAGTGGTCGAGGTGCACGCCACAAACGTTCTAAGGCCACGATCGTAACCTTGGCAGGGTGCATTCATACGTATATATACATGTATAATATAGTATTTGAATATAAACAAGCTACTAATGTATTATACTAGTATAATATGTATCACTGCTATGTTAAGTATGTATTGAATCGACTCTAGTACTAGTAGTTGTCTAATCTACTACTTAATATATTGTAGTGGTCTGCACTGACCTCTCAGGCAAGTAACCACATGGACAGGTAGGCGTGGGTAGTGTGTTGATATCAGGGAGCCTAGGTGGTGTAATGGTTAGCACACTGGCCCGGAATGCAAAGAGATGTGGGTTCGAGTCCCGCTCTAGGAACGGTATTTCCCATTTTCATCACCCCCACGACACTGGTTGCCGTGATCAGGATCCTGTACAAGCTTTGCGCTGTTTGATTGCTGAACCTACCCTGTGTATGTATGTGTTAGTGCATTGCCTGTATGTATGTAATTGTAAGCATTAAAAGACTTACAATTCCAGGGGGACGAGTGTAGTGGTCTGCACTGACCTCTCAGGCAAGTAACCACATGGACAGGTAGGCGTGGGTAGTGTGTTGATATCAGGGAGCCTAGGTGGTGTAATGGTTAGCACACTGGCCCGGAATGCAAAGAGATGTGGGTTCGAGTCCCGCTCTAGGCACGGTATTTTCCATTTTCATCACCCCCACGACAATATTTATTAATTTATTTCTGTATGTAGTTGTCTAATCTATTACATAATTTATTTTTACATTTATTTCTGTATGCTGTTGTCTAATCTACTACTTAATATATTTATTCATATGTTTATTTATGTATGTATTGAATACGTACCTACATAGTTGTTAGACTTAGAGTTGGAGTTTTACATCCTGGAAACATCTACGGCCTATACAGTACGGTTTCAACCAACCATCCCAACTTCCATAAACAGTTTTCGAATTATCAGTTGGTTAAGAGTAATAAGACCTGTTTAGCTCTTATTTTTCTATTATTTTGTTACATTCGTCGGTTAATCTGGTTAGATTTCAATTATCAACTACTGTTCATTGTTGTGAATATATATATAACATGCGTATATATACTAGTAAAACCTCCCTAACCGACCATCTCCACAGATCGACCACTCACCTATATCGATCAAACGATCGGCCATAAAATACCATTGTAATGATATTCTAACTCCCTAAACCTCCCACCTCCCTAAATGGACCATTTAAAGACGATCCCATGGTCGGTTGATTTAGATAGATTTTACTGTATATACATCAAGGCGCATACATGCGCCTTGATGTATATATACGTAGTATATATTTGATGTATATATGTAGTTGATGTATGTATAGCTGATGTGTATATAGTTGATGTATATATATATACCTCATATATACCTGACTCATGTATACATCAAGGCGCTCTGCACCCTGGTGTCTGTGAGTCGACTGCAGATGGGATGTGGGGTGGTTGGTGTAAGAAGAGGGTGTGGAGGAGGACGAGAGGGTGACAGTGTTGGGGACACGGTGGTGGAGTGGAGTGGGGCTCTCCCCCCCCCCACCCCCCATCCACCCTCCTCTCCCCACTTTAGCCCCTGTCATTGGTGGCTATACATGTATGCATAAAGCACATCGCTTTGATCCCGTTATGATGGCGCTATACATGGTAATGTTCACGTAAGCAGCGCGAGGCGCCGCGGGGGGGGGGGGGGTGAGGGAGGAGGGTGAGAAGAGGGGGTGGAGATGGGGTGAGGGGAGAGGAGGAGTGATAGGAGGGGAATTGAGGGGAGGGGAGGAAGGCAAGGAGAGGGAGAGAGGGATGGCGCAGTGGTCCTGATACCATTGTGTCTGTGGGGGTGAGAAAGGGGAGGGGAAATGGGAAGGGGAGCAATGCGACTGGGGAGGGCTGGGGCAGGGAGGGGAGCTGGGCAGGGAAGGGGGCAGTGAGAGGGAGGGAGGCGGGTAGAGAGGGGAGGGAGGTGGGGCAGGGAGGGGAAGGAGGGAAGGGAGGGGGCAGAGACGTGGGGAAGGGAGGTGGGGCAGGGAGGTGGGGCAGTGAGGGGGAGGCGGGCAGGGAGGGGAGGGAGGTGGTGCTGGGAGGGGACGGAGGTGAGGGCAGGGAGGGGACGGAGGTGAGGGCAGGGAGGGAAGCGAGGGGGCAGGAAGGTGGGGCAGGGAGGTGGGGCAGGGAGGGCAGAGAGGTGGGGCAGGGAGGTGGGGCATGGAAGGGAGGAGATGGCGGCACCAGTCACGTGATTGCTTCACCCGGGCTTATAATTGCATTGCATTTAATATGCACGTTATGGTACTGGCGTGCCCTGTAGGCGCCATGTTTGTCCACTATGTTTATAGGCCTGTAATGTTACCAGCAGATCCCCCCCCCCCCCCATTCCCTTTCCACCTCCCTCCTCCCACTCCCCGTCCCTCTCCTCCCCTCCCCTCCTCCTACCCTCCCCTTCCCCTGCCCTTCCCCACCCCTGCACCCTCCGACTCCCCTGCCCTTCCGCCTTCCGCCTCCCCTTCCCCCTTCCCCTTGCCCTTGCACATCCCCCTCTCCTCCCCAATCCCCTTCCCCACCTTCCCCCTTCCGCCTCCCCCTTCCTCCCCACTCCGCATTTCCCCTCCCACCCCCTCCAACTTCCACCCACTTCCCTCCCCTCTCACCCCATCTCCCCCTCTCCTCCCCCTCTCTCCCTCTCTCCTCTCCCCCTCCCTTCCTCTCCCCCCTCCCTTCCTCTCCCCCCTCCCCTACCCCCTCTTCCTCTCCCCTCTCCCCCTCTCCCCTCTCCCCCTCCTCCTCCCCATCCCCGTCCCTCCGCCGTCCACGCACTTAAAGGTACCCTAACACGCTCCATACCCTGCATTACAAACTCACACCCTCCACTAGTACTAGTACTAGTAGTAGTAGTAGTAGTAGTAGTAGTAGTAGTAGTAGTAGTAGTAGTAGTAGTAGTAGTAGTAGTAGTAGTAGTAGCGACCGACTAGTTCAAAACCCTGACCCACTGACTGAGTGAACCCGGAAGTGCTTCTAGTTGGATCCGACTGAGGTATATAATGAATCAATATCGACCTACTTACATTAACTGTAGTGTTAGCCCCACTTGAGATTACCTTGAAGATAACCTTGACCCCAAAGATCCACCCTACATTATCCTGAAGATAATTTTGACCCCAAAGACCCACCCTACATTATCCTGAAGATAACTTTGACCCCCAAAGATCCACCCTACATTATCCTGAAGATAACTTTGACCCCAAAGATCCACCCTACATTACCCTGAAGATACATTTGACCCCAAAAATCCACCCTACATTATCCTGAAGATAACTTTGACCCAGAAGATCCACCCTACACGCCATTATCGCCACCTCTCTAACAAGTCTTTGTTTTTGAATCGACCGGGGATCGAACCCACTACCTCCCTACCGCATGTCAATTACAAGCGATCTATGGTTCTATGCTGTCTGTCGACTGGTTTCCCGTGCTTTGTAAGAATTGACACTACTCACTCTCTAGCTGTGTGTTCGTTTCCTGACCGATTTATTTGAAAGCTTTCGGCTCCTCGTGTGGAATATTAAGGTCACGGTGCCGGCAGCACTAAAAAGCTGACATTGCTGCACGCGCTCTCATATCAAAAGTAGGTACCCGTCGCGAAAAGACACCCCACCCCATGTTCCGACCCCACGTGCGTCTGAGAGTTGAAGCAAACCTACAGCGGATGTAGTATTTTTCATATAATATTTTTGGACAAACTGTCATCGCGCGGCGAGTTTAAGGCTTTGAAACAAAAAGGGGGTGATGGAAGTTTAGAATTATTGGTGTCGGACTGCTTTGAGGGAGTCTGTGTTTGCACATGATTTGACCATTCGGACCACAAAGGCTGCGACCCATTGTCCGTCATGATTAAGTACATAAGCGGCTTTCGGCTTTCCACCGCTAGGGTCCCCCAGTGGGATGGAGGCGTGTGTTGGGGGGTGGGGGTGGGGGGAGGGGAGGAGATAGCGGGTAGATGTGGTGACCGAGATGGGTTTGGGTGGGTTTTGACAATTTATTTTCCTTCCACTCAGTTAATTCTGAAGGTTGCAAATGTTCCATGCTCAAGAAGATCATTAAGAGTATGTGTATAGTTTAAAGACTTAATAGTATATATAGATATATAAAAATATTTATATATGTAGATATTTATATATATATATATATTTAATAATTGTACACACACATATATATGTAGTATATCATTTTGTATATGGATACAAATAATGACACCCTAGATACTGCTGGCACCACCATATATGTGTATATATGTATATATATATATATATATATATATATATATATACATAAATTCTTTGATATTATTAACATTTCGAATAGATACACAATGCGGCCGTCACCACCACCATCCATCCACTCGCCACCACCACCACCACCACCTACCCACTCACCACCCCCTAACCGCCCTACAACCACCCACGACGTTCGATAGGTAACCCATAAGTCCCTAGCGCTCAGGTCAAACATGCCCGATATATTGACCATGTGTGCCTAGAAGCTTGGCGACTGACATGGGAGTGCATTGATGCAGCCATCCTGTTCTCCCTCTCCGCACCGTTCTCCCTCTTCCTACTCCTCTCGACCTCCTCCCCACCCCATCATACTCCCCTCTCCATACCCTCCTCCCTACCATACTTTCCTTTCCCCCTCTCCTCTACCCCCTCCTCCCCTTCCCCTCAATTCTCCCGCCTCATCCCTTGCATTCCACTCTCTTTCTCTTCTTATCTTTCTCTTCCACTCCCTCTCCCTCCCTCTCCCCTTCCACTTCCCAATCCCCCATCTCTCCTCCCTCTCTCCTCCTCTCCCCCTCCTCTCCTCCTCTGTCCTCATCTCTCCTCCTCTCTCCTCTCACCTCCTCTCTCTCTTCTCTCCTCTGTCATCTCTCTCATCCTCTCTCCTCTCTCCCCCTCGCTCCTCCTCTGCTCCTCCTCTCCTCTCTCCTCCCCCTCTCTCCTCCCCCCTCTCTCCTCGCCCCTCTTCTCTCTTCCTCCCTCTCTCCTGTCCTCTCTCGCTCTCTCCCTCTCCCCCTCTCCCTCTTACTCTCCCTGTCCACCCTCTCCACCCCCTCTCCCCTCTCCCCTCTACCCTCTCCCCATCTCTCCTCCCCTTCACTCTCCCTCTAATCTCCCCTCTCACTTCCACTTCTCTTCCCTACGTCTCTTCCTAACTCCACAGTCATTCCATAGCTTCCATCTCCCCACGTCCACCCCCTCACCTTCCCCGCCCCCTGCAGTTCTCTCCTATTCAGTTTCCTTTCCCCTCTACTACTACTATTCCAATTCTTCCTACATCCTACTTTTCTTTCTCTTACCCCTTACCTCCTCCCTCCCCCCTCCCCCCTCCCCCTCCCCCCTCCCCGCTCCCCTCCCCTCCCCCCACCACCACAACCAGGGCGCATCATCCTGATCCTGATATGACCTTAGATGTTGCCAGAACGAAAAACTCCAACAACAAACCAACCAGGGCGCATCGCGCCGGCTGCACCTGTTCACCGTGGTGTCAATTTTTACAGTTACAGAAGATGGTCTCCCCACTTTTTACTACTACTATTTATAATATAACTGGCAGCCATGTTCCCACCAGTCGACTGTTGCTCCATTTATTTGCGCGCCGACGCTTTGACGGCTATAGAACTTACAAGCCTACAGGCAGGTTATTGTTGTGTAAGGCAGACGACTCTCGGCCCGTCGTGCCACCAGTTTAACAGTCTACAGCGACCGTAACCCTCCCCCCCCCCCCCACACACACACACACATACTCACCAACCCACACCGACACACACCCCCTGGGAACTGGCGGTGCCTATATTATATTTAAAGCACCTTATTTGCTTAAGTTCAGATCCCCAAGTCAAACAGTCCTGTCGGAACATCAAAGAGGCCCTGACGTGGAGTGTGTGTGGGGGGAGGGGGGGGGGGAGGAGGGCGGCGTTGTGATGGTAGGTGGTCGGTGAGATGTGGCCTTTATACACATATACAATATATATTGTATGTGTGTGAAGGCCGCATATATATAGTCATGTATAGTTATATATTGTCATATATATCATAGATAGACCTCTATGCCATCATATTATCACTTCCTAGCCAGGCGCTCAGCATTATTAGAATAGGGCAAGGACTGGTTGGCTCAGTGTCAGGATAATGTGACTGAGTAGGATATCAGGTTATGGTGCTGGTGGCTTTGCCTCCCAGTGAGGCAGCACTATAAAGTCGCCATGAATGCACACTTGTCACAAGTCGGTGCCAGTCTTGATATGACTTTAGATGTTGCCAGGATGTAAAACTCCAACAACCAACCAACCAACTATATATAGCCATGTATATATTTGTGTTGCCTGGTAGATATATATATATATATATCAGTCTGATAGACAAACTAGGATTTAGTAAATATAACTCTCCTATTCCCAGATTCACACGTCCTGATATGACCATACATGTTGCCAGGCCGTAAAACTCCAACAACCATCCCAGATTCAGAAAGGTAGTATATAATATGGGTGAGATGTTGTTGATGTTTTACGTCCCAGCAACATCTAAGGTCATATCAGGATGGGTACCGACTTGTGACAGTGCACACTCATGGTGACTTTATTATAGTGCTGCCCACTGGGAGACCAGGCCTCCAGCACCATGACCTGATATCCCACTCAGTCACATTATCCTGACACTGAGCCAACCAGTCCTTGTCCTATCCTAATAATGCTGAGCGCCTGGCTAGGAAGCGACAAATATAAATTCGAACCCACAAACCGGTGAAACCCTTGGGTTCGGATACCCCGATCTCCCAAAACAGGAGACGGACCCTCAACTCATTCGGCCATCCCATCTGGTATATGGGTGAGAAGTGGAGAATCTAATAACATGTGTGTGCGTGTGTGCGCGCGTGTGTGTGTGCGCGTGTGTGGGCTCTTGGTTGACATAACGGTGTCCCCTCTCCAGTACTTACATTTTCGAGATATTATATTACCATGTCGAATCGACGCTGCTGAACGTGAATACGCCTGTGTGTGAGCTCGGGTCTGTCTAGGTTTCAGTGTTGGTTGGTTGCTGGAGTTTTACATCCTGACAACATCTAAGGTCATATCAGGACAGGTACGGACTTGTGACAGTGCGCACTCATGGCGACTTTATTGTGCTGCCCCTCTGTAGAGCATGGCTACATCTGACAACGCACTGTAGCACATGACAATGCATTGTAGTGCATGACAATGCCTGACAACACATTGTAGTGCATGACAACGCCTGCCAACGCATTGTAGTGATGGCAACGTTTTGTAAGTCAGTGTGGATTACTACTACTACGTACTAGTAATACTTTCATGTCAATTCCTGACAATGCCTTGTACGCATGGCTCCGCCTGACAATGCATTGTAGCGATGGAAAACGCTTTATAAGTCAGTGCAGACTACTTACTACATTCATGTCAATTCCTGACAACGCCTTGGATGCATGACAACGCCTGACAATGCATTGTACTATTGTAGCGATGGAAACACTTTGTAAGTCAGTGCAGATTAGTACTACATTGATGTAAATTCCTGACAATGCCTTGGATACATGACAATGCCTGACAACCCATTGTAGCGATGGCAATGCTTTATAAGTCAGTGCAGACTACTACATTCATGTCAATTCCCGACAATGCCTTGTACATATGGCAACGCCTGACAATGCATTGTAGCGATGGCAATGCTTTGTAAGTCAGTGCAGACTACTACATTCATGTCAATTCCCGACAATGCCTTGTACATATGGCAATGCCTGACAATGCATTGTAGCGATGGGCAATGCTTTGTAAGTCAGTGCAGACTACTACATTCATGCCAATTACCAACAACACCTTGTACATATGTCAACACCTGACAACGCATTGTAGCGATGGGCAACGCTTTGAAGTCAGTGCAGACTACTACATTCATGACAATGCCTTGTCCACATGGCTATGCCTGACAACGCATTGTAATGCACGTCAACACTTGGCTACGTCCGGAAGTGCCTGGACGCACTTAACCATGCCCTGACAACGCTCTACAACGCCTGACAACGCCTGACAACATCTGACAATGCTTGACAACGCCTGACAATATCTGTCAATGCTTGACAACACTTGACAACGCCTGGAAAGGCCTGACAACATCTGACAATGCTTAACAACGCTTGACAACGCCTGGCCACATCTGACACTACTTAACAACGCTTGACAACGCCTGACAACTTCTGGCAACATCTGACAATGCTTGATATCGCTTGACAACACTTGACAACGCCTGGAAAGGCCTAGAAACACTTGGCAACGTGTGACAATGGCCGAGTAGTTAAACGCTGATCTCACGCCCGGATGCACCCGTTATGCAGTGTCGGAGGGAAGAGCTCGGGGGTGAAGGGGTGGCCGGGGGGGGGGGCGATGGGGGGACGGGGGGGGGGGGGGCCAAGGATGAGGGGATTGCCGCAGACCACCCCATGCTGCACAACTGCAAAGAGTGGCAGCAAAAAAAAACCCATAAAAACCGCGGTTTGAATATATATGTACATCGCCCGGTAATTTATGGCAAAAACAATCATTGTGCAGAGATGATTCACAGCGCCACCTATCAGTTCTTCACTGCCGTAGTTTTGTGTCTGCTGCCGCACATCTGTTTCCCAGGGTGCTTCCAGCAGATGATGCTATATATAGCACCGTGTAGTGATTTACTTAAAGCAAAGCAGACGTGCTGATCTTTGTGCGGAGATGCCGGCTTGGGAATCACCAAAGTTCTGAATTGGTAAAAAAAAATCTGCATTTTTATTATTTTTGATACTTTGGATATATATATATACAAATTATTAATAAATAAAATATATACATATGCGGTTTCGCTAATTAATTAGATTGTATATGTGTGCCGTTGCTAATGCTATGTATAATTAATATATATATGTATATATATATATATATATATATCTCATACCATGTCTATGTGGTGTGGGAGATTAAAAATCCCTTGGGTCGGTAAAAGTGTAGGCTCAGGCTTTCTATCGGCCAGCAGTGGAATGAGGAAGACCAGTTGTCTATGACTGAAATTTTCCCTGCTTAAGCAACTAATGGACCAAAAAAAAAAAATTAAAAAAAAAAAGATCTGGGGCTGTATGCACCAATCGATGATAGGCTTAGCCGGAGCTAAGGCGCTAGCACCGGTTACCTACCTCAGGGTAGCGGCGGGTTGGAGAAATGTGTGAATCGGTATGCACCAATGTACTAGCCGGGGCGGATAGCTAACCGTGAGTTTATTTATAGATTTGGGAATTCCCTGCAGTCGACGATATGAATAATGCTGCCAATGCGGTGGCGGCGTTAATATTGGTTAGAATTTAGGGTTAAATTGATAAGATTTCACTCATTGCGTATGTAATTCTGTTAAATATGACAGCATTGAATAGATTTGGGCCTAATATATTCCCGCCGATTCGGCGGCGGTGGCGGCCATTTTTAGTTGACGTTGGACAGTATGGATGTCGAAGCAGCGGCGGCGATTTGTTTACTTTACATTCGTCGATTCGACAATATGAATAACGCCGCCAATGCGGCGGTAGCATTAACAACGGTTCGATTTTAGGGTTGATTTGATTAAATTTCACTTATTGAGTATGTAAATGTGTTAAATATGATCGCATTGAATAGATTGACATCCATACATGCACACCAACCGCCCCGGCTAGCAGTTAAACATGATTTGAAACTGGGGTAGCTTAGCCTAGGCTAAAGTTTGCGGTTAGCGCTGTCACCGATTGGTGCATACCGATTTTCCACAGTTAGCCGTGTGGAGCTAGCCTAGCCGTTGTTAAGGCCCTAACACCGATTGGTGCATACGGCCCCTGGAGTCCCTGCCCCCCCCCCCCCCCCCCCGGGGTGGGGGGTAGGGGGTCCGGGTGCTCCTCGGTGGGCCCCCTGCGCAGGGCGCTACACCTAGTACACGCCACTCGCTCGGAACCAGTCTGCTGCTGGGTGTCTGCCCATCAATATCAAACATCTCTTTGCAGAACTACATTGCTATTCTTACTGAAAGCATACATAAATGCAGATGGCATAAAAATAAATTATAGTAAAAACATGTTGGTTGCCTTCTGGTAAAGCTGTTCTTAGTGCTTTCTTTTGTAAAACAATTGGCCTTTTCTAGCAAAACATGCGAGAGCAGGTCCCTTTTTAGTAAGACAGCCTATTACACTCCCTTTCAGTAACAATAGGTTCCCTCCTCCCCTTGCGAACGTGGTGTTCTCTGTGGGGGAGTGGTTAGACTTTTTTGTAGGTCGGACACCTAATCTGAAGGTTGGTGGTTCGATTCCCTGCCCCCCCCCCCCAAGCTCTGCCAATTTGGATTTCCACTGCTGTGTATAACTTACAGCGTCATCAAAGACCAGTTGCTCTCATACCATGTCTATGTGGTGTGGGAGGTTATAAATCCCTTGGGTCGGTAAAAGTGTAGGCTGAGCCTTTCTATCGACCAACTTCGTCATGGTGAAAACAAGTCTATTCAGACTTATCCATGATAGGCAGCATAAATCTTCCAGAAAAAAGAAGAGTGCCTGTCTAGTAAAACACGGGATGGTCGTTACTTAGTAAAACAGGCAGTATCTTTGGGGGAAAACAGATGTTATATTTAGTAGGACAGGCGCGAGACTTTTAATGAGTTTTATGTAATAAAACAGGAGACAACTGTTTTAAAACAGTCAACATCTTCAGCGAAACATGCAGCAGTCAAATCTGTAGCAACATATCTGGTCATTTTTAGTAAAGCACATTGTGACTTTAAAGTTGCATGGTCCGATGAAATATTTATTTTTCAAAACTAAAACATGTATCTTAATTTGATCATATATATTCATCTTATATATTGGTGCATTAACAAGTGATTTGGGACAGCATATATAGAATAATCAGTGAATTTACTACAGCATCCTACTTTGAGAAACCCATCACACAAGGAAGCCATTAATCAATTAGGTCAATCTCACGGCATCAGTAGCCTTGACCCTCATTCCAAGTACCTAGTCAGGTTCCAGGATGTCCAGTGGTAGTATTGCTGGCACCATAGCCTGAGTGGATATAAAGTTCCATGGAATTTTGTATTAAATAATTGTTACAGATCTGAATAAGAGTGATGTAATAATTATGTATGTTATTATCCGGGAACAATACATTTGATAATCATTAGGTCAGCCCACATCACATCACATGCCAAGAAACAAATGATGGTCCAATGGTGCCATCAGTAGAAAAAATAAGGTACCCAGGCTATATTTTATTTAGGTCATTCCACATCATGTGGTCATTACGAGATGTCAATACTGGTCATAGCGAGAGGACTTTCAGAAAGCTTGTCGAAAGTATTTTGGATTCTTTCAGCTCAAATTGCTTTAAAACCAATCATTTTTCATCAAAATGACTCCAGACTAATGATTAGTAGCTCATAACGATCAATTTGATATATTTAGCTAAAGAATAAGACAAAAATTCAAGTGCCATCTGACCATGCAACTTTAATCAAACAGGCAGTAACTTTAGTAAAACAGGTGGTAACTTTAGTCAAATAGGTGGTATCTTATTAAAACAGGCAGTAAACCAGACAGCAACTCTCGTAAAACAAGTGGTAAAACAGGTTGGAACTTGAGTAAAATAGGTCGTAACTTTAGTCAAACAGGTGGTAGTTTTTTTTAGTAAAACAGACAGCAACTTTAGTAAAGCAGGTGATAAAACACTTGACATAAAAAGGCAGTTTAAACAAATTAGTTCTCTTTAGTAAACATGCATTTAAAAAAAAGAGTAGCACAACGGACGATTTGTTTTAAAACAAAACAAATAACGGCGACTTGTTTAATCAAACAGACGACGGCGGTCTGTTTAGTGAAGCAGGCCCCGGTGACGGTTGCATAACCTGATCCCGTTTACGGGAGGCGCTAAGTCCTCGCGCAGAGTGCCGCGCACGGCCCGGCTGCGCGCGCAGCTGCGCCCCGAGGTGCCTCACGAGGCCACTTCCGGTTGTGCGCAGGTATGAACGAGGCGCGTGCCTGGTGGGTCCCGGGGGGGCGGCTTATGGCGCCCTCTATGTGCACCTGGTGGAGGCGGGCAGTGGCGGGGTTTTAGGGCTGTCTTTCAATCGGATGTGGTCTTGCGTTGCTATGGAGACTTCCCATTTATTCAACAAAACATTCCTTGCTGTCGCAATCACTTCCTATCTTCGCTGGTCGTCTGCTTTTCTATATGTAAGCGCGGGAAAGTACCAATTGTTTACAACCATCCCCTTCCACCAGCCGCCACACTCATCCCCTGTTTTGACATCGCTTTGAGACATAACTGACAGCTTTCCGGTAACACCCCATTTTTGGAGAGAAAAAAAAGAGAAAGGTATTCGGGTGGAATACGCGCAACACACATAAATGGATTGTCTTCTTCTTGTCGGGAACGATGTAATGTGCTTGTTTGAATATTCAACTAAGGCATCCAGGCAGACAAGCGGACTCAGAAATGTCTATTTAACATTATTGCATAAACACTGTGTACTACAGGATGATGCACACACATTTAGCTTCACATGTTTGCATCGCGCTATTAAGTATTAGTATTACACCCTGTTGTGCATGATAATTGTGCAGTAGTGTCTGTTAGTGTTAGAGCTGCTGTATTTATTATAATGTGTCTCCACTGTGCTATATCATCGTGTAGTGCACAGTGGTCCTTTTGGCAGTCGTGCCTGTTAGTGTTAGAGCTGCTGTATTTATTATAATGTGTCTCCACTGTGCTATATCATCGTGTAGTGCACAGTGGTCCTTTTGGCAGTCGTGCCTGTTAGTGTTAGAGCTGCTGTATTTATTATAATGTGTCTCCACTGTGCTATATCATCGTGTAGTGCACAGTGGTCCTTTTGGCAGTCGTGCCTGTTAGTGTTAGAGCTGCTGTATTTATTATAATGTGTCTCCACTGTGCTATATCATCGTGTAGTGCACAGTGGTCCTTTTGGCAGTAGTGTCTGTTAGTGTTAGAACTGCTGTATTTATTATAATGTGTCTCCACTGTGCTATATCATCGTGTAGTGCACAGTGGTCCTTTTGGCAGTCGTGCCTGTTAGTGTTAGAGCTGCTGTATTTATTATAATGTGTCTCCACTGTGCTATATCATCGTGTAGTGCACAGTGGTCCTTTTGGCAGTCGTGCCTGTTAGTGTTAGAGCTGTTGTATTTATTATAATGTGTCTCCACTGTGCTATATCATCGTGTAGTGCACAGTGGTCCTTTTGGCAGTAGTGTATGTTAGTGTTAGAGCTGCTGTATTTATTATAATGTGTCTCCACTGTGCTATATCATCGTGTAGTGCACAGTGGTCTTTTTGGCAGTCGTGCCTGTTAGTGTTAGAGCTGCTGTATTTATTATAATGTGTCTCCACTGTGCTATATCATCGTGTAGTGCACAGTGGTCCTTTTGGCAGTAGTGTATGTTAGTGTTAGAATCTGCTGTATTTATTATAATGTGTCTCCACTGTGCTATATCATCGTGTAGTGCACAGTGGTCCTTTTGGCAGTAGTGTCTGTTAGTGTTAGAGCTGCTGTATTTATTATAATGTGTCTCCACTGTGCTATATCATCGTGTAGTGCACAGTGGTCCTTTTGGCAGTAGTGTCTGTTAGTGTTAGAGCTGCTGTATTTATTATAATGTGTCTCCACTGTGCTATATCATCGTGTAGTGCACAGTGGTCTTTTTGGCAGTCGTGCCTGTTAGTGTTAGAGCTTCTTTATTTAGTGCAATGTGTTGGCATCATGCTATATCATCCTGTATTGCAAGCTGTTTATGCAGTAGTCTCAGTTAGGGCATCTGAATTTAACCTAATGAAATAGCTCGACTGTGTACTACAAGATGATATAGCACGATGTAAACACATTGGACAAAATAAAACAGCTTAATCAGACACTACTGCAAAACACCATGCACTGCAGGATGATATAGCACGATGCAGACACACTTAGGCTAAATAAAGCCGCTCTCAATCAATCAATAGTTCCATCCTCTAGTCGAGGGTTGGATGCAATGGTTCTCCACTTGTCCCGATGTTGTGCTGTTCTGATAGACTGTGAATAATTCAAGCCTGTCCACTGTGAAATATTTGTAAACCATGATGTTCTTGGTCTCCCTCTCCCTCTGCTGCCATTCACCTTCCCTTCCAACAATGTACGGTATATTGAACTCTGACGAATGATGTGGCCAAAATAAATAAGCTTCTTTGTCTGTATAGTGGCAAACAAGCTTTTCTTATTTTTAATTTTTCTGAGAACTTCTTTGTTGGCTCTATCGAACCCAAAACTCTATTCTAGAGCGTTTGGGCGCAGAACTTGTCAGTTCATCACACTTCAATGCCTGGGGTTGACTAACTCGATTGCAGAAGCCATTTTAATGTTCCGCTCTGACCCCCTATTGTGGTCATATTGCCCTATTTGGGATTGAGCTACAGTGGCCATTATGTTTCTTTGACCACTATTTAAACGTGACTGATGTGTAGGTATGCACTGTATATAAATATATAAATATATAAATTCATAAATATATAACTATGAATTGCATTATCCGATGGTTTTAATTTTGTACCAAATATTTTTGGATAAATATTAGGTTGATCATTATTATGGATGCTATTTTAGCTTAGAATACCTTTTCTTTTAAAGGGTTATCTTTGGAGATAGTTGAAATGAACTCATGCACAATTCCCCTTGGCCGAAATGCTGGATCATAAACTTGCTGGATCATAAACAGCATATGCAAATTCTATTAAATGGGCTTAGCATTCCATTCTATACAGCAAGACAATTTTAATATGTACAATCGTATCTAAGTTGGTTATGTGTGATCAAATCTATGTAATCGCTTTGGTGTTTTTCTTTTGTAAAAGGAATGCTTTTATGGGATTGTGCAGCTTTAACTTTAAGAAGGAGGTATTCCTAACAGACTAGAGCACTAAGCATTCATTAAAGTTGCATGGTTCGATACTTTTGGGGTTTCCCCATTTATTTTAGATGATTATATTAGGTTGATCATTATGATCTATTTTAATTTTTACATTCGTTTGAAATAACTTTTATGTTTAATGGCTAACTTTGGAAATATTTGAAGTGCAAACATTCCAAATTAATTTTGGGTATGCATACCAACATTCAAACAATATGCACTTCAGCAATAACAGGTTCTATTAAATTAACTTACTATTTCCTTGTATGCAGCAACAAATGTGTATTAATCAGTACACCAGTATCTAAGTTGAGTACTTTAAGATCAAATCGAATGAATGTTTTAGTTTTGGAAACTTGATGCTTTCATCAGACTGCAGCTTTAAGCATGCTTAAGTCTCGCGTCGGGCACATCGGTCCAGTCAGCGCCAGGCATAAGTCTGATCCGTCATGGACCACGGAGCCTACCCGTCACGCCCGACTGGTCATGCCCATAACACCCACGACGCACCCTGCTGCCCAGACCCCTGCACTGATCCCCGCCCCCCGCACACACCCACCCACCACCGCCCAGCCCAGCCCGTGCCAACTGAGCCGTGACGCGGAGACGAATGAAGGCGGTGGAGGGGGGGGGGGGGGGAGAGTGGGGGGGGGGTGGCGGGCAGGAGAAGGGGCAGGCCACAGCCGATGGGCCACTTCCGGTGGGCCACTTCCGGTGGAGCGGAAGTAGCGTCATTTCACGCGCGCTTGCGCAACGCGACGGCGGTGACGGCTCTGTCTGAGTTTTCTTTAGTTGTCGGGGGGGGGGGGGGTGAGTAGGGGTGGGGTGGGGGCGTGACGGGGAGGGGGTAGTGTGTGTTAGCTTGCATAGCTGTGGGGAGGGGGGGGGGGGGTAGGGGGGTAAAGGTCCCTGCCTGCAGACCCTAATCGGACAGAGGGGACTGTAGGCCAGAGGTGCGATGACCTACGGAGCACATCCTCCGCATTTTTCTCGGCATGTCGTGGGTACGAATCCGGGCCGAGTAAAACCAGACGTAAATAGACTTGTTGCTCCTGCCTTACTTGGCACTCGACTATAGGGCAAGGAGTAGTCGTGCTCCGTGTCTGGATAATGTGACTGAGTGGAATATCGAATGATGGTGCCGTGGTATGTATCCAAGGGGGTTTGCTTCGCAAACTAGTCCTTGCACTATCTTATGAATATTATAATAACGTCCAGTGCCAGCCAGCCAGGCGAGGTGGCGAGTGGCAAGTAGCAATTTCGTCGACACCGTTTGACTCAGTCGGGTTTGGCGATATGAGACTGACGCCCTTCCGTGCTAGTGGAGTGGACGCTCTACCCTTAGGACCTCGTCCTGCCCATACTTCCGGTGTGTGAAGTCAGGTTAGAGCTTGTGCTGGGAGTGCGAGATGCTGGTGCTACCTGCCACTTGTGTGTCCTTATCTGATGGTAGCTCATCCCAGGCTCCTCGGATTAGATCTAGCCATCTCTCTAACACTGAGAAGAGAGATATTTGATTGGTTGTTGGAGTTTTATGTCCTGGCAACATCTAAGGTCATATCAGGATGGGTACCGACTTGTGACAGTGCGCATTCATGGCGACTTTATAGTGCTGCCCCACTGGGAAATCAGGCCACCAGCACGATGACCTGATAATCCCACTCAGTCATATTATCCTGATACTAAGCTAACCAGTCCTTGCCCTATTCTATTAATGCCGAGCGCCAGGCTAGTAAGCGACAAGTATAAGTCATTGGTTTGACTCGACCGGGAAACAAACTCCCGATCTTCCGCGCACGAGACATGTACTCTACCAATTCGGCCACCGCGCCTGGTGAGAGCGAAATAGAGAATAGAGAATCTCTTCTCCTCTCTAAGTAGTGCACACGTCGAGCAGCTCACACACGCCCGGGGACGTATTGACGAGCCGGCTCTGTCCTATATTGATGAGCAGCTCGCGGTGTGAGCATGAAAGGGTTCTGTTTCATCGTCGTTTCCGCTTCCGGCGGACAGGCAGAACACACCCACTCTCACAGGGCGCACCCCCCCCCCCCCCTGGTGGAAACTGCCTCTCCTCAGACGCCGCAGTCAATGGGCGATAATCGCGGACTTACTACACCCAAGCGAGTGTGTGTTTGGTTGGCGGTGTGTGGGTGGATGGGTTGATGGGGCTGTATTCTGTATTGGTTTATTGCGGTTTTGCATGCTAGTAATAGTAACATTGAAGGTCAAATTAGGATGGGTATCTTTGGATTCATCAGGATGTCTTCATAGCGCTATTCTATGTAGATACTGAACTGCTGGTGGTGGCATGGTGATGAACCGATATTCCACTCAGTTACATTATCCTGATATTGAGCTATCCAGTCCATGTCCTATCCTCGTAATGCCAGGCGCCATGCTAGTTAGCGACCTGCGTCAATTTTCTGAGCATTTCGTTTGATTCGGTCGGGGATTTATCCCAGGACCTCCCTGCAAGGGAAGTGAGCGTTTTAGCCACTTGGCTATCTCGGCCGGTGTGAGGGGTTGGATGAGGCGGGCTGAGGCGGGGCGAGGCGGGGATTTACTGAGGTCGATCGTAGTAGAACTGGATGGGGAGAGGCGGGATGGGGGCGGGTCGGTCGGGGCGGGGCGGGGCGGGGATCTGTAGCACTCGGTGTGAGTAGAATGTAAGGAGTGTGACTGTGAAGGGGTGTGGAGAAGTATTGACTGAGAAATAGTGGACAAACCGTGGGATAGAAACTCCATTTGAAAGGGTCTGTCTAGGGGGGGGGGGGGTCATTCACGGACAGTGTGTGTGAGTGTGTGTGAGTATGTGTGAGTGTGTGTGAGTGTGTGTGTACAGAGTGGGAGAGGGGGTGTTCCCAAGTTTCCGCTGTCATAACGAGCACTAGCCTGACACATCAAACACAACACAGACGTGAAGCATTCATAAAAAGAAAAACATAACTCATGAAAGCCTTTTTTTATTGAGATATCTTTTTTCTGTGATTTATATATAGATTTGTTATATGCATGCATATATGCATGCATATATTCATGCATACATTCATTAATTAAGCTGAACGAATTTCAATCACAGACAATTGGTCAAGCTAATTTCAGTCCTTGTCCTTTCCTAATATTTACTATTACTATTAGTATTAGTATTGGTATAATAGTAATAATATCGAATGACAGACTAGGTGGTGACAAGTATAAATGTTGAAAGTCAACACACCCTAACACACCCTTACACACACTCACACACACTCACACACACTCACACCCAGACACACTCACACACCCTAACACACACTACCTCAGACACAGTCACACACACCTTAACACACTAACTCACACTCACTCACACTCACACGCACACCCTACTTCACAGTCACTCACACACTCGCACATACACACTCACACACAATTACCCTCACATACTCACACAGACACTCACATGCTCACTCACCCACACTCCACCGTCCACACCACACGCACTCACACACATACTCATGCACACTGATACACTCACTCATCAATAACCCACAGTCGACACAGCACACACTCACAACTCATTCACCCACCCACACACTCACTCTCTCACACTCCACCGTCCACAAATCACACACACACATTCACACACTCACCCACAGACACTCACATGCACATCCACACACTCACCCGCACACACCACACTAACCCACCACATTCACCACATTCACACACACTCCACCAGCCACAGACCACACACATACACTCACCCACAGACACTCACATGCACATCCACACACTCACCCGCACACACCACACTAACACACCACATTCACCACATTCACACACACTCCACCAGCCACAGACCACACACAGACACTCACCCACAGACACTCACATGCACATCCACACACTCACCCGCACACACCACACTAACACACCACATTCACCACATTCACCACACTCACACACACCCATACTCAGGCACACACACTCCACCAGCCACACACACTCATTCACCAACACTCCACCGTCCACACACCACGTACTCACTCACACACACCTCCACCATCCACACTCCACACACCACACACCACACACCACACACCACACACCACACACCACACACACAGTGTGTTGGGGCTTGCCTAACGCCGTCTGGCATGCTGCACACTCCGAACCGTCGAGCTGTCTGAAAAACGCGAACTAAAAACAACACTAAGAACACACACATTAACAAAAAGAAGCTGTGCAGTGTGGGAATGTGGAAGCGACAAGGATTAAATTGGCCACGTCTGTTTGCCGCTCTGCAGCTATCACACTTGTACATAGGGATAGGTTGGGGGCTTTCTGTTGAAGATCTCTCTTGTTCTCCTTGTTGTTCTTTGTCTTATCGTTCTTCCCTCTCTCCCTTTTCATGCTTTTCGTGCTCTTGTTGTTTCTCTTGTTGTTTCTCTTTTTTTGCTCTTGTTGTTCTTGCTCTTCTTCTTGCACTTCTTCTTGCTCTTCTTCTTGCTCTTCTTGCTCTTCCTCTTCCTCTTCTTCTTTTCCTTCTTCCTCTCCTCCTCTGCCTTCTGTGACTGAGTGAGATATTGGGACATGCAACCAGCCAGCCGGTCTCCCAGTGGAGCAGCTCTATGAACAACACAATCCTGCTATTCTTTTTCTTCTTCTTCTTCTTCTTCTTCTTCTTCTTCATGTGATTCGTGTAGATTCTTCTTTCGTTGGCTTACTCCTCTTCTTCTTCTTCTTCTCCTTCTTCGTGTTCCCGTCATTCGTGTAGCAATTTTATTTCCTTGTCTTATTTCTCGTATTCCTCCTCTTCGTCTTCTTCCTCGGCTTGTTCATCTTCTTCGTCTTCCCCTTCTCCATTTTTATAGAGTACAACCTGTCTAAATCGACCGAACTTGGGACCGACTTTAAGTGGTCCATTTAGGGAGGTGGTCGGTTTAGGGAGTTAGAATATGGTTACAATGGTATTGTTGGGACCTATATAAAGCAGTCGATATAGGGGAATAGACGGGTCTGTGGAGGTGGTAGGTGAGAGAGGTTTTATTGTATTCCCTTGTCATTCTTTTTGTTCTCTTCACCCCTACTCGTTCTCCTTCTTACATTATCCTATTCTTCTGTTTTCCCTTCATATTCTTCGCCATCTTCTTCAATGGCAGGAGGCCGGCAACTTTTTATTGCTTAAGTCTGGCTGATGTGGGAGTGTGTGAGAAGGGAGGGAGCAGCGACAGGCCTTTTCGCCCTTTGCAACAAGGCTGTCATGGCCAATACAAAAAACAGACCGCCGACAGTCTGCATTGTCAAAGCAGGGATTACATCCCGCAAGATGGTCTCAGCAAGCCTAGCTATTGTATAGTTATTTATACACGATGCAATTCATTATGTGAATATTAATAAGGGTCAAGTCTGACTATTGTCTAGGTATTCATATACGATGTACTTCATTGTAGCAATATTGGTACTGATCAAGTCAAGCTTTTCTCTAGTTATTTATGCACCTTATAATTCAGTCTATGAATATTAATAATGGTCACGTGTAAAAGTGATTTATGTTTGTTTGATTTTTGTTTTTTTACGTCCTAGCAACATCTAAGGTCATATCAGGACGTACATATTTATGTACCTTGTCATTGATGATATGAATATTAATAAGAATCAAGTCTATTGTCTAGGTATTCATACACCTTGTAGTTCATTATGTGAAAATTAATAAGGACCAAGCTTAACTGTTTAGTAATTCATTATGTCAATATTAATAAGGATCACGTCTAGCTATCTAGTTATCCGTACTCTACGTAATACATTGTCCGAATATTGAAAACCAATGCAATCCATGTGGCATTATTATATTTACCAATGCATATACAGTAAAACCTCTCTATACCGACCCCTTCCCAGACCGACCACTTCCCTATATCGATCGCTTTATTTGGGTCCCAACAATACCATTGTAAGGGTATCCTAACTCTCTAAACCGACCACCTCCCTAAATGGACCACTTAAAGTCTGTCCCATGGTCGGTCGATTTAGAGAGGTTTTACTGTATAAGCATAATATGTGTACATGTGTATATAACATGTGCGTGTATGTGCACAGTGATGTGCTTCGCTACCCTTATACGCACCGCGTCTTCAATCCGGCCCATTCTGTAGCCTTGTTTTGAAACGAAATGATACCATGAAAACAAACATAAAAACTAGCCAACAAATACCGACATTCTCTACGAGATTGCAGCAGAGCTACACAGTAGGTGGCTGTAAGGTCACTTTTGAATAGCCAACAACCATACTCTTGTAGTTCAGTATGTAGGCACTAGATGGCAGGGTGTAATGTGGGGCAAAGCTATGCAAAAGGGGCTGTGCAAATAAGTTTCTATTGATACTAGTTCTGTAGGCAATGTGATGTCATTTGGCGGGTAAGCTCAACATGTGGTGGTTATAAAAGAGAAACAGTAAAACCTCCGTTTTTTAACAGTTGTTGTTTTACGTCCTAGCAACATCTAAGGTCATATCAGGATGGGTACCGACTTGTGACAGTGTGCACTCATGGCAACTTTATAGTGCTGCTCCACTGGAAGACCAGGCCGCCAGCACCATGACCTGATATCCCACTAGGTCACATTATCCTGACACTGAGCCAACCAGTCCTTGTCCTATCCTAATAATGCCGAGCGCCAGGCTAGGAAATGACAAGTATCAATTTTTAAGTCATTGGTTTGACTCAAGCAGGGTTCGAACCCACGACCCCACGATCTACCAACACAGGAGACGGACGCTCTAACTCATTTGGCCATCCCGTCTGGTCCAGTTTTTTAAACATAATTCATTCCTAAATGTTGTTCGCAAACCGGTTTGTTCATAAACCGAAAGCAATTTTGAAGCAGGAAGAGGGGGAGGGATGTTACTGTTTGTCCCCCTCCATAAGAATATCAGGTAACTGAAATTCAGTTTTTTTTTGTTCCTGTAACATCTTGGTTTATTTCTGTTTTCTGTTTCTTTGCAGTACTCGACTCAGTAACAGTTGTTTGTAAACCGAAAATGCATTCGGAAACCGATGCACTTTTTGTTTAAAAAAATATGTTTGTGAACTGATTTGTTCAAAAAGCGAGTTGTTTTGAAAACCGAGGTTTCACTGTATTACACATATTATTATACACAAGCTTTTAGGTCATTGGTTTGACTCGACCAGGGTCCGAACCCGTGGGTTCGAATCCTACGATCTACCAAAAATGGGAGACGGACGATCACCTCATTCGTCCATCCCCCACCGGGAGTGGTGGCCTAATCGGTACAGCGTGAGCCTCGCGTGCGGAAGGTCGGAAGTTGGGTTCCCGGTCGAGTCAAACCACCAATGACTTTAAAATTGATACTTGTCGCTTCCTAGCCTTTCGCCCAGATAGGATAGGGTAAGGACTGGTTGGGTCAGTGTCAGGATAATGTGACTGAGTGGAATATTGGGGTCATGGTGCTGGTGGCCTCATTTCCCAGTGGAGCAGAACTATAAAGTCACCATAAGTGTGCACTGTCACAGTTCATCAATCATCAATCAATACAAACAACAAACACTCAAAAGTCAAAATTCCGACTGACTGGAGACCGAGTGGGAGCCGCGCCGCCCGAAATCGCCTCCCCCGGAAATCCCCCGGAAATCCCCCGGAAATCTTCCTCCTGATATGAAGATAGCCCGCGGCTCAGCGGAGCAGCAGCCGGGGCAGTACAGGCGCCACAGCGCCCACCCCACCGCCGGTGGAGGGTAGCAAGTGGCTCACCGGAGCAGCAGTCGGGGTAGTGCAGGCGGCACAGCGCCCACCCCAGCCGATGGGCTATAGGCGAGGCCCTGCAGCCTAAATAATATGTGCATAACTAGTTAAACTATACATAGTCCGATGATTTTGAGTTTCTGTCATTTTCTGAGATAAATATATTAGGCTAATTGTTATAATCTATCTCACTTTAGTCTAAAGTCAGTTTTATTTTAGATGGCTAAGTTTTGAGATATTTGAAGTGCAAACATACAAAATTAATTTGGGCAAGCACTCCAAAACTCTGACACCATCGACTTCTGCAGTAACAGGTTCTATTAAATTGCCTCTGTATTCCCTTCTATGTGATGACAAATGTTTGATAAGTGCACCAGTGTCCAAATTAGGTGTGTAGACTCAAGTTTATATCACTATTTTGGTACGGAAAAGTTGATGTTTTCATCGGACTAGGCAGCTTTAATTAACGCAAATTAACCTGTTGAGCAAACTGTGCATCAATCGGTCTCTGGGTCCGAGTACAGGCTTAGGTGGTGGTGATTTATCCGGGGTGGTGGTGATGATAGGGGCTGGGTGTTGGGGTTGGGGGTGGGGCACATTGTAAATGCGCTGTTAACAAAGCTTTCGGGCTGGGCTCAATTTATCTCTTGTCTGGGCGTGAGGTGGGACGCGTTGGCAAAGAAAAGAAGGCTAGGTAATGGAAACCAGAGCGTTCCAGCGACACATATGTCATCTGTGTACGGCAGGTGGGGGGGGGGGGGCGGGCAGCCGGGGTTCACGGGAGTGATCACAGTCTGTACGGTGTTGTGGGGTGGTGTGGGGGTATTGTGAGGGATATGGGGACGTTGTGAGGTGTTATAGAATGTTGTTGGGTGTTGTGGAATGTTGTTGGGTGTTGTGGAATGTTGTTGGGTGTTGCCGAGGTGTGTTGGGTGTTATTCAGTGGTGTGTGCGTTATGGGTGTTGTTGGATACCGCCTGCATTTAAAGTCTGTTTGTTGTTGTTTCATGTCCTGGCAACATTTAAGGGCATATCAGGACAGGCATTTTAAGTTGCATAATTTGATGGTTCTCAGTCTCATTTTTCAAAGAATATTAGGTTGATCTTTACAATCTCCCTTACGTTACTTTGAAGTAACTTTTATTCCAAGTGGCAATCTTTGGTTTGTTTGTTGGAGTTTTACGCCCCGACAACATCTAAGGCCATACCAGGACTGGGTTAACTTTGGAAATATCTGAAGTGATGACCTGCCAAATTAATTTTGGCAAGCACATCAAAAGTCTGACACCATAAGCTTCGGCAGTAACAAGCTCTATTAAATGGCAACAAATCCTCAATGAATGCATCTAATTGTGATATATATAGAATCAAATCTAGAGAAGTGTTTTGGTTTCGAAAATGTTATGCCTGCATTTAGCACGTCCTGTAAGCAGAATGCAATAATATAGCCTGCATTTAAGGAACAACTCAGTATGATGCTACTTTCATTACAACTTAAAGCTGCATAGTCCGATGAAGCAGCAAATTTTCAAAACCAAAACAATCATCTAGAATAGATTCTACACATTTAACGTGGATACTGATGCATTTATTAAACATTTATTGATACTAAGGCAGTTTAATAGAATCTATTAGGCACTCGACTGTTGAAGCCTATGGTGTCAGAGTTTTGGCGTGCTTGCCAAAACTAATTTTAAATGTTTGTACTTCAAATATCTCAAAACTTAGACATTTAAAATAAGAGTTATTTCAGACTAAAGTAAGGCAGCTTATAACAATCAATTTAATATATTTATCTCAGAAAAATGACAGAAACTCAAAACCATGGGACTATGTAACTTTACTGCAAGCAGGGTGCCACCTGTATTTGCATATTATTGAAGCAGGATGCCGGGTCACCAGTAGATTTGCTTTCAAACAGGTACTTCTTGGTAGCCCCTTCATACACACACAAAAACCACCATTATTTTAATTTTATTTTTGTTATTAATAAAAGTCCGCGGGAAAATATTGACTAAAAATAGCAATTGCGATAGTGCAGAGTGCAGAGGTGGGCAGACATAAAGCATGTACTTTTAGTCCGTAACTATGGAAACACATAAAATCACGTTATGGTGCAGTAGCGACATCTTTGGAAAAGAGTGTGAGAAAATAAGTGAGGGCAAGTAATGCAGTGTTGAACCGATAGGTGTCGTTGTGAATGGCTTATTGTTACGGGAGCAATTTATTGTTGCAGTAAAACAATTCGTTCACATTATTTGATGAATGTGCTGAGTTGGTGAACTACGACACAAGACTGGCAAGGGCAACGCACTCATCTCGTCATATACCGGTGTTAATAGCAGCCAAACTTACCTGGAAACATTTTTATTGTTTTTAGTGTGTGGATAATTTTCTAATTATTTTTGCTGATAGCTGTTGATTCTTTAATTTTTTTTAGAGATCAGTGAGACCGGAGGTAAAGACAATCTATAATATATTTTTTTTAATAGATGAAAAGTTATTTTCGGGGATTATATCGGATAGAAATTGTCGCATCGCTATCGAATGATAGGCACCATTTGTGTATTGGGGGGGGGGGGGAGGAGGGGGGTGGTTAAGAGAAGGAGGGATTTGGGGTGTCTGGAGTGTGTGGGGGGGTATGTGGGGGGGGGGGAGTAAGTGGAGGGCGGTGAGAGGGGAGGAGACGCTTGCCTCAATATTTGTGGTTGTCAGTTGATGAGTGAAACATTTGTGAAATTTGCACAATTTGGTCGCTATGGCAACCTGACAGCCATGGTTAATGTAGCTGACCGAAGTTTGTGTATGCGTATGTGACCCTGGAGGAGGTGGATGGTGGGGCGACGGGGGGGGGGGCGGAGGCTGCCCTGTGCGCACGAATGCCGGGCATGTGGGATGCTGGAGGAGAGGCGCCTCCCCTCCCCCACCGCCCCCCCCCCTCCTACCACCTTCCTCCTGCAGCCTCTGGCTATCTACTCCAATCTCAGGGCTCCTCGCCAAAGAAGAAGAGTCCGCCTCCATCTGCCCAGCATCACTGCTGCATTCCTGCACTGACAGCATCCTGGCAGCCCTCCCCCACTTCCCTACCCTGCCCCCTGCCATCTACCTCCCCCCGCTGCCCCCCCCCCCCCCCCCCACCCTAGCCCCTCCACTGCCCGACTCGCCTCCTGCCGCATACCCCACATCCACACTCCGAGCCGCCAGTCTTTATTTTACTCACTAACTCACTAACTCACCTCGCTAACTCATTCAGCGACTCATTGACTGACTAACTGACTCATTGACTCATTGATAAGCCTGAACAGGCTTGTTTTCACCATTAGACAGTTTGTCGATAGAAAGCACGAGCCTACACTTTTACCGACCCAAGGGATTTTTTACCTCCCACACCACATAGACATGGTATGAGAGTAACTGGCCTTTGATGACGCTGTAAGTTATACACAGCAGTGGAAATCCAAATTGGCAGAGGTGGGGGCACAGGGAATCGAACCACTGACCTTCAGATTAGGAGTCCGACCTAGAAAAAAGTCAGACACTCTAACCACTCCACCACAGAGAACACCACAAATGAATATATATACATATGTCTTACATTTATTATAAATTGTAACTGTAAAGTAAATATTGTTGCCCACTCTTCGCAGCTGCTCTTTATTTGATTTCGTCAATATGGTCCGAGGAATTGATGAGCCTGTTATGGGGGGGGGGGCTTTATTAAGGGATTAACCCCCCCTCCCCCCGTGCCCCCCATATCTGGGTACAATCAATGGCAATAATGAGAATAATGTGTGACAATAAGTATAATGGTACACCATCTGACATAGGCAACCACTAAGGCGAGCACATATGGGTGGAGGTGTGTGGATCTCTGGAAGTGTGGGTGTGTGAGGGGGGGGGGGAGAATGGTGGTGGGAGTGAGGGAGCGCGTAATTATGCGGAAGTGAGAGTATCTGGTTAATAAATACTTGCTTGTTTGTTGGGGTTTTGTGTCCTGGCAACATTTCAGGTCATGTCAGATCAGGTAGCGACTTATTAATATCACAGTGCACGATCTTGATGACTTTATAGTGCTGCAACTCTTGGACACCATGCCGCTGTCACAATTCACTCGATATCCCACTCAGTACGTAATAATATAATATCATTCAGATATTGAGCAAACTAGTCCCTAACTACTTGCCCTATCTTAGTAATGCCGAACACCTGGGGCCATATGTATGAACAACTTTTTATCAGCTCCTGTGTTTAGGGTCGCCACCGGGTTAGCTATCGTCGGTGTTCCGAAATGGGTCATGGGGTATGTATGGAGCCAAAGCGTGGTGGCGTTAGCTAACCGAGCAGTTATTTATAGATTTGGGATATCCCTCTGAGCCTGTTCCTGGCGAGCACTGCTATTTGCCAATATCGCCACCGATTCGCCAGCGGCGGCGTTAATATCGCTTCGATTATTGGTTTAATTTGACCAAAATTCGGTGGTGGCGTTAATATCACTTCAATTTCTGGTTTAATTTGGCCAGATTTCACTTTTTTTTATATGTTATTCTGTTAAATAAAATTGGTGTAATTAACCCCAAAATCGAAGCAATAATAACGCCACCGCCGCATCAGCGGCCATTTGTTTTGTTTACATTAGACAATATTAATATCGTCTTTTTGCCTCTAAACTAGAAATCCCGTCCAAAACCAGTGTTGGCTCGCTAACTCCGCTCCATGAATACGGCCCCAGGTTATGTATGCACTTTCTAAGTCTTTGGTTTCTAAGTCTTTCATTCGAGAGGGGTCGGACCCACGACCTCCTGCACGGGAAGCTAGCGCTCTACTGATTCGGCCATCCCGTCCGATCGTGTGGTAGATGCGAGTGGATGAGGGGGTGGGTGAAGAGGTAGTTGCGGGTATGTGTGGAAGGGGGTGAGGGTGTGGGGGTGAGGGACCGAGGTAGTGCCTCCTGGTATGTGTATACAGAACTGATGGATACTTGGGATGGAATCGAACCCTCGACCTCCCACGTCGGAATCTAGCGCGCTTACTGATTCGGCCACTGGAATTTCACCACTGAAATTGTAGGTGGCGCCCTGTAAGCACGACCAATGGCGGCGGAACACAGGGGTGGCGCCACTTCCGGTTAGTGAGCACTCCCAGAACTAGACCAGGCAGCGACGCTCGATTGGTAGTACAACACAATCCCACGATGTCAGGGTTGTAACTAGATAAAAGATTCACCCCGTACTTCCAGTACAGGGGTGAACGACAACATAGTCTAAATACGGGCAAAAATAGCTTTAGTAAGGAACAAGATGTAGAATGCCTTGCACCAGTGTCAAATGGTTACTTATATCAGCATAGAGTTGGTGAAATGGGAGAGAATGCAAAAAGACAAGATGGCGGCCAGAGAATGCCGTCGATTTCACTTTAAAATTGCATGAAAGTATATGTTTTATTATATTTTCCAACTCAAAAGTAGCGGGTAAATCTGAAGACATATACAAAGAATAAATGTTGCTTCTTAGATTTTAAACTTAGGCTCTCATAAAGACTCAGTTCATTAGCCCAATTTTTCTACGGTTTTTATATAAAGCTGGTCTTCACCCGTGTACTACAAGTACCGGGTGAATCTTTCATCTAGGTTGTAACCGGCCTAGATCTAGCCTATCGACATGATGCAATAATTGATTGATTGGTTGATTGATTTAACGTTGACGCCCAAGCAAAATCTGACAAGCACTAACTTGTGACAATACACACTTCTGCGCCAATCCATATAGTGCTGGCCCACTGGGATGCCACACGACCAGCACCAATTACAAAAATATTCCCACTCAGTCACAGCATCCTATGCAATCCTATGCATTGCTGTGCGTTGCTATGCGTTGCTATGCGTTGCTATGCGTTGCTATGCGTTGCTATGCGTTGCTATGCGTTGCTATGCGTTGCTATGCGTTGCTATGCGTTGCTATGCGTTGCTATGCGTTGCTATGCGTTGCTGTGCGTTGCTGTGCGTTGCTATGCGCTGCTATGCGTCGTTATGCATCGCTATGCAATCCTATGCAATCCTATGCATTGAGGCAATTTACAACCAGCGACATTTTGCCGCAACTTACTCCGCGACCCCCACCTCCACACGCACACCTCCACACACATCCACCACCTTCCACCACCCTCCACTACTTCACTCCCCAGGGGGCGCCACAATTCGTTAGCTTGTAGCTATGGCGACTAATGTTACCCGGCGTGCTGATTTGCTTGTCAGTTGTGCTGTACATATTTATCCTGCTCCCCCACCTCCCTATTCCCCCCCCCCCCCCCATCCCCATCTCCCTCCCCGCACGCTCGCACAGTGGCTCCCTCTATTGACAGCTCACCGAGTCACTCTAGAAATTAGAGTTGCGTAGTGTCATGGTTTTGAGTTTGGGTCATTATTTTAAAGATAATCATAGTGGGATCGATTATTATAATCTACTGTACGTTCGTTTGAAGCAACTTATCTTTTTAATAATGAATTCTTTTAATATTTGCAGTGCAAACATGCAAACATAATTTTGGCAAGCACATCAAAACTAAGTCAATTTAATAGAACCTATTTCTGATGAAGCTATGTGGTGTCTGAATATTGATGTGCTTCCCTAATTTGGCATCTTTTCACTTCAAATATCTCCAAAGGTATCCACTTAAAATCAAAGTTATTTCAACCGTAGCTAAGGTAAATAATAATGATCAATCTAATGTATTCATCTCAGAAATGAGCAGAAACTCAGAAATAATAGGATAGGGCAAGGACTGGTTAGCTCAGTGTCAGGATAATGTGACTGAGTGGGATATCGGGTCATGGTGTCAGCAGCCTGATTTCCCAGTGGGACAGCACTATAATCATAAAGTCGCCATGAGTGCGCACTGTCACAAGTTGGTACCAATCCTCATATGACCTGAGATGTTGCCTGGATGTAAAACTCTAACAAACAACCCAACCAACCTATTGTTTCAAATCTACGTAATTTTATTTGGGCATATAGTGCATATTTGCGAAGGACATTCATCTGCTGCGTATTCCCTTCCTGTCCTGATATGGCCTTAGATGTTGCCAGGACGTAAAACTCCAACAACCAACTGAGTGTTCCCACACCCGGCCCGATTGGCTGCCGTTTTGCTGGTTGCCGGTGGTTCAGAGGGTCGGGATAAGCGCAGATCGCGCTAACGCTGGCCCCGTTGTAATGGGTTCGGCATCTGCAGCTGTTGTGTTTTACTCCCGTCAGCGCTAAGTACACATCCAGCCGGCGGGGCCCCGATAACATGACCTCCAGGATTGTCGGCTGCGTTTGGGAGCACTGGCACATCGACGTGTCGGCGGAGGATGGATTGCTACATCAGAGTCAGGGCTGGGAACCTTGAGAAAACGTAGGCGTTTTAGTCACGTGGTCCCGTAGATAAAAATTCACCCTGTACTTGGAGTACAGTTGAAAAATAGCCAATTAGAAAAAGTGGCGAAAGGTTGGGTAAATTAAATCAGTACATATTCTTAAAGTTGCATAGTCCGATGGTTTTTGAATTTCTGTATTTTTTCTGAGAACAATATATTAGATCGATCACTAGTATCTACTTTACATTAGTTCAAAGTTACTTTTATTTTAAATCGTAAACTTTTGAGATATTTTGAGTGCAAACATGGAAAATTAGTTTTGGCAAGCTTGCCAAAACTCTGACACCATGGACTTCTGCAGCAACAGGTTCTGCTAAATTGACTCAGTATTTGCCTTCTATACAGAAACAAATGCTTAATAAGTGCATCAGTATCTAAGTTAGATATGTAAAATCAAATCTAGACAATTGGTTTGGTTTTGAAAATTTGATATTTCATCAGACTATGCAGCTTTAATTTAAGATGCAAAATATATTCTTCATGTACATCATCATATTTACTCGCTACTTTTGCGTTGAAAGATATAATAAAAAATGTATTTTAATGAACTTTGGAAGTAAAATCGACAGCATTCTATCATCGGCATGATCTTATCTTTTTGCATTCTCTTCCATTTCACCAACTCTGTGCTGATATAGGTAGCCATTTGATACTGGAACCAGGAATTCCGCTTCTTATGCCATAATAAAGCAATTTTCGCCCGTATTTACACTATGTTGTCATTCACTCCTACTGAAAGTATGGGGTGAATGTTTTATCTAGTGGTACCGCACACCCACCCACACACTCTCACTGCACATACCCTACACGCTCCACACGCCCATAAACCCCACTCACCCACACAACACAACCCATACAAACATACATGTCCTCGTCCTGATATGACCTTAAATGTTGCCAGGACGTAAAATTCCAACACACCAACAAACATATGTCGTGATGGGTGATGAAAAATAGGAAATATTGCGCCTATGAGCGGGACTCGAAGCCAAATCTCTTTGCATTCCAGGCCAGTGTGCTAACCATTACACCACCTAGACTCCCTGATATCACCATACTACCCACACCTACCTGTCTATGTGGTTACTTGCCTGAGAGGTCAGTGCAGACTACTACACTCGTCCCCCTGGAATTGTAAGTCTTTTAATGCTAACAATTACATACATACAGGCAATGCACTTACACATACATACACAGGGCAGGTTCAACAACCATGCAGCATGTAGCGTGTATATTATCATGGTCACGGAACCAGTGTTGTGGGGGGGTGATGAAAATGGGAAATATTGCGCCTAGAGTGGGACTCGAACCCACATCTATTTGCATTCCGGGCCAGAGTGCTAACCATTACACCACCTAGGCTCTCTGATATCACCATACTACCCACGCCTGCCTGCTATGTGGTTACTTGCCTGAGAGGTCAGTGCAGACTACTACACATACATACTCACTCCTCCAACCAAGTACACAAACACACACCCACACACACATACACACACACACCATAAAGCGCCCTCATTCCTTCACAACCCACACACCCACTCCACACCACCTAACACCATCTCAGCCACCCACATCCAACCACGCCACTACCCTCCACCCTCACAACCACAGACACACCTACCCACACGCACCCCTCCCCCCTCCCCCCCCCCCCCCCCCCCCCACACACACACCACACCTTGTGTCCGAATCGGGAAAGCGCAGGTGTCCCGTGCGAAAGATCAGGAGTCTGAAGCCCAGCCGATTAAAATAAAACCAATGAGTTATGAAATTGATACTTGTCGCTACCTAGCTTGGCACTCAGCGTTAATATCATAGGGAAAGAACTGGTTAGCTCAGTGTCAGGATAATGTGACTGCGTGAGACAAGGTGCTGGTGACCTGATTTCCCAGTGGGGCAGCGCTATAAAGTTGCCAAGAGTGCACTGCCATAAGTCGGTACCTGTCCTGATATGACCTTAGATGTTGCCAAGACGTAAAACTCCAACAACCAACCAACCACACCACACTCACCGGTACACACCCATACACATACCCACATTGCCCCACACAACCTCCTCCCCCCCTCCCCCCACCCCCCACACACTCCACACACTCCATCCACCCACATGCCCACCCACATCCCCGCACACAACATCCCTTCTGTAACCTCTCTCTCACACACACACGCCTAAGTTATTGAAATGCAAGTAATTATGAAAATGGAACTTTTGTTAAAGATGAAATGAAAGTTCTCAGATGCGAGTGAGATTAGAGCAGAATGTAATACGGCGATCCTTTTAGCCAGGGTCGAGATAAAGAGAGGAAATAGAGAGTAATTGAGAGCTAGTGAGGGAGGATGAGAGAGGGGGAGCGAGAGCGGAAGAGAGAGAGAGAGAGTCACCGAGTGATATAATTTATATAGGAAGGGAGAGAAGGATGGAGAGAGAGGGAGTCACAGAGAAAGGAGATAAGGAGGGAGAGAGAGGGAGTGTCACAGAGAAAGGAGAAACTGAGGGAGAGAGAGGGAGAGTCACAGAGAAAGGAGAGCAGGAGGGAGAGAGGGAGAGTCCCAGAGTGATATAGGAAGGGAGAGAAGGGGGGTGGCGTGTCACAATGTGATCTAGGAAGGGAGAGAATGAGAGAGAGAAAAGGAGAGTCACTTAGTGATAGAGAAAGGGAGAGAAGGATGGAGAGAGAGGGAGAATCACAAAGGAAGGAGAGCAGGTGGGAGAGAGGGAGACTCACAGAGAAAGGAGAGAAGGGATATTGGTGTGCACATTAAAACTCTCAGACCATAGGTTTCAGCAGACTGAGTAATAAGGTCTGTTAAATTGATTTAGTTTTCCCTTCTATGTAGCAACACATGCTTAATAATACGCGCACCAGTAGTTAAGGTAGATATGTAGAATTAAATCCAAATCAGTGTTTTAATTTAGCAAATTTGATGCTTCCGTCGAAAGTCATGTAATAACCGCCCTATCGGCATAATATGGATTTTAAGACCTAATGTCTTTGGAATGCTTATTGCTCTGAGCTGTAACTCGGTCAATGCATTTGAGCAGTCACTCAGGCCTAAATCCCCATATATGGCAATAACTGTTTGCTATGTCCTCTGCAAACAAGTGTACTCAGGGTGTCCTCGTCTCTACTTAGCTGTATTCATATATTTACACATATTCTTGTGTATTTATTTATATTCTTAGCCTGTCCTGATATGACCTTAGATGTTGCTAGGACACAAACCCCACCATCAAACAAATAACCATATTCTCAGCGGGCATAAAGCAAATACCAGCTATATTCTGTCTTCGGTTTTGTATTGGGTTAATCTTGACCGAAATATTCGTCTATCTAGGCAGAATTTAAAGGGGCATAATCCGATGGTTTTTAGTTTCCACCATTTTCTAAAGATAAATACATTATGTTAATGGTGATAAAACTACCTTTCTCTAGTTTGAAATAAGTTTGATTTTAAATGGCTAACTTTAGAGATATTTGACGTAAAAACATACCAAATTTATTTTGGCATGCGCATACAAATTCTAACACAATAAGCTTTTGGCTCTATGAAATTTACTTACTATCTGTTCTATGTTACAACAAATACTTAAAGTTGCATAGTCCGATGAAGCATCAAATTTTCAAAAACAAAATAATTATCTAGAATTGATTTTACATATCTAACTTAGATACTGGTACACGTATTAGGCATTTTTTGTGCAAAATATAAGGGAATACTGAGGCAATTTAAGGGAACATGTTTCTGCTGAAGTATATGGTATCAGAGTTTTGGCATGCTTGCCAAAACTAATTTGACATGTTTATTCTTCAAATATCTCAAAACTTAGCCATTTAAAATAAAAATTACTTCAAACATAAGTAAGGTAGATTATGACAATCAGTTTAATATAGTTATCTCAGAAAAGTGACAGAAACTCAAAACCATCGGACTATGCAACTTTAATAATCAGTATTTAAGTTGGATATGTAGAACCAAATGTAGGTACATGTTTTGGTTTAGAAAATTGTCAAGTTTTCATTGGACTATACAGCTTTAAGTTTAACATACGCTACAAATAAAACTACAACAGTCACGAAGAGTACAACATAGTTTCAGGTCTATGGGACTTATCAAGCACTCTCCAAGCACAAGGTTCGGTAGGTCTAGTGTACTTATCAATCACTCTCCAAGCACAAGGTTGGGTATATAGATCGGGAAAGGTGTGCACAAATCTACAACATCATTTGTCAGACTTCAGACGTGCTACATCCGGTTTCTTCAATGGAGACATTTCTTGAGGTTGTCACGATTTGCTATGAGGATGTTGGTGTATTTATGTAGGAGTGTGCTTTTGTGTGTGAGGATAGGTGCTGTGTTAGTGGGTGTATTTGTGTCCGTATCAATATGCGCTTTGGTGTGTTGGTGTGTTGGTGTGCATGTAGACTTGGTGTGTTAAATTGTATATGTGAGTGTGTGTTGGTGTGTGTATGAATGACTGAATTGGTGTGTGAGTTGGTTGGTTGTTGGAGTTTTACGTCCTGGCAACATCTAAGGTCATATCAGGACGATGTGTGAGTGTGTTGTGTTGATGTGTGTGTGTATGTGTGCTGCCATGTGTCCGTGTGTTTTGGTGTGTGTGGTGGTGTGTTGCTATGTAGTGTGTATTTGAGTAAGTATGTATGTTTTGATGTGTGTGGGGTGGTGTGTGTTGCTGTATTGCTGGGCGTTGGTAGTTAGTTGTGTGTGTGTAACAGGTGGGTGTGTAATGTGTCGGTGAGTGCATACTTGTGTTGCCACATGCTCCACACGGGGACGTCTCCATACAACCGGATGTGGCAAGTTAATGAAGAATTACAGTCTGGATCCTGCATGACCTACATAGACGGGTGGTATGTGTGTGAGCAATTAGAGCGTGAAGACGCCGTCTTAAAGCGTGCACTCTCCTGCACCACCAGGACAATCCACCACCGCCCACCACCCACCATCACCCACCACCACCCACCACCACCCACCACCACTACCCACCACCCACCACCCACCATCACCCACTGCCCACCACCCACCATCACCTCCACCTACCACCCACCGCCATCACCTCCACCTACCACCCACCGCCATCACCACCCATCACCGTCACCACCCACCAGCACAATGCACCCACCACCCACCACCATCACCACCCACCAACACCCACCAGCACAATCCACCTCCACCCACCAAAGCACAACCATCACCACCCACCACCACCACCCCCCAGCACAATCCACCTCCATCCACCACCCACCGCCATCCCCACCTACCACCACCCACCAGCATAATCCACCTCCACCCACCACCCACCGCCATAACCATCTACCAGCACAATCCACCTCCACCCACCACCCACCGCCATCACCACGTACCACCACCCACCAGCAAAATCCACCTCCACCCACCACCATCACCACCCACCACCACCAGCATTCGCCATCACCCACCGCCATAACCACCCACCACCACCATTCGCCACCACCCACCGCCATCACCACCTACCAACACAATCCACCTCCACCCACCACCCCCTGCCATCACCACCCACCACCATCACCACCCACCGCCGTCACCACCCACCAGCGCAATCCACCTCCAACTACCACCCACCGCCATAACCACCTACCAGCACAATACACCTCCACCCACCACCCACCGCCATCACCACCCACCACCATCACCACCCACCTGCACAATCCACCCACCGCCACCCACTATCACCCACACCAAAACACAAATGCATACTACAATACACACTACATAGCAACACACGAATACACACACCAAAACACACTGACACGTGGCAACCACCACAACCCACCACAACCCACCACAACCCACTCGGAGCGGATGGTGTGTGAGGAGCGGGGTGTGTGTGTGTGATGGGGGTTGTGAGGAGGATGGGTGGGTTCGGAGGGAAGAGGGTGTGTGTGAAGAGGGTGTATGTGAGGGGGTGGGGGGAGGGTTTCGGGCTGAAGGAGCTGAGTTCAGGGAAGTTAATGACAACACCACCGTCCCCATTTTGATTACGATTTCCACTCCTCTCTTCCCTTAATTAGATTTCCCAGATTGGTGAGAAAAGGCCATTACGTCCTAGACACCTCGCTTGTATTGAATATAAAAACTAATATAAATAATGTAGACTTAATAGAGCGCCCTTACTAACCGGATCCTTTCAATGGAGCTGTACACCAGAGTTGAATAATTCTTTCTGCCATGTTCTTTTTTAAAAAATATTTCTTTTTTATAACGATACATGTACCAGGCTGTTCGTTATGTTCTACCGTATGTACTGACAACATATAAGGGCATATCAGAATCGGAACCGACTTGTGACAGTGCACACTCACGGCAACCTGATAGTGCTGCTCTACTAGAACACCGGACCGCTGACACCATGACCCAATATCCCACTACTCAGGAAATCATTCATTGTCCTAACCTAAGCAGCAGATTTCCAAACTGGTAAAATCTTAAAGGATGGCCAAAATGTTGGGGTTTAACGTCCTAGCTACATATATTGCCATATGAGGACGGCTACCGACTTGTGACAAGTGCGTACTCATGATGACTTTATAGTGATGTCCCACCATCACCCGCCGGCACCATATCCCGATATCCCACTCAGTCATATTATTATGATGCTGATCTATCCAGTCCTTGCCCTATCCTAGTAATGCCGAATGGCGGGCTAGGTGGTGACAAGTATCAATTTTATAAGTCATTGGTTTTACTTAGCCGGGAATCGAACTCCCGACTTTCCACCCGGAAAGCTTGCGCTCTACCGATTCGGCTACCACGCCCGGTTGACACAAATCTTATTTATTAAATAAAAAGAAGATTTTTTTTTTTTTTAGATTCATACATTTGTTCCTTACACATTTCCTATTTTAACAATGCCTTACATACACCTGCCGATTGAGCGATTATCAGCTGTGCTTACCATACATCCGGGAGGTTTTATATATTTAATTAATATCATTTTGAGCAATCTGGAATCAATATACAGGAGCAGGTTGTTCGTTATGTTCCCCACTCTCGCACACCTTTTCACCAAAAAGAAATAAGACAAAAAACAGATATGCTTTGCTGGTGGCCAGTTTTGTATGTCAGCAGGTCCCTTGCGTCACCTGCTTGTTTACATATTAAGATGACGTATAATTATGGCAGTAATTATATAATTACGGTAATTATACCCCGTTAATTACGCTTTGATTATAGACATTCTTTATGATCCTGTACTCAGAACCCAATTAAAGCTGCATAGTCCGATAAAAGCATAACATTATCAAAAGCAAAACACTTATCTAGATTTGATCCTATATATCTAACTTAGATACTTGTGAACTCATTAAATATCTGTTGTTACATAGATAGGGAAGGAACCGGACAGGGTGGCCGAATTGGTTAAAGGTGCAGCAGCCATGACAGGCTGGTTGTTGGGGTTTTACGTCCTGGCAACATCTAAGAAGATCATATCAGTACAGATACTTACCTGTGACAATGCACACTAAAGGCAACTTTATAGTGTTGTCCCACTGGGAGCTACTTAGGCCACTAGTACCATGACCCGATATCCCACTCGGCTACATTATCCTGATACTGAGTAAAGCAGTTCTTGACATATCCTATTAATGCTGAGCGTCAGGCTAGGTAATCATAAGTATAAATTGTGTGAGTCATTGATTTGACTCGGACGGTGTTCAAACCAACAACCTCTGACATGAGAAGCCATTAAGCCTACATAATGATTCGTTTATTTGTTTGTTGTTGATTTTATGTCCCAGCAACATCTAAGATCATATCAGGACGGATACCTACTTGTGAAAGTGCGCACACATGGCGACTTTATAGTGCTGCCCCACTGGGAGATCAGACCGCCAGTACCATGACCAGGTTGTTATACTCCAAATACCTGTACTCCGAATAATGATTCGGCCACTGCTGGCAATGAGAGAAGACTCATTCATAATTAATGGAATTGCACCTTTTAAACCAAGTAATTATGAATTTTATTTGAATAAAAAACACTAAAAGTAGCGGATGGCGTGAGAAGATCCTCGGTAGATTTCAAATCCAGCTCGGATGGTCAGTTGTTGAAACAAACGGATGAACCCTAGGCATGGGATACAAATCGTGATATATCCTTACAAATCATGATATATCAGGTGCTGGTCGTGCTATATTATATTGATGCTGGTGTTGCAGTTTCCGCGGCACACCAGTTTGCGAGGGACACATCACTTCTGTGCATGAGTCAAAATCGAACAGCATCATCACTAACCTTATAAATTTAATATAATGTTTTTGGTAAAGATGTTTTCTATATGTGTACCAAGTGATTTGTTTCAAGGTGGTGTGGTTTTAGAGATATTTCACTTTTTCTGTATTTTCTGTATGAAGATTGCTCATGACCATTGACAATGCCTTGAGTTTGACGGCACGCGCAGTGCAAAACATTAGTTTTATTCAAAATTAATGCAGAAGCCTAACCTTATAAATTTAATATAATCTATTCATTGGACATGTTTTCTATGTGTTCCAAGTGGGTTGCTTCTAGGTGGTGTAATTTGAGAGATATTTGACCTTTTCTGTATGAAGATTTGCTCACGGCCATTGACAATGCATTTGAATGTATGTGTCCCTCGCAAACTGGTGTGTCGCGGAAACTGCAACACCGGCTTCGCTCGTCCTGTATGTGTATATATACGCAGCTAACTGCATGGTCTGTGGGAATTGCTGGCCGGCTTCCAGAGCTCCCCGTGCCGGGCCTCGTGCCCCCCACCCCACCCCACCCCACCCCACCCACCCACTCACACCCACACACCCACACCAATACCCACACCCACACGACACACTCAAGTGATCCCATACAATCCCACAGGATTCCCCGAGATCCAACCACTTGCCAACTGAGAGGAGTAAATAAAATGGGGACTGGGTGCGGGGGACTGGGGACAGAGTCCAGGAGAGAGAGAGCGAGAGAGGGGGGGGGGGGGGGAGAGGAGAGGGAGGGGACGGGGGGGGGGGGGGAGAGGGAGGGAGAGGGAGGAGATAAAGATGGGAGAAAGGGGGTAGGAGGGGGAGAGGGAGAGACAGTGCGGGGAGGGGATTGGGATAGAGAGGGGCCAGAAGGGGAAAGGGAGGAGACACTTGGGTTGGTGGAAGGGGAAAGGGTGGGGGAGAGGCAAGAGAGAGGGAGAGGAGAGAGAGTTGGGGAGAGGGGAGAGAATGTTCCGTTCCGCTTCTAGGCCACATGGATGGGCTGGAAGTGGTCCAGAAGTGCTGTGGTAGTGGTGCTGCCCTCTGGTGCTGCCCTCTGGTGCTGCCCTCCGGTGCTGCCCTCTGATGCTGCCCTCCGGTGCTGCCCTCTGGTGCTGGTGGTGTGGCCTCCTGGTGCTACAGTGGTGGTGCACCGTGGTCCTCTGATGGTGCTCTGTGTGGTGCCCTCTGGTGCTGGCGTTGATGTCACACTCCCCTCCCCCACTCACCTTCCCCCTCTATCCCCCTCTCTCCCCCCTGTCCCTCCCCACTCCCCTTCTCCCCTTCCCCCCTCACCGTTGAGCTACGTCGACTTACAGTAGACTGACGGAGAGCCTGGAGGAACGTGCAGCCTGTGTGCTGACAACGTGGTGTTAACGTATCTCAACGTAGGTCTAACATGTCTCTGACATGTGTCTAACTTTAGTCTAATGTAAGTCCAATGTGTCTTGACGTATTCGACATAGTTGACGAACGGCGGGCACGCGCGTAACGTTTGTAACGTGTGCTAATGTTCTTCGAACGTAAGCAAACATGCTGTGAACATGGTGCAAACGTTTTGCCTTTGAGTATATAAAGGCATCCGTTACACTCACGTTGAGCATGTTGAGCGCTAGCTGTCCTTACACTGAGCAGGCTGGACTGTCGTTAAACTGACGCTGCTCACTCGTGGGCCTGATGTCGAATCACATTACAAATTATGTCAGAGTCTCACATAGCTACATTAGGGCAGGCATAATTATGAGAGTCCTACACTAAGCCAATGCTAGGGTTTTGCTAGGCTGATGCCGCACATGCTGGAGGCTCGTTAGCATATCTGTTTTTTGTCTTATTTCTTTTTGGTGAAAAGGTGTGCGAGAGTGGGGAACATAACGAACAACCTGCACTAACATCCAATTTGGCCTTGAAACGCCGAGAATTTCTACGTATCTAGATGTAAAAAAGTGATTTTTACGTTGCCCACTCACTGGCCTGTTACGTCGTAGTGTGACAGGGGTATAAGCATTCTGCCCGACGTGACCAGCACTCCCTGGGTAGGCGGGACACAAGGCTCGGTGGTGGTGTACTAAGCTGGGTTAAAGGTGATTTGGGGTAGGGAGGGTCTCCTAACTTAAACAGTCATTATAACTGTAGCTTCTGTCCCACCCACTTACACACACTCAGACACACACACACGCGTTCACACACACTCATACACATTCACATGCACGTTCACACACACACTCACATACTCACATGCACTCATGTACTTTGACGCACTTTGGCACACACACTCACACACATTCCCACACAGTCCCAATCATATCCACATGCACTCACACACTCACACTCACACGCACTCATGCACTCTCACACACTCTTACACATTCTCACACACTCTCACGCCTTCACACACCTTCACACACCTTCACACACCTTCACACACCTTCACACACCTTCACACACCTTCACATAACTCACACACACTCACACACACACACTCACACACATACTAACACACACTCACCCTCACACACACTACCATTCTCCCGCCAACATTGCACAAAGGAGGTGTTCACTAAGTGTGTGGTGGTGGGGCATAGTCGACGGTGAGTGGGGAGGTGCGGGGAAAGGATGGGGTGGGGGGGTCGACATGTGTATGATTGCTGGTATGGCACGGTATGCTGGTTGAGTATCCCGGGGGTATTGTATATGGCAGGAGTGTGAGAGGAGGGGCCATGATGTGGTATACAAGGTGTTGTGCATCGCAGGAGTGTGAGGGGAGGGGGGGGGGGGGCATGATGTGGTATACACGATATTGTATATGGCAGGAGTGTGAGGGGAGGGGGGCATTATGTGGTATACAAGGTATTGTGTATGGAAGGAATGTGTGCGGGTGGGGCATGATATTGTGCATATGGTATTTTATATAGCGGGAGTGTGAGGGGAGGGGGGCATGATGTGGTATACAAGGTATTGTGTATAGAAGGAATGTGTGTGGGGGTGGGGCATGATATTGTGCATATGGTATTTTATATAGCGGGAGTGTGAGGTGAGGGAGGGGGCATGGCAAGGTATTGTATGATATGTGGGGCGGAGGCATGGCATGGTGCATGAAGTTTAATATATAGCGGGAGTGTGAGGGGAGGGGGACATGATGTGGTATACAAGGTATTGTATGTAACAGGAGTGTGTGTGGGCATATTATAATATGGTATTGTATATAGCGCGAGTGGGGGGGGGGGGATGAAATGGTACACAAAGTATCGAATAGTAGGTATGTAAGGGGTGATATGGTGCATAAGGTATGTAAGGGGTGATATGGTGCATAAGGTATGTAGTGGGTGATATGGTGCATAAGGTATGTAGGGGGTGATATGGTGCATAAGGTATGTATGGGGTGATATGGTGCATAAGGTGTGTAGGGGGTGATATGGTGCATAAGGTATGTAGGGGGTGATATGGTGTATAAGGTATGTATGGGGTGATATGGTGCATAAGGTATGTAGGGGTGATATGGTGCATAAGGTATGTAGGGGTGATATGGTGCAAATGGTATTTAGGGGGTGAGATGGTGCATAAGGTGTGTATGGGGTGATATGGTGCATAAGGTGTGTAGGGGGTGATATGGTGCATAAGGTATGTAGGGGGTGATATGGTGCATAAGGTATGTAGGGGGTGATATGGTGCATAAGGTGTGTAGGGGGTGATATGGTGCATAAGGTATGTAGGGGGTGATATGGTGCATAAGGTGTGTAGGGGGTGATATGGTGCATAAGGTATGTAGGGGGTGATATGGTGCATAAGGTGTGCATGGGGTGATATGGTGCATAAGGTATGTAGGGGGTGATATGGTGCATAAGGTATGTAGGGGTGATATGGTGCATAAGGTGTGCATGGGTGATATGGTGCATAAGGTATGTAGGGGGTGATATGGTGCATAAGGTATGTAGGGGGTGATATGGTGCATAAGGTATGTAGGGGGTGATATGGTGCATAAGATAGTGTGTATAGCGTGAATGTGGGGGGGGCATGAAGTGGTGTCTATGGCGAGAGTGGGGGGTGGTGCTATGGTGCATAAGGTGTTGTATATGATGGACTGGGGGTGTAGATGATGTGGTACAGATAGTATTGTATGTCGCGGGAGTGTATGTGTTTGTGTTTGTGTTTGGGGGGGGGGGGGGGGTCACGTATGATGTGGTGCTGTTTACATAGACTACATATGAGGAGACATGAGGTGGTTGGTGGGAGCGGGTGGCGTGGGCATGCAGGCTTGAAGAGCAGTGTGAAGTTGCAGTGAAGAGGGTGTGGAAGGGTGGAGGGTGGAGGGGGAAGGGGAGGGAAGAGGAAGGGGTAGAGGGAGGGAAAGGGAGGAGGCGAACGAAAGGTGGAGGGAGGAGTGGGGGAAGAAAGGTGGAGGGCGGAGTGGGAAGGGGGCGGGGGAGGAGGTGGAGGGAGGATGGGGAGGGAGGAAGAGGGTTTGGGAGGTGAGGGTTGTGGAGAAGAGGGTGGGGGAGGAGGGGAGGGGGCGGAAGGGATTGGGGAGGAGGGGAGGGGAGGGGAGCAGGGGGTTGGGGAGGAGGGGAAGGAGGGGGAGGGTTGTGTGTTATTATGGTTATTACGTATACCGGGTGTCAGCACCGAGCAGCACAGCCACATTCACCTGTCAGTGTCACAACACGGGGCTGGGCTGTTGATGGCCTCTCAGTGAGCCAGGCCCGGCCACCAGCCTCAACAGAACCGCACCATCAAGGACCGACTGACTGTCCACCGGTGTCAGAGCTCCACACCAGGGCCCAAATGTATGAGGCCGGGTTAGCGATCCTAACCCGCGGATCGTGCGGATTTCCCGGGTTAGCGGCCAAAAGTGTCAATGTGTGTGCCCGGTTTACACAAACACCATGAGAGTTAACGTTGCCTACACTAACACCAAGCCTTAGGTGGTTTAACGTCATGGTTAGGAGACGATTCTGTACCTCTGTGTACATTCGTCGATTTGACAATATGAATATCGCCGCCGATGTAGCTGCTACGTTAATATCGCTTCGAATTTAGGGATAATTTAATTAAATTTCACGATTTGTGTATGTAATTCTGTTAAATATGATAGCATCGAATAGATTTGGTCGTAAAATATTGCCGCTGGCGTTCTGCCGGTATGGATATCGATGTTGTGGCGGTGGCGGCAATGTTTAGTTGACGTTTGACAATATGGATATCGACGTCGCTGCGGCGGCGGCGATGTTACATTCATCGATTCGACACTATTAATATCGCCGCTATAGTGCGGCGGTAGCGTTAATAACGGTTCGGATTTAGGGTTTAAATTGATCAAATTCCACTTATTGTGTATGTAATTCTGTTAAATATGCTCACTTTGAACAGATTTGGGCCGAATCGGCGCCTAACCCCGACGTTAAACCACCTAAGGCTTAGAGGCTTTCCCCAAATCTATGAATAACGCATTGGTTAGCTAACCAACCCACGCTTTGGCAACATACATTTCCCGTGACACATATACCAACACCGACGTTAGCTAAGCCGCCAGCCGCCCTTAACACCTGAGCCAATAAAAAGTTGTTCATACATTTGGACCCAGATGTGCCGAGGTAGCGGGATAGGCGCTCATTCTGAACATGCCATATATATATATATATATATATATATATATATATACACACGTATATATACATATATGTATGCATATGTATACACAAAACTACTATCTGTGTATGATATACATGTTTTTTCCTACATATATATGATATATACTGTTTATATGTGATATATATGGTGCATATTTGTCCTTGTATATTGTATTGTCTATATATATTATAAGATATATATATACAGTTAATGTATATGTATATACTCTATGCTGTTTACTTATGAGATATATATATATTCATGGACATGTATATGATATATACTCTTTACATATGATATACACTGTTTATATATATGATATGTATACCGTTTATATATATCACATATAAGATGGAATCGAACCCAACCACAGGGAAGGGGGGTAGAGTGGAACTAACCATAACACCATAGGGGGGGGGGCTCTGCTCCCAATCTACACCGGCATATCTAGATATATGCATGTATATATATATATATATATATATATATATATATACAGTTTATATATATATATGATCTTCACTGTTATGATATTTACTGTTCATGGATATGTACATGATGTAAACTGTTTATATATTACATATATAGTGTTTATGGCATTAACAACAAAACAGGCTGGGCACGCCTGCGCTGTCGCTGTGCGTGTATAATATATACACACTCACAGTATCAGTATCGCTGGTGTTCAGGTGCCCGGCAGTGTAATATGGACGCTGAAGCCTCCCCCTACTTGTAGCATTCTTCTGTGAAGGTCCCCCCTCCCCTCTCCTCCTCCTTCACTTCAGACGGCCGAATGAGTTGCGCGTCCATCTCCCGTTTCGGTAGATCGTGGGATTCGATCCCTAGTCGAGTCAAACCGATGACTTAAAAAATCTTTACTTATCACTTCCGAGCCAGGCGCTCGGCAATATTATGGTAGGGAAAGGACTGGTTGGCTCAGTGTGTCAGGATAATGTGACTGAGGGGGAAATCAAGTCATGCTGCCAGCGACCTGATTTCCTAGTGTGGCAGTACCATAAATTCGCCATGAGTGCGCACTGTCACAAGTTGGTACCCATCCTAATATGACCTTAGATGTTGCCAGGATGTAAAACTCCAACAACCAACCAACCTACTTGTACCATTCTTCCGTGGAGGTCCCCCCCCCTCCCCCTCCCCCTCCCCCTACCCTCCCGTCCCCTCCCCCCTCCTCTCGTCCCCTACCCTTCCACTCCAGACCCCTCTCCCGCCCCCTCCCCTCCTCCCGTCCGCCACCCCTCCCCTCCCCTACCCCCCTCCCCCGTCCCCTACCCCCCCTCCCGTCCCCTCCCCCCATCCTCTCCCGTCCCCACCCCATCCTCCCGCCCCCTCCCTCCTCCTCCCGCCCCCTCCCTCCTCCCGTCCCCTACCCCTCTCCCCTCCCGCCCCCCCCCCTCCCTCCCGCCCGCGCCCCCCTCCCGCCCGTCCCCTCCCCTCCACGTACCCTCCCGTACCCTCCCCCTCCTCCTGTCCCCACCCCCTCCTCACCGTCCCCGCCACTCTCCTCCCGTCCCCTACCCGTCCCCTCCCGTCCCCCACCCCTCCCCTCCCATCCGCTCCCCCTCCTCCCGTCCCCTCCCCCCTACTCCCGTCCCTACCCTCCCCTCCCGTCCCCTCTCCCGTCCCCTCCCCCTACACCCGTCCCCTACCCCTCCCCCCGTCCCCTCTCTCCCGTCCCCTCCCTCGTCCCCTCCTCCTCCTCCCGTCCCCTCCCCTCCCCTCCCCCTCCCCACCCGCCCTCCCCCCCGTCCCTCCCCTCCCTCCCCCTGTCCGCCACTCCTCCCCTCCCGTCCCCACCCTCTGCTCCCGTCCCCTCCCCCTCCTCCCGTCCCCCTTCCTCCCGTCCCCCTCCCTCTCCTCCCGTCGACCATCGCTCTCTTCTTTGTTCTTGTCTTTTTCCTCTTGTCCCGATTTCGTTTATGATCGCACCAAGAATAGCAATCACAACAACTCACGTGCAATTGGTGGATGCCTGCCACGCCGTGGAGCGTGCCTGAGGAGTGGTCGGCCATTTTGTGTCACATTGTCATATATACACATATATGGGTCACTCTCCTGAAAACTGGTCAGCATGGGATGGGATTTTAAAACATCAATAAGAAAACGTCCTGCTTTTCCCCCCCCTTATGTGTTCAGATTTGATGTAAGAAATAAGGGAAATAAAATAAACCGCGTGCAACTTTGGTAATTTTAGTTATGAAGTGTTTTTGTACCAAAAAGCCTGACTTTACAGTCAGCCATTTGTAACATGACATATGGGACATGGTTGGATCCTTACTAACATCTTGTATTGCATTAATATATCAAACAAAACAGTTACCAAATCTAAAGGAGGTATTTATTAACATGTATGCATGCTTAAATTAAAAAGAAAATTATTTGATGTCTTCAGAAATAACATTACAAATTTCCATCACAGATGTAACCAGTGGTGTCTGGATGCCACATAAATATTGTACTGTAATTATTCAGTGAATAAAGCATGGCTGGGAATTACTTTTTAAATCAATATAAGCACCACATATTTCTGTATATTATGCCATGATTAATATGCTTCTCAGTATGAAATTATTTAAGTCTGCTTAGATTTTGATTAACCAGACTGTTTGGAGTCCTACTCCTAAACACGTGTTTCGTCTGAGCAACACATGTTATACTGCCATATGACATAGCTTAATCATGGACTACACCTTTATTTTTCATCTCATCAATTTATATTTTACATAGATGTAAAGGGGAGATTTCCCGCTTTCATTTGCAACCAAAAAAAATAAAAAATTCAAATATTAGATTTTAACTCTCCATGTGACACTTCTGGCCAGTTTTCAGGAGAGTGACCCATGTATCTGTGCTCCATAGTCCATAGTATCTGTGCTCCATAGTTCCTTATAACCTACACATATAATATAGCGGGATTACTGCTTGCCAAATCTATATAGTCAACCTATGCACATATATGAATAGTCATCCATGTATATGCATAGTCAACCATATACACACAGATACATAAGAAAAATCTCTGCGCGAATGACTGGATAAGTGTTTGCCAAATCTATATAGTCAACCTATGCATCTATATACAGTATAACCCTGTTAAACCAAACTTGAACGGACCCTAGAAATTTGTTTGGATTAACCGATCATTGGTTTAACCGAGCTTTGGCTTTGACTTTGACTTGGTTTTGCAAAAAACGTGGGTGCATTATGAATGTAATATACAATATATGTGGACACTGATTATTGTGTTTAAAAAAAATGTATATACAGTATAACCCTGTTAAACCAAGCTCGGTTCAACCAAATAATCGGTTAATCCAAACTTTTTTTCGTCGGCCTGGCAAAATATCATATATTATCATATAAAAAAGTCAGTGGGGTCTCAAATGACTTTATAACCACATGAAAGTTTGGTTTAATTACAGGAAGTGGCCTGGCGCCTGACAATTTTGTAGGGGGGTATATTACATATACATACACCCTCCTATGGGAGGGTGTAGGTATATGTAATATATATGATATATGGTGCATATATCATATATATGTTAATATATATGATATTTACTGTTCATGGATATGTTCATGATGTAGACTGTTTAAATATTACATATATGGTGTTTATGGCATTAACAACAAAACAGGTGGGTATGCCTGCACTGTCGCTGTGCGTGTATACATACATACACAGCGACAGCACTGCTTTTTGTATAGTCTCCTCTATATACATATATATATATATATATTATATATATATATATATATATATATATATATGGATAGTGATAAGCCCCTTATCGCGTGTAATAAGATCTGCAGTGTATAGTGCCCCCCTTGTTGGTGGGGGGTCTCCCAGCATCCTCTGCGCCCCCCCCCCCCTCTGCGCGGGGTAGGCCGCACACTCCATACACTCAGAAGTTGCCTTGGTGTATCTGTGCTCGTCACGCTCTGCTGCGCACTACCTACAGCAGTCACATTACTTAGCAATCTCCAGGCTGACACTATAGTGACAGCCGCCTGCCTCCCCAATTATCGCTCATCTCTCACCATCACATCGGGATTAGCCCTCCCCCACTAGGGCTGTCGAGTCCATCTTCCTCCGCTTGTATGGTTGTTTGTATAGATGTATGTGTAGGTTCCACATGACTCAGTGTAATGCTGCAGACTTGAGGAATTCGTTAAATGTTATTCGGCTTATTGGGATTTTTTTGTACTGGGGGCACTCTACGGTTATATCAGGACTGGTACCGACTCGCGATAGGGCGCACTCACTCATAATGACTTTATAATGCTGCCCCACTGGAATACATACCATCTGGCTGGCACTATGAGTCGATATCCCACTACGTCTGATTATCCTGACACTGAACCCAACCAGTCCTTTTCTTATCCTAGTAATGCCGAGTGCCAGCGAGGTAGCAACAAGTATAAATTTCACAAGTCTTTGGTTTGACTCAGTCGGGGATTGATCCCATGACCTCCAGCACAGGGGATACACCGGGTACAGTGGCCGAATCGGTAGTGCGCGGGCCTCGCGTGTGGGAGATCGGGAGTTTGGTTCCCAGTCGAGTCAAACCAATGACTTAAAAATTTATCCTTGTCGCTTCCTAGCTTGGTGCTCGACATCAATAGGATAGGGCAAGGACTGGTTTGCTCAGTGTCAGGACAATGTGACTGAGTGGGATATCAGCAGTCAGGAGTGCAGCACTATAAAGTCGCCATGAGTATGCACTGTCACAAGTCGGTACCTGTCTTGATATGACCTTATGTGTTGCCAGGACATAAAACTCCAACAACCACCCGTCCCCCGCCCACCTCGCACCCCCTACCCCTACATAAACTATGTGAGTCCCCCCCCCCCCCTCACACACACACAAAACGAGACCAGGCTCTGCTAATTTGAGAAGTTCCCAAGAATGGATATCTGGCGGACATAAGTCGGTTCATATATACAGTAAACCTCTCTAACCGACCACATCCACAGATCGACCACTCCCCTATATCGCTCGCTATATTTGAGTTCCAAATGATCGCCCATACAAATACCATTGACATGATTCTTGTTTAAACTCCCTAAATCGACCACCTCCCTAAATCGACCATTTAAAGTCGGTCCCATGGTCAGTTGATTTTAGAACCTAGGTTTTCCTGTGTTCATATGTAATAATAAGGACTTAATTCCCTTCCGCGCCTTTATACTCGCATAATGCGTCATACATCACACACATATATATATTATATATATATATATTGTGTGTGTGTGTGTATATATATATATATATATATATATATATATATATATATATATATATATATACGTCGAGGAGAGGCCACACGTAGGAGAGGGAGAACTGAGGCTGGCGGAGGGCAATTATTATTATTATAAAAGAAAAATTAAATGTGTTTTTAAAAAGCAGTCTAAGAAGAATGTGCTCCGAGCTTTGTATCGTTCAATTATCGTCTTCACGTGGCTGTCATTATCACAAAACAACGTCGCTGTTGCCACAAGACATTTCCCAAGGAGCAGGCGGATCGGGGGGGGGGGGGGGGGGGGGGGGGGGGGAGAAAGAAGCAAGAGGGAGAGAAAAAGGATGGTTGGGACTGTGGGGGACGGGGAGGGGGTGAGGCGGAGGAGGTGGCCGTGCCATCGAGATGGCCAATATGTAGGAGGGCCTCCTCCCCCCTCCCCACTCTCCCCTCCCCCTCATTCCACCCCCCCCCCTCTCCCCACCCACCACGCCGAGTCGCGCGACGTCCTCGATTATCGTTTATTTATCGATTTAACGTCACCTCGATGAGGTGGGTCTTGTCGCCACTAAGTTAAACATCTACGATGGGAGACCTCCCAGATGGCTGAGCGTCCCGAGATCTCCTTTTTAAATTCATTTAAAAAAAGAATATAATTGAAAAAAAAATGGAAATGAAGAAATAAGGAAAGACAATGCACATTGACAAAAAAGAGCGATAACAAAAACACAAAAACAACCCATTAACAAATCCCTCAATAAGAAAGTGCGTGTTATGGGGGCTGGAGGGGGGGGGGGGGGGGGGGGGGGGGGGGGGAGAGTGGAAATGGAGGGTATGGGGAGTTAGGTGGTGGAGAGGAAGTGGGTGGAGAGGGGATGGGGAGTGCGGGTGGAGGGGTTCGAGAGGGGAAGGGGGAGAGTTGGTGGGAGTTGGGGGAGGGGGAGGGGGAGGAATGGGATGGAGAAGGGAGAGGGAAAGTGGAGAGGGGAGGAGGACTGGGAGAGGTGGTGAGGTGGTGGTGAGGTGGTGTGAGGTGGTGTTGAGGTGATGTGCTGGTGGTGAGGTGGTGGTGAAGTGGTGTTGAGGTGGTAGTGAGCTGGTGGTGAGTTGGTGGTGAGCTGGTAGTGAGCTATGGTGTGGGGTGTTGATGTACCGAGCTGGTACCAAGCTGGTACCAAGCTGGTATCTAGATGGTACCGAGCTGGTACCAAGCTGGTACCGAGCTGCTCACGCGGTTCCCACGTGACCCGTCGTGCTGCTCAGGCTAAGTAACTCACGACTGGATCAGCTGACACTGCACACGGAGGAACAATAACAATTAACAGACAATGTCAACACGCGCGAAAAGGTGGCACGCGCCAGGTGCAGGGTACAGGGTACATCGTGCAGGGAACAGGGTGCAGGGAACAGCGTGCAGGGTGTGGGGTACAGCATGCAGGGTACAGGTACAGGGTGCGGGGTGCAGCTGCGTGCCGGGTACAGGGTACGGGGTACATCGTGCAGGGTACAGGGTATAGGATATAGGGTACAGCGTGCAGGGTGTGGGGTACAGCGTGCAGGGTACATGGTGCGGGGTGCAGCTGGGTGCCGGGTACAGGGTACGGGGTACAGCGTGCAGGGTACAGGGTATAGGATATAGGGTACAGCGTGCAGGGTGTGGGGTACAGCGTGCAGGGTACATGGTGCGGGGTGCAGCTGGGTGCCGGGTACAGGGTACGGGGTACAGCATGCAGGGTACAGGGTATAGGATATAGGGTACAGCGTGCAGGGTGTGGGGTACAGCGTACAGGGTGCGGGGTGCAGCGTTTGGGGTTCAGGGTACGGGGTGCAGCGTGCAGGGTATGGGGTACAGTGTACGGGCATACAGTGGTACAGGGACAAGATAAGGGAACGTGCTGTCAGGATGTGCATTTTGTAAAACAGGGGAAGCGAGGGGTGAGTATACACATATATGGTTTGAGTTTCACGTCCGGGCAACATCTAAGGTCATATCAGGACGGGTACCGACTTGTGACAGTGTGCATTCAGAGGCGAGTTGGTTCATGCAGTGTCAATATTTGTGTGAATAGGAATCAAGGCCTTAAGATTCTCTATGTGGCTCCTGTTTCCTTGGTGGTGGTGGGAGGGGTATGGGTGTAGACAACTTGTTAATAATCTGACAATTAACACACGTGGGATTAAAAGGTTGTATTAATAACACCTGAATGCATGGCAGTGCTTACACAAGTTACAGTGCTAACTAGTTGGTGCTAAATACTTCCACTTCGGGGTTATTTCAATATCGCCCAATACCCTCTTGAGTTGACAGGCCCTGTCACTAAGATAGCCTGCCTTTTAACACCCACAATGCCCCGGTCTAGTCTGAACTAACTGGTTCCGGCATCTGCGTCCACTCATCCCATCCACGTCCACCAGGACCTTTTCCGGTTGGTAATACCATGTGTCTCTTTGTCCAAATTGATTGATCGATTTTATTCTTTTAAACTTCACAACAAACGCATTATTCCAAGTAAGCCGTACAATTGGCTTCTCCCCCCTACTGCCGCCGCTACCGTTCACCCTGCACCCCACTACCACCCCCACTGCCCTGCACCACCACCACCCTGCACAACCACTACCATCACAACTACCACCACTACTCCCGTCACCACTACCACCACCAACACAAATAACACCATCACAACAACTACCACTACCACCACCACTACCATCACCGACATAACAACGATGACTACCATCTACTACCACCGCCATCAACAACACCCACTACCACTACCATCACCACCACTACCACCCCATCATCACCACCACCACTACCACCCATCATCATCACCACCACTACCACTCCATCATCACCACCACCACTACCACCCGTCATCATCACCACCACCACCACCACCAAGATCCACTACCACCATCATCACCACCACCACCACTACCGCCCCATCATCACCACCCACCACTACCAGTACCACCACCATCAATCACCACCAGAAGGGGTGCTGATCTTCCAGGTGGGAAACCTAGCATTCCATGAGCAACTAGATTACGAATCCAACGCCTCTTAATCTTATCGAACTTCAATGCATGCTTCTCCAGATACACGGATATGACAAAACAACAACAACAAAAATAGAGAAACAGATATTAGTTGTGACGTAAGATCGTGTTCGACTGTTGCGGCACGCTGGCGATGCGCTGTTGACTTGTTGGTGCGGTGGGGCCGGCTGATTGATGTGCCGGCCAGGATCAAGCTGCCTGCCGTGATAGATCACGTAGCTTTGTTGGCCGGGACGTCAGTGACGTGCGGAGATGTGTTGTAATCTGCTCGGACGTCCCCCGGGGTCCCGGGCGCGTTCTGCGGGGATTTTGCCCGCGGTAGTTATTACTCGGCCCGCCCCGCCCCGCCCCGCCCCGCCCCGCCCCGCCCCGCCCCGCCCCGCCCCGCCCCGCCCCGCCCCGCCCCGCCCCGCCCCGCCCCGCCCCGCCCCGCCCCGCCCCGCCCCGCCCCCGCCCCGCCCCGCCCCGCCCCGCCCCGCCCCGCCCCGCCCCGCCCAGCCCCGCCCCGCCCCGCCCAGCCCAGCCCAGCCCAGCCCAGCCCAGCCCCGTCATCATGAGTGCGCACTGTCAAAAGTCGGTACCCATCCTGATATGACCTTAGATTTTGCCAGGACATAAAACTCCAACCAACCAACCAACCAACCAATATTCCCCACCCTTCTTTGTCACCCCTCCCCCACTCCACCCCCACACTGTGCATTTCTCCTACTCTCGCCTTCTCTGGAATCTCCGCGCCTAGTCCTATTAGTATTCCTCCTACTAGTCCTACTACTACTAGTACTCCTCCTACTAGTCCTACTATTCCTACTAGTACTCTTCCTACTAGTCCTACTATTTTGACAACTTCCCTTCGTCTCACTCTCGCAGCCTTCCGCTCCCCCCCCCCCCCCCCATGCCCCACTATCACTGCATCAGTATAACTAACACGTGTCCACCACGCTACCAGAACCAGATGTAACTCCCGGACGGTGGGAGGTGTGGTGTGTGGCTGTGAGTATGTGTGAGTATGTATGCGCGTGTGTGAAGGAAGCAACAGAATGCAGGTGTGTCGATAACACCTTTAACCTTTACCCTCCGGGGCGCCACGATGTCCCACCGTGTTGAATAGTGCATGCTGGGAACCTTTCCGCCTCCTTCCCGCCTCTTCCCTCCCCTCACCTTCCCGCTCTTCCCTTCCCTTCCCTCTCTTCCCTTTCCTCCCCCATTCCCTCCCCTCCCCTCCCCTTCCCCCTCTTCCCTTCCCTCCCCTCCCCATCCCTCTTTTCCCTTCCCTCCCCTCCCCTTCCCTCTATCCCCTTCCCTCCCCTCCCTTACCCTCCCGCTCCCCTCCTGCCGCCTGCCCGCATTCCCTCTTCTCTCCTCACACCTTGCCCCCCCCCCCCCCCTGCCCGCATTCCTTCTCCTCTCCTCTCACATTTCCCCCGCCCCCTCTGCCCCCTCCCTTCCCCTTCCCCTTCCCCTTCTTCTTCCTCTTTTCTCCCGCTCCACTTCTGCTCCCTTCCCATGCCCTCCATTCCCTTGCGCTCCCTTCCGCCTCCTTCCCGACCCGTTCCCTCATCACCTCCCCTCCCATCCTCTCCCCTCCCCCTTCCCTTCCCTTCCCTTCACTTCCTCTCCTCTCCCCTCCCCCTCCCCCTCCTCTCCTCTCCTCTTCTCATCCCACCCCACGCACTTCACCCCAATCTCCTCGATCCTGCCACTCAACACCATGGCTGTGACCTGTCTATCCCCCACCCACACCGCCATCCACATCCCTACTCACACCCCCATCCACACCCACACCTTCACCCAAACCCACACACAAACACACACACTCTCACCCACACCGACACCCTCACCGACACTCACACCCTCACCCACACCTACATCCACACCCACACCCTCACACCCACACCCTCACACACACCCTCACACCCATACCCTCACACACACCCACACCCTCACCCACACCCACACCCACACCCACACCACACCCTCACCCACACCATCCTCAACTCATGCCGCTCAATTAACGAAATTGAAATCAGTGTTCAGTCCGCGTCGCCCTCCGTCGGCGAACATCGCTGATTAGAGCAGACGATGCGGACTCCCGGCACGTGGAGGATGAATGGCGATGTTGGGGTGGGGGTGAGGGGTCGGGGGAGGGAGGGGAGGAGGGAGATGGTTGTGTGAGGATGATGATTGATTAACGTCCCATCCTGCGGTGTGTGTGTGTCTGGTGGTCACACACACACTACCACACAGACACCACCACAGTTGTGCAGAGGCCTCGTCATACCCTGCCTCTCCATCATCACCAAGAGTTCCAGGAGGGGGAACTCACCAGCATTTCACTTTCTACTCTTACTCTTACTCTTACTAGACACGATCCTTTGACTCAACTCTCCTCATTTCTCTTTCGTATACTTTACCCTCCCCCCCCTCCCAGGCTTACTTCTCCCCCTGATCAAGGGAGTTGGTTGCTTGGGTGGGGCCCTTTACCTTATCGTTTCTCTTGCTTTGTTCTTGTTGCTGGAACCGCTGGACCCACCTTTGCCCCTCCCTTCCTCCTAAGCCCTTGCTGCTGTCGACTGGATCTGAGTGCTGTGCTACTGCCGGACCAGAGAGATTTGGGGCCGCCCCAATGCTTCGCCATTTTGAATGTTGTAAAGTCATCCCCAGCTTCTACAACCGTCCCACCTGAAGATTAATCTTCAACCAAAGATTGGACTGATACCCCTTTCTATATTACTGCAGTTCTGCAGCCGGTAACCGTTGTAAGGTTACAAACCACCCCAAAAGCAACCACCACTACCCCCCATCCCCACCACCACCCACCACCCACCATCCACCATTCCCCAACCACCCACGATACCATCCACCATTCCCCAACCACACACCATCACCCACCATCCCTAACCCACCACCACCCACCATCGCCATCCACCACATTAACAGTTGCTTTATAGTGATACAACCAATGAGGTACCGAGCCGCCAGCACCATGACCTCGATATCCCGACACTGTGCCAACCAATCCTCGCCTTATGCTCGTAAAGCCGAGCGCGAAGCTAAATAGAGACAATTATCAATTGGTCGAGGATCGAACCCACAACCTCTGCCAGGAGAAGCGGACGTCCTACCCATCCGTCTTCGCGCCGCGTTGGACACACTGTGGGGAAACAAGCTTCGTCAGCACTCTGTGGTTCTTTCTCTTTTTTTTTTTGTTTTTTTTTTTTCTTCTTTTCTGAATACTTTTTTTTTCTATTCAGATAGTGAGTCTTCCCTGTCGGTAATATCAGTTTGGTGGCTCTGTATCAATTGTGCTGTTTGATGTCAGGCCAGTTTGGCGCCGTGTCGACATGGCCAGCAGTGCGGTCACCACCTGACACGCAGGCTATGGGTGTGTGTGTGATCTGTCTGTGTATATGTAAACAAAACTAATTATATATATATAACCTCTGTAAATGGAGAGGCCATGGGACCAACTTTAAATGGTCCATTTAGGAAGGTGGTCGGTGTAGGGAAAATCGTTACAATGGCCTATCGTTTGGGACCCAAATAAAGCGACCGATATAGGGGAGTGGTCAATCTGTGGAGGTGATCAGTTTGAGAGGTTTTACTGTATATGCGAACACGAAACTGTCATTTAACACATATCTGATCATTTCAGATTTTGCTGTAATTTTCAATGTAAACATCATCATCATCATCATCATGCTGTCGGTCGCGATGCGACAAAGACTGCTTTCATTACTTGACTGCCGCTCTCCATTTAGCTCTCTGCTGTGAGAGTTGTGTCCATGAGTCGGTCTTAATGTCTCTCAGCTTCAGGTTTCTCTTGATGGTATCTTTGAACCGGAGACGGGGGCGCCCTCTCTTTCTGTAGCCAGAAGACAGTTGAGAATAGAGGATCTGCTTTGGTAGCCTTACATTTCATGAAAGCTGCCTGCAAAAGTGTTGAAGTGCTGCTGGCTTTTGCAAGTTACCAGCGGCACTTTCTCTTTTTTTCTATTTTTGTTTTCTTCTCTTCTGCAATACTTTTATTTTCATAGATAGTGAGCTCCCGTCGGAAAACTCATTTGGTGTCTCTGTATCAATTGTGCTGTTGATGTCAGGCCAGTTTGGCGCAGTGTCGACATGCCACAGTGCGTCACCACCTGACACGCGGCTATGGGTGTGGTGTGATCTGTCTGTGTATGTAACAAACTAATTATATATATTAACCTCTGTAAATGGAGGGCCATGGACCACTTTAATGGTCCATTTAGGAGGTGGTCGGTGTAGGGAAAATCGTTACAATGTATGTATGGCCTATCGTTTGGGACCCAATAAAGCGACGATAAGGGGAGTGGTCAATCTGTGGAGGTGATCAGTTTGAGAGGTTTTACTGTATATGCGAACACGAAACTGTCATTTAACACATATCTGATCATTTCAGATTTTGCTGTAATTTTCGGTAAACATATGAAGGGGATTAACATATGTTATATTTCATGAAACAAAAGTGACAGAATAAATCCCACTAATAAGTATCGCACACCCCAAATACAACACACACCACACACACCACACAGCACACACCACATACACGACCCACCACACACACCATGCACACCACATACACCACACGCACCACACACCTCACACACCACACACACCACACACCCAACCTCACACACAAACAAATATTCATACACCATCCACCATACATGCACACCAACATAGACATGCAGACATATCCATGAACACTCATGCTCATGAACACACTCACACACACACTCACTCACACGAAATTCATATGCATTGATACACCTTCACACTCTTACACACGCACATTCATCGTACACACACTAATACAATAGTAATATATATATATACACACACCAAATAACACTGATATTCATGCACTCACTCACACACAATCACATACTCGCACATACACACTCACCCACACACACTCACATGGACTCACACACACTCACACATACTCACACGCATTCACACACACTCATACACACATGCACACACTCACATACACACTCATACACATTCTCATGCACACCCATACAGACATGTACACAACCATACACACACTCATACACACACCCTCACACATACACTCTCGCACACTCACTCCCACACCTCCCTGCACCTGTTGAAGGCTGTTTTGTCGCTGGTCTTGCCGCCAGTTGTCACCAGGGGGCGCATCCTGCACGGGCCAGGTGTGCGCCAGGAGGGTGACAGAGAGTGGCGCCCCCCGGCGGCAGGAACGACGGGGGTGGTCACACAGAGGGCGCCACTGTCCACCCATAAAATGCCCACATAGCTTCGTAGATTCGCATCCCCTGATGTCACTTTCTGTGTTCCAGACGCGATGGCTGAATCGGTAAAGCGCATGTCTCTCGTGCGGATGGTCGGGAGTTCAATTTCCGGTCGAGTCAAACCAATGACTTACAAAATTGATAATTGTCGCTACCTAGCATGGCGCTTGGCATTATTATTAGGACAGGACATGGACTGGTTGGCTCAGTGTCAGGATAATGTGACTGAGTGGGATATCAGATCATGGTGCTGGTGGCCTGGTCTCCCAGTGGGGCAGCACTATGAAGTCGCCATGAGTGTGTACTGCCACAAGTCGGTACCTATCTTGATATGACCTTAGATGTTTCCAGGATGTAAAACTCCAACAACCAATCAACTTTCTGCATGTCACATGGCGAAGTGCGTGTGCGTGTGCGTGTGCGTGTGCGTGTGTGGGCGCGCCTGTGGCTGGGTTACATACCCGTAGGTGCCATGTTGTATCAGGTGTATAGCTGACTAATGCAGTGGCCCGATTCTACTCCGCCTAGGGCCTATGGTAATACTGAATGACACACTGCCGAGGCTTCGATCCTCGGGGGTTCTTCTCCGGTTTGTTGCGCATAAGTTAGAATAGAAGTGACCTGACCATAACCTCCAGTGGGGCGGCGGGGGTGGCCGCTAGCCATGGGTGGAATGGTCCACTTGTAAGTCCTGTCCCTGTTAGCGTGCTGCCACCTGCCGATCCTTCTGACGAGTAAGGATCAACGTAGTCAAAGCCAGCACTGTGTGGTAGTGGGGCGCATGAGGGATTACAACACTAATGATGACCAGGCTGCGTGAGTTCCCATTAAGTAAAGTTTGTTTTATTTAGCGACACCTCTAGAGCACATTGATTTTCATCATCGGCTATTGGACGTCAAACATATGGTCATTCTGACTTATTTCTTTGGAGGGAACCCACTGCCGCCACATAGGCTATGCTTTCCGATAAGCAGCAAGGGGTCTTTTATATGCACTTTCCCACACACAGGACAACACATACCACAGCATTTGATGAAGCAGTTGTGGACCACTGGTTGGAATGGAAAATAGGCCAAACTGCAAATAGATCCCCTGAGAAGGATCGATCCGATGACCAACAACTTTACGCTTAGGATCCCATAGTGCATGATAAGCTGTGTTGAGGGTCATTGATTGCTCTGCCACCCACTGCACAGAAACACACTAAAAAGTGGATCTTGAGGTATAGATTATGTTGTTATTAAATTTACATTATTTAATTTATATTGTTATTAAATTGACCTTATTTAATTGAAATTGTTATTAAATATATATTAAAAAATTTCTTATATTGTTATTCAATTTACATTATTTCCATGAATTGTCATTAAATTTACATTATTAAATTATATTATTAAATTTACATTATCCAATCGCTTCTTTTAAGGTTCTGCCACATCTTTTAGATGCATATGTTACGTTGATTTGTTGTGATATACTTTACCTTTAAGTTTGAAATAGCTATTATTTTTAAGGGTTAACCAAAGATTCTGCTATCATAGTATCTTTGGGTTAACTTTTGAATTCTTTAAAGTGAAAACTTGCTAAATTTAATTTTGGTGTGAAGAAGATGTTGGACATATGAGTTTAGCTTATTTGTTTGTTGTTTTACTTCCTAGTAACATCCAATGTCATATCAGGACAGGTACCGACTTGTGACACTGCACACTCATGGTGACTTTATAGTGCTGCCCCAGTGGGAGACCAGGCCACCAGCACCATGACCTGATATCCCACTCAGTCACATTATCTTGACACTGAGCCAATCAGTCCTTGTCCTATCCTAATAATGCAGAGCGCCTGGCTAGGAAGCGACACGTATCAATTTTTAAGTCATTGGTTTGACTCGACCAGGGTATGAACCCAAGGTCTACCAACAAGGGAGACGGATGCTCCAATTCATGTGGCCATCCCGTCTGAGTTTAGCAGTGTAGCACATGAGAAGATTGATGAGCCCCAAACTGAATACACCGGGCGCGGTGGCCGAATCGGTAGAGCACAGGCCTCGCATGCGGAAGATCGGGAGTTCGCGAGTTTGGTTCCTGGTCAAGTCAAACCAATGACTTAAAAAGTTATACTTGTTGCTTCCTAGCCTGGTGCTCGGCATTATTAGGATAGGGCAAGGGCTGGTTAGCTTGGTGTCAGGATAATGTGACTGAGTGGGATATCGGGTCATGGTGCCAGAGGCCTGATTTCCCAGTGGGGCAGCACTATAACATCGCCATGAGTGCGTACTGTCACAAGTCGGTACCCATCCTGATATGACCATAGATGTTGCTAGGACGTAAAACAACAAACAACCAAACAAACCAAACTGACTACACGTTTAATTAACACACCAGCCAGCCGCACCACATATATTCGGTGGATTATTGTAATCTAACTTACTTTCTACTTTGAAATAACTTTTTATTAATATTATGAATGGATACCTTTGGATATATTCGAAGTGAAAACATGCCATATTAATTTTGGCATGCATCTCAACATGCTGACACCAGAGGCTTTTAGCAGTAACCAGTTCTTTTAAATTGGCTTAGAATTATTTCCTGCCACGCAGCACCAAATGCTTAAAGTTGCATGGTCCGATGAAATATAATTTTGTCAAAATTAAAACAACTACTTACATTTGATGCTATATATCCAACTTAGATATTGGTGTATTAGCTAATGATTTGGGACAGTATATACAGAATAACCAGTGAGTTTATAACCTCACACCCTTTGAACACTCAGTTTGAAACACCCATTATGCAGGAAGGCCATTAACCAATTAGGCCAATCTCGTGACCCCATTAGCCCCCCCAACCAAGTAGGCCTGCTGTGCAGGGTCATAGAGGGGAAGGGGATATGAGGTGGATGTGTGTGTATGTGTCTGTGTGTTTCCTGACCTGATTTTACAGAGACACAGAGACAGACATACACACAGACATACACACACAGACATACACACACAAGACATACACACACAGACATACACACACAGACATACACACAGACAGACATGCAGAGACATACACACATAGACATACACACACAGACACACATACATATACATACAGACAGACATACACACAGACATACACACACAGCCAGACACACACAGACATACATACACAGACATACACACACATACAGACACCCATAGATAGGCACACACAGACAGACATACACAGACAGCACACACATACACAGAAACACACACATGCACACACCTGACATACACAGACACACATACACCCAACCTGACTTTGCAGAGAGAGAGCCACACACACACAGACACACACAGACACCCACAGACAGACACACACACAGACATACACACACATACACACACAGACACATACATACACATACATACATACACACATACATACACAGACACACATAGATACACATACATACACACATACACACACAGACATTACCACACATACATATACACACACAGACAGACACACATAGATAGACACACACAGACAGACATGCATAGACAGCACACACAGACACACAAACACACAGATATGCACACACCCGACATACACAGACACATACACCTGACCTGACTTTGCAGAGAGAGAGACACACCCACATACAGAAACACATAGACAGCCGCACACAGGCAGAGGCAGCCACACATATACATGCACACACATACATACACAGACACACACACATACAGACATACACATCCATACACACACAGACACACATACACCACAGACATACATACACACATACATACACACATACACAGCACAGAAACACACAGATGGACACACACAGACAGACACACACACAGATACATACAGACATACATAGACAGACAGACACAAGCAGACAACAGACACACATTTTTTTTTTTAAAGCCCTAGTGCCATGGGCCATGTCACTAATTCCATTCCCAGAATGTTTACCAGTGGGCAGCACTATAACATCGCCATGAGTGCGTACTGTCACAAGTCGGTACCCATCCTGATATGACCATAGATGTTGCTAGGACGTAAACAACAAACAACCAAGCAAACCAACTGACTACACTTTAATTACACACCAGCCAGCCGCACCACATATATTCGTGGATTATTGTAATCTAACTTACTTTCACTTTGAAATAACTTTTATTAATATATGAATGATACCTTTGGATATTCGAAGTGAAAACATGCCATATTAATTTTGGCATGCATCTCAACATGCTGATACCAGAGGCTTTTAGCAGTAACCAGTTCTTTTAAATTGGCTTAGAATTATTTCCTGCCACGCAGCACCAAATGCTTAATAACTTCACCAGTAGATACTGCACCTTAGATATATATGTCAGATCAAATCTACATATTTTTGTTTAAACCAAATTTATGCTTTCATCCGACTATGTAGCTTTAAATAACAGCGCAATAAAAAAAGAAACTGCCATAGGGCTATTTCATAAGGTATCCATGGCAACCAGTCAGCACCTAGTATAAGAAATAACAAACTGGTAATGCAATTGTCACATGATCATTATATCACCCTACCACGAGACCGGGGAACGCCCCATCGGGGGTTTTCAGTAATAACTAAATACCAGGCTCACTGTAATGGAGCACCCCCACGGAATGATCGGCAGCAAGTGGGGCTGCGTGGTAGGGGGGGGGGGCTCAATAAAAAAAAATTACATGTAAAAAAGATCAGCAATAATCACTGTTGGCTTCAGGGCGTTCTACCGGCTCCAAAAGAGCAATCTAAATTGGTTTTCTTTTCTTCCTCCAGGGGGCGGGTGTATTGACACCACAATCATCATACGCACGCCCCCCCCCCCCCATTCGCCCCCCCCCCCAGTCCTACCACACAGCGAATCAGTGGAGCTTGACCCCCCCCCCCCTCTCCCGGCATCGCCATCTCCCCCTGAGGCTACTAGAACAATGAGTATGTGCACGCCAGACAGGGCACTTACCTCTCACCGGGCCCCCCCCCCCCATCACCCCCCTCACACATACCCACCTCCACCAACCCCCCCTCTCAGACATACCCACCTCCACCAACTACCCCCTCTCACACATACCCACCTCCACCAACTCCCCCCTCTCACACATACCCCCCTCCATCACCCCGCCCCCCCTTACACGACATACCTTCGATCTTGTGCTTGCTGGAAGGAGAAGAGACAAGATCACAGGTTCAGGGCAACATAGATATTTGTTCACCCAAGTGTGGTGTGGCAAGACATATACTCATATATAATCTGGATGTTTGGTTTGGTAATTGGCATAGTTCAATGACATTGCACATTACAGGGTAACCTTGTCCCCCCCCCCCCCCCCCCTTCTTCCCGCCCGGCCTGTATAACCATGTGTCCATTCTAACCGTATAATAAACACCGGAAGAACTATGTTATTGTTAAGGCCCTGTCACACTACGACGTTTCTCGCCGGCGACCCGGCGACGTGTGGTGTTTTTGGGCGAAAATGGGTGAAATATCGAGACACGCTGGGGGCGCGTTATGCGCGCATCGGTACACGTCGGTACACGTCGGTACACTATCCTTGACGTTGATGATCGGCGCAAAACGCCGGCGTGCGCTACTGGTCGGCCAAGGTTTTAAGCGTGTCAAAAAAAAACCAACGACCACCAGCGCACGCAAATATATGGGTAAGGACGTTAGGCGGTCATCGAGCTCCGTTGGACGCGCCGGAATAACGTTATGGGAATGCTAGGCAGATGGCGCGTGCGTGGGTGGGTCGTCTCCACACGTTGCGCCAAATTGTTGCTTTCTTGGTTTACGTCCTACCAACATCTAAGGTGATATGAGTACGTCGCGCCACACTTTTTAATTTTTTTTCCCAAAGGCGTCGACACACGTTGGCCGCGCGTGAATAATCCGCCGCGCTGACGCCGATCTTTTTCCCCAAACCGCCGAAAAGTTGGACGTTTCTCGATGCGCAAGATTTTATTTTCAACGCTGACGGGTCGCCGGGAGAAGCGTCGTAGTGTGACAGGGCCTTTAGACTGGGCTAATGAGGGTTTGGCCACTATATCGGGTTGACCGTTATATGCGGGTGCACACTGTTTTGTTTATACGCTGAATATTGTTTGTGAATTGCGATGTTTGTTTCTACAAAGCTTCATAATGAATCCTGTGGTGTTAATTAACTTTCCATTGAGATGCATTTTGTGGTCGGTTATAATAGATTTATGATACGTGATTGATAAATACCTTGATGACGAATTAGGTGTTATGTTAATCGTTATAGAGGATATTTGTAATAAAAAAGTTAAAGCTGAATAGTTCGATGAAATTGAAAAGCACTACATTTTCACATCCCAAAGAGATTCGATCCTACAGATCTTTTAAATAAGGGTGCACTTATTAAGCATTTATTGCTGTATAGAAATTCAAATTGTTAAACATCTTAGCGCTGAAGCCTATCTTGTCAAAATTTTGACATACATCCTAAAATGAATATAGCATATTTTCTCTTCAAATAGCTTCAATGTTAGCCATTTAATATCAAAGCTACTTCAAACTAAATTGGTAGTCTATAGCAACTAAAGAAATGGCCGAAACTCAAACTCATTGGGCTATGAAACAGAGATTGTGTGAAATGGGGACAAAGTTTCTGGTGGAGATCTTGCTGTTTGAAATGTCCAAATCTCACCGATTTGGGCAGGGAACGGTTGGTTGATTGGTTGTTGGAATTTTACGTCCTCGGCTCATCGGGTCATGGTGCTAGCGTCCTGGTATCCCAGTGGGGCAGCACTATACATTCGCCATGAGTGTGCACTGTCACAAGACGGTACCCGTCCTTATATGACGTTACATATGGCATGCTTTCCCACCGGCCCTGTGGTAACAGGTAGTTGCAGACAGTTACAATAAACATATATTAAAAATGTCCTTCCCTCCACTTGCACTCTTATTGGTAAATAGAGGGAACATTTCACCAAACATTAACTGTCTCTTACATATGAACATCACGTCATAATCTCGGGCACTATGTGTTATCATATTTTCCACATAGTCTCTTATGTCACACAGCGAGTGGAGCACCCATTGCTTCTCTGTTACATAACCTTGGTCCCCACTCCGTCGCTCGAGAATAGTAATGCTCTCTGCCAATATATAAATCCGAATCCGAACCAAAATGCCTGTGATTGAAATTTGTCCTGCTTAAAGTTGCATAGTCCGATAGTTTTGAGTTTTTCTCATTTTCTGGGATCAGCATATTAGGTTGATCATTATAATCTACCTCACTTTAGTTTGAAGTAACTTTTTATTTTAAATGGCAAACTTTTGAGATATTTGAAGTGCAAACATGCTAAATTAATTTTGGCAAGCTTGCCCAAACTCTAACACCATAGGCTTCTGCAGTAACAGGTTCTATTCAATTGCCTCAGTATTCCCTTATATGTGACGACAAATGTTTAATAAGTGCACCAGTATCTAAGTTAGATATGTAGAATCAAATCTAGATAATTGTTTTTGTTTTTGAAAATTTGATGTTGTCATCGGACCATGCAGCTTTAATAAACAAATTTAGCAACTCTAGCAATAATAGGTAGGATATTTGCAAAGCAACAAATGCTGTTACTGTTAGCCCTAACAAATGGGAACATATCATGTAGTGACGTTACTAACACTATTATCCATTCAGTGTAGTCTATGGGAACATACATGTGTGTTAGTAATCAGGTATAACCAAAGCCGGTAATATTAGTCAAAGCGTCTATATGAGATGGTCTAGTGGTACAGCGTTCACTTTACACGCTGAAGGTTTTAGATACATTATGATATGACCTTGGATGTTGCTAGGACGTAAGACCTATCAAACAAAAACAATATAATATATAAAGGCCGGCTACAATACAAAGAAACAAGAACAAGAAGAGTAGTGGTATGAGTTATATATTCTCTGGCTAGGAATATCAGCCTAACCTAATAAAAGAACAAATTCCCCCAACGCGAGTGACGTATTCAGGGTAGGCAGGTACCGGGAAGCGTCGGGGATGGCGCCACCAGTCGCGATATGGAGGAGGCAGTACAGTATATCATGTACTATTAACAATAATTAGCACATGATAATAATAAAAGGAGTTAATTCCCTTCCATGCCTTTATACTCGCATAATGCGTTATACATCACATATATGTATATATATATATATCTGTTTGACGAGGAGTGCACTGTACATATTATATAATGTAGAGGGTACATTATATATATATATATATATATATATATATATGTGATGTATAAGCAATTATACGAGTATAATTATCCGTAAACTGATTACCCATGAACAGTTGACGACCGTAATGACACTACACAACTAATGGCACACAACTTCTCAAGCGACTGGTCAGGGATATATATATATATATATATATATATATATATATATATATATATATATGAAGTATATATATGTGATGTATAACGTATTATGCGAGTATAAAGATTCCCAAGGTAATAGTACCTATTATTCTTATTATTTTTATCCTCCATAAGATACAACACTCTACCCGTGGCGCCATCTCGCCCACCTCGACTCCCCCAGATGTTGACCAGTGTCAGTCGCACCGGAGGATATATGTATATATATATATCTAATATGTAGAGTGTACCCTTCCTCAAACAACTACAACACCTAGCAAGCCCCCCACACCCACACCCACACCCTGCACACATGACTCATCGTTGACCCATAGGAATTGCTTCTCTCTTGCCTGTTTTCTCTACTTATACATTTTTTTGGTGGGTGTTTTCTGTGTGGGTGTTTTGTGTTTAGTTTCGGCGCTGGTGTTACTTGCTGCTCGAGGCTTTGATTCCGACCCGTCCCCGGAGGGAATGTTGCCTAAATGAATGAGGTGGAAATAACGACGGGCTTAAAGCGGGAGGGCAACCCTCCTCACAGGCTGGGGTCGGGGTGGGCTGTGGATGGGTGTGAAGGAGGGGAGCGGGGGGGAGGGAGTGCGAGGGGGTACCGTCCCAATTCCTACCAAAAAAAAAAAAAAAAATAAATATATATATATATATAATATATTGCTGGCGTCTGCTCCTTGATTTCCTTGTAATTATAGCCACAGGCTGTTCTTTGTGAGGCCCCGGCCTCTGAGGGAATCAACAAAAAGCAAACAATAACCCGCCTGACTACTTCCTATCCCCCACTCCGCTCTATAAACATCATTTCAGCGCCGACGGCCTTTTTCTTTCTTTAGTCCCTCTCTCCCCTCTCCCTTCCTCCTTCCCTCCCCCTCTCTCCCCTCTCCGCCACCTCTCCCCTTCCCTCTCCCCCATACTCTCCCTCCTTCCCTCTCTCCCTCCCATCCTCCTACTTCCCTTCTTCCCTCCCCCTCTCCCTGCATCTCCCTGTCCCCCTCCCTCTTCACCTCCCTCACACCCTCTCTCTCCCCTCCCTATCTCCATCACGTTCTCCCTCCCTGGCCCCTCCTCCCTTCCTCCTTCCCCTTTCCCTCCCTCCCATCCATCCATTTCTCTCCCTCCTTCCCCTCCTGCTTCATCCCCCCCCACCCACATTCTCTCTCCCTCTCCTTCCCATCTCCCTCGTTCCCTTCCTCCCTCCCTACCCTTTCTCCCCTCCCTTCCCCATTTCCTCCCTCTCTCCTCCCCCTCTCTCCTTGCAACCACACTTTCCGCCCTTCCTCCCTCCCGACTTCCCTTCCTCCCCTCCTCCATTCTCCCTCGCTCTCCCATCATTGCCTCTCCCCCACCTCGTCCTGCCTCCCCTTCCCCCATCCCCGTCTATCCCCCCCGCCCCTTCTCTCCGTTTTCCCCTCTAGGCGGCGTCACGATTTCAATGGACTACGTGGAAGACAACTTCAATCATCTAAAAAAAAAAAAACACAACTTATTTCAACCATATATATTTGTTGCTTCTTTATTAGAAATGTTGAGATGTGCTGTAAGTGGTTCACTTCTCAGCGCCTAATAAGATAGCCAGTTCTACCTCTTCCCACTTCCTCCTTGTCTTTTCCCCGTTCTCCCTCCTTCCTTCCTTCCTTCCCTCCTAGTCCTTTTCCTCCTTCCCTCCTTTTCCCGTCCCTCTCCCATCACCCGCCATAACCCTCCACCCCCTTCTCCAATACCCACCTCCGCTTCTCCCTTCACCACCATTCTGGACTCTCCTTTCTCTCCCTTTTCTCCTTTCTCTCCCTTCTCTCCCTACTCTCCTTTCCCTCCTTTCCCTCTATTCCATGCCTTCCCTTTTCTTCTTCTTCTCATTTCTGCTACACCCGTCCCTCTCCCTCTTCACCTGCCTCCTCACCACCCTCTTCCCCCTCGTTACTCCCTTTCACTTTCACATCCCTTCCCCGTTCCCTCCTCCTCTCTCCTCCCACCACACCCCAGGCTCCACTTCCCTTCCATCCATTCTTCACCATCTCTCCCCCAGGACGTCAAACTCCAACAACCAACCAAACATCTCCACTCCCTCCTTCCCTCCACCATTCCATTGACACTCCCCCCTCACCACTTCCTTCTCCTTCGCCTTCCTTCCTCCAGCCCCTCTTCCCCATCTTCTTCCCCTTCCCCTCCTCTTCCTCCTCCTCTTCCCCCTCCTCCTCCCCCTCTTTCCCCTCCTCCTCCTCCTCTTCTTCACCCACCCCCTCCTCTTCTCCCACTCCCCTTTCCCACTCTATTCCCCTGCAATAAGATACCATCCCCAGTTTGATCCAGCGACCTTAACCGACATAGAACTGCGGTACCTGTGTGTATATGTGCATGCGCGTGCGCGTTGGGTATCATGAAGATATAATTATGCTTCTAAATACGATCGCCATATTCCCCATGAAACCTTGATTAATGCTTCTTTCTCTTCCATCTTCCTTTGATGCAGCATACGGTTTTACCCGAGGCTAAAGTACCAGCTCTCCCACAAGGTAACGGCAGGGTCACCCAGCGTCTGCCCGCTGTGTGTACCCGTCTGTTTGTCGTCTGCCACTGTCAGTGACTTCCGGTCTGCCGTCTTAATTAGCCGCGTGTTGTATGCACCCCCACCGTCACTAACTGTCAGTCTCATTTGTGACAGAGACTCTCAGCATGCCTCTGTCACTGATCAGCTCCGCGTCACTGTCAGCTGTTGCCCGGTTTGCTTTTTGCAACACTATCAGTGACGTGACTTCCGGTTTGCAGCCTTAGTTATCTATACCAGTGTGTTGTACACCGCAGTCACTAACTGTCAGTCTCATTCGCACTCTCAGAGACTGTCAGCATGCCACCTACCACTGTCACTGATCAAGTTCGACGTTACTGTCAATGTGAAGTGTTTCAATCTGTTGTTTGCCACTGTCAGTGGCCTGTCAGTGCGCTGTCAGTGCTCTGTCGGTGCGCTGTCCGTGGCCTGTCATTGCGCTGACAGTGGCCTGTCAGTACGCTGTCAGTGTCATGTCAGTGCGCTGTCAGTGCGCTGTCAGTGCGCTATCAGTTTCCTGTCAGTGCGCTGTCAATTCGCTCTTTATGTGCTGTCACTGCCCCTGACTGTCATTCCAGCATGTAGTCTGTGTGTGTGTGTTTTTACACGGTTGTGATGTTTGTTGCTTGTTGCTCTTTAATTGATGTGTTTATGTCTCCATCGGGTACTTATCTACATGACAACATACACCTGACGTCAGTGGGCAGAGAGGATGGTCAGAAGTTACCAGTGTACAAAAAGTTCAACCATCAGTCAGAATATAACCCAACGCTTATATATCGGCAAATGTTTTTGCATTCATCAGAATAATTTACTAAATGTCAAATATACTTTTTTTTCATTGTTATTTAAAAAATCATAAATATCATGAATAAATAATTTTTAAATAAATAAGTTTGTTTAAAGCTGTATACATAGTCCGATGGCAGCATACACTTTACGAAATCAAATTATTTACTTAGATTTGATCCTACCTATCTAACTTTAGATACATTTGCTGCTGCATAGAAAGGTGTGCTACTACTATGTACTAGTCAGTTTAACAGAATCTGTTGTTATTATAATGTTGGTGCTGAATCCTATGGGGTTACTTTTAGAATTTTCAAGTGCGCCAAAAAAAAAAGGAATTTGCTATATTTTGTCCTTCAAGTATTTCCCAAGCTAGCCATTTAAAATAAAGGTTATCTAGTTATCTCAAGGTAAATTAAAGTAGATTATAACTACCACCGTAACATATTTATTCATCTAAAACAAAATGGCCGAAACTCAAAACCATCGAACTAAGCAGCTTTAAGGAATATATGACTTGAATTAGTAATGTTTTACATAATAATAGCAAAAAACCTTACAGGAGCTAGATACGGACTATGATGGTCAGTTAATTGTGTACTCTGACAAATGCTACCTGTTCATATAGCCAAAAACACCAAGCGGGGTGGCCGAATGAGTAGAGCATCCATCTCCTGTTTTGGGAGATCAGGAGATCCGAACCCATGAGTTCGTTGATTCGAATCCTGGTCGAGTCACATCGATGACTTAAAAATTGATACTTGTCGCTTCCTAGCCTGGCACTCGGCATTATTAGTATAGGACTGGTTGGCTCAGTGTCAGGATAGTGTGACTGAGTGGGATATCAGGTCATGGTGCTGGCAGCCTGGTTTCACAGTAGGGCAGCACCATAAAGTCGCCATAAGTGCGCATTGTCGCAAGTTGGTGCCCATCCTGATATCACCATAGATGTTGCTAGGACATAAAACAACGACAAACACACTATAGCCAAACATGAGATGCAAATCACTCAGGTATCACCATGCATTTTCTGTTTTGGTTTTTGCAGGTCTTTCTAGTTGTTTTAGCGCATTCTCTTAAAGTTGCATAGTCCGATGGTTTTGAGTTTCTGAAATCTTCGGAGATAAATATATTAGGTTGATCATTATTATGTACCTTACTTTAGCTTGAAGTAACTTTTATTTTAAATGACTAACTTTTGAGATATTTGAAGTGGAAACATGGAAAATTAATTTTGGCAAGCTTGTCAAAACTCTGACCCACATAGGCTTCTGCAGTAACGGGTTCTATTCAATATCCTCAATATTCCCTTCTGTGTGGTGACACATGTTTATTAAGTGCACCAGTATCTAAGTTAGATATGTAGAATCAAATTTAGATAATTGTTTTGGTTTTGAAAATTTGATATTTTCATCGGACTATGCAGCTTTAAGGCTACTTAAATGGGTGAACTGTCACTTTGTGACTTTATAGTGCTACTTCACTGGGAGACCAGGCCACTAGTATGACCTGTTATCCCATTCAGTCACATTATCCTGACACTGAGCCAACCAGTCCTTGCCTTATCCTAATAATGCCAAGTGCCTGCCTAGGAAGCGAGAAGTATCAATTTTTAAGTCATTATCAAAATGACTCTAGATACCTATCCCAGTCTGTAGACATAGCCCAGTAGTATAATAACAATCATCTTTTCGTTTGCTATGCTACTTAGCTCCTTCAAAGTTGCATAGTCTGATGGTTCTGAGTTGATGCCATGAAAATAAAATAAGAGTTAAATATTTGAAGTTGACAGTTATAATATAATTTACTTTTAGTTTGAAGTAACTATTATTGTACATGGTTAACTTTGGGGGTATTTGAAGTGAAAATGTTGAGAAATACTTTTGGGGGTGTACCGAGATGCTGAGTAAAGTATAAACTTAGTCTTCCTGGTTATTTTTAATGTAGCAGTGTAGCGCAGGAGCACCAAACTGCAACAGATGTTTAATGAGTGAACCGGTACCTAAGCCAGATATGTAGGATAGTGGTGTTCTCTATGGTGGAGTGGTTAGAGTGTCTGACTTTTAATAGGTCAGACTCCTAATCTGAAGGTCAGTGGTTCGATTCTCCATGTCATCACCTCTGCCAATTTGGATTTCCACTGCTGTGTATAACTTACTGAGTCATCAGAGGCCAGTTGCTTTCATACCATGTCTATGTGGTGTGGGAGGTTAAAAATCCCTTGGGTCGGTAAAAGTGTAGGCTCGGGCTTTCTATCGACCAACTGTCTAATGATGAAAACAGGAAACATTCAGACTTATTCATGATAGGCAGTACAAATCATCAAGAACAAACTAATTCTATCTATTCTAAGCGTCTTAGTGGGCCAAATTTGATGCTTTCATCGGATTATGTAGTTTTATCTTTTTTCTTCTTTAGAATAAAGAACGAGCTACTTATATTTAGTGTGGGGTGGGGTGGGGTGGGGTGGTGTGGTGGTGGGGATGTGGTTGGGGGGGGGTAGAGAATGTGTGCTGAGCTGGTTGTACGTTGCCGACCGCACTCCTTCCCGCCTGCCCCGATACCCGTCGTCGCGTTGACGTGGATGAACGGGGTCAGTGCCCTTTGACCCCGTCAGCTCGTGGGGATTGCCTCCAGCCCGCAATCATGTCGCCTGTTGACATGATGTGACATGCCGAGGTATCCTACCGACATCCGGCACGCGACAAGGCAGCATTTGTGTGCGTGTCCGTGATGTATATGTGTGGTGTGGGTGTGTGTGTGATGTGTGTGTGGGGATGTGTGTATGATGTATATGTGTGGTGTGTGTGTGGGGATGTGTGTATGATGTATATGTGCGGTGTGTGGGTGTGGGTGTGTGATGTGTGTGATGTATCTGTGTGGTTGGGATGTGTGTGTGGGGGATGTGTGAGGAGGTGGGGGTATGGGGGCTGTGTTTGATGTGGGTGTCCTGTCTGTAGGGTGTGTGAGTGGTGTTCGTGTTTGGTGTGTTTGATGGGTGTATGGTGGAGCGGGATGTGTGTGTGTGGTGTTGGTGTGTGGGGTGTTGAGTGTGCGCGGGAATGTCTGTGGTGTGTGTGAGATGTGTGTGTGTGGTGTTGGAGTGTGTGCATATGTGTGTGTTGTATGTGTTGATGTGTGGGGGATGTCTGTGTGGTGTGTTGATATGTGTGTGGTGTTGATTTGTGTGTCATGTTGGAGTGTGTGGGAGGGGGATGCTTGTGCTGCCTGGGGGATGTGTGTCAGGATGTGTTGAAGGGGCGTAGTGTTAGAGTGTGTGTGGGTATGTGTGTGGATATATGTGTGGTGTGTGGGCGTTGTCTGTGGTATATGTGTGGTGTATGTGTTGATGCGTGTGGGGGATGTATGTGTGTGGTGTACTGGTGTGTGTTAGATGTTGGAGTGTGTGTGGATAGATATGTGTATGATATGTGGGGGGATGTGTGGATGGATGTATGTGTGTAGTGTGTTGATGTGTGGTGTGTTTAAGAGTGTGTGTGTGGGGAATGTGTTTGGTGTTTTTATGTGTGTGTCGTATTGGAATGTGAGTGGGTACGTTATGAGTGGTGTTGGAGTGTGTGTGGGTATGTGTGTGGTGTGTGTGAAGTTATGTGTGTGTGGTGTTGGGGTGTGTGTGAGTTGGTGTATATAGTGTGTGTCTGTTTATGTGGGTTGTGGGTGCGTGTCTGTGGAAGTATGTGTGTGGTGCTGATGTGTGTGGTGTTGGAATGTTTGGTGTTGGAGTGTATGTGAGTATGTGTGTGGTCTGTGGAAGTATGTGTGTGGTATCGATGTGTGTGGTGTTAATGTGTGTGTGGAGTTGGAGTGTATGTGAATATGTGTGTCATCTGTGGAAGTATTTGTGTTGTGTTGATGTGTGTGGTGTTGATGTGTGTGGAGTTGGAGTGCATGTGAGTATGTGTGTGGTCTGTGGAAGTATGTGTGTGGTGTTGATGTGTGTGGTGTTGATGTGTGTGGTGTTGATGTGTGTGGAGGTGGAGAGCATGTGAGTATGTGTGTGGTATGTGGAAGTATGTGAGTGGCATCGATGTGTGTGGGGTTAATATGTGTGTGGAGTTGGAGTGTGTGTGAGTATGTGTGTCATCTGTGGAAGTATGTGTGTGGTGTTGATGTGTGTGGTGTTGATGTGTGTGGTGTTGGAGTGTATGTGAGTATGTGTGTCGTCTGTGGAAGTATGTGTGTGGTATTGATGTGTGTGGTGTTGATGTGTGTGGTGTTGGAGTGTGTGCTGTTGGAGTGTATGTCAGTATGTGTGTGGTCTGTTGAAGTATGTGTGTGGTATTGATGTGTGTGGTGTTGGAGTGTGTGGTGTTGGAGATGTGAGTATGTGTGGTCTTTGGAAGTATGTGTGTGGTATTGATATGTGCGGTGTTGATGTGTGTGTGGAGTTGGGAGTGTATGTGAGTATGTGTGTGGACTGTGGAGGTATTTGTGTGGTATTGATGTGTGTGTGGTGTTGGAGTGTGTGAGTATATATTATATATGGTGTGTGTCTGTGTATGTGGGTTGTGCATATGTGTGTGTGTAGCTATGTGTGTGGTGATGATGTGTGTGTGGTGTTGATATGTGTGTGAGTAAGTATATGTGGTGTGTGTATGTGTAGGTGGGTTGTGTGTATGTGTGTGTAGCTATAGGTGTGGTGCTGATGTGCGTGTGGTGTTGATGTGTGTGTGAACTATAAGTATATGTGGTGTGTGTCTGTATAGGTGGGCTGTGCATACTTGTATGTGGAGCTGTGTGTGTGGTGTTGGAGTGTGTGTGGTGTTGATGTGTGTGTGAGTAAGTATATATGGTGTGTGAGTACGTGTATATGGTATAGTGTGTGTCTGTGTATGTGGGTTGTGCGTGCGTGTGAGTAAAGTTGCGTGTGCGTGCGTGTATGTGTGCTGTCTCCTCCTGGCGTCATATGGATGGAGCTAGAACAGGGCGACATCTGTCGCAACAAATATATCGCATGTCTGACCAGCCCCCCCCCCCCCCCTCCTTTGATGTGGGCGATTCCACCTGTTATTTCTACCCAACAAGGGTCAGCTTTCCATCTTCTTCCCCCCCCCCCCCCCCCCCCCGCTCCTCATGTGACACACCATTACATGTTGCGGCATGCCCCTCTGATCGGTTCGTGTGTGTTTTCCCGTGACATATCCATAACCACCCTTACCCTTGACTCTTCTCTTTGTAGCAGCCATGTTTAGTTATATCATCTTCGGTTCCTGTGTCATCTATTTTCTCCCTCAGCGATAGATAAAAGGTTGTGCTAAGTGGAAGATATCAATATATCTAGATTGAGGAGTTTTTATTCTTGCCAGGATGATGTACCATGTAATTTATTATGTGGATATAAATAGAGAATGGTCACCCACTGTTTTTGTCGGTGTCCGACTCCAGAAAGTTATAGACCAGGGCTGGCTCTCCACTAAATACAAACTGTGATTTATTACTTACCTGAAATGTTTGTTTGTTGTTTTACGTCCTAGCAACATCTAAGGTCATATAAGGATGGGTACCGACTTGTGACAGTGCGCACTCATGGTGACTTTATAGTGCTGCCCCACTGGAAGACCAGGCCACCAGCACCATGACCTGATATCCCACTCAGTCACATTATCCTGATACAGAACCAACCAGTCCTTGCCCTATCCTAATAATGCCGAGCACCAGGCTCGGAAGCAACAAGTATAATTTTTTTAAGTTATCGGTTTGACTCGACCAGGGTTCGAACCCACGACCCCACGATCTACCAACACAGGAGACGGACACTCTAACTCATTCGGCCATCCCGTCTGGTCTTACGTGAAATGAACAGTCTAGTTTATACATGTACATATACTATAGTACACTATGCGAGTACGAACCAGTTCATTTGATTTCTCACTGCTATTTCATGGCGACTGGTTATCTCAGTGTCAGCATAATGTTACTGAGTAGAATATCGAGTCATGGTGCCGGCGGCCTGATTTCCCAGTGGGGCAGGACTATAAACGCGCTATGAGTACGCACCGTCACAAGTCGATAGCCGTCCTGATATGACCTTAGATGTTGGCAGGACCTAAAACTCCAACAACCTACCAAGCTAGCTCATGCATAGGGATTGTCCCAATGACACCAAAGTGCTAAATATAGACTCCTGAGTCCACTTGGCTGATCTGCTGCCTGTTTGAATACTCCCACCAGTCCACGGTGTCATTTGCAATACGCTTATCGCAATTAGTGCTAAATATAGATTTTGAGTCTGTGTGTCTGACCGAATCAGTAGAGCGCATGCCTCCCATTCGGGAAATCGGGAGTTCGATTCCCGGTCGAGTCAAACCAATGACTTACAAAATTGATTCTTGTCACTTCCTAGCTTGGCGCTTGGCATTGATAGGATAGGACAAGGACTGGTTAGCTCAGTGTCAGGATAATGTGACTTAGTGGACTATTGGGTCATGCTGCTGGCGCCTGATTTCTCAGTGGGGCAGCATGTCTAGTCGCCATGAGTGTGCACTGTCACAAGCCCGTACCCATCCTGATATGACCTTTGATGTTGCTAGGATGGAAAACTCCAACAACTAACCATACCGGCATGTTCCGTCATTCAAACCTAGGATTGAATTCCCACAACAGGGATTGGGCGCTCAACTCATTCGACCATCGCATCTGGATGGAAACATCAGTTCTCATCCTATCAACAAAGTTAATGTTGCATAGTCTGATGGTTTTGAATTTCCAAAAAAGATAATTTAGATAATTTTAATAACCTTACTTTACTTTGAAATATCCTTTATTTTAAATCGCCACTTTGATAGATATTTGAAGTGAAAAAAAGGAAAAATAAAATTGTAGCATGCACATCAAAATTCAGACTCCATAAGTAACAGTAAATAACAAATTCTCTTTTAAATTGACTAACAATTAATAAATACGCCAGTATCTAAATTGAATATGTAGAATGCAATCTACATAAGTGTTTTAGTGTTGGAGATTCGATGATTTCATCGGCCTGGGCAACTTTGTGCAAAATTGAGTTTCGTCAGTAGGCCCTACATTGGTAAGGGACCAGACGGGATGGCCGAATGAGTTGAGCATCCGTCTCCTGTTTTGGGAGATCAGAGGATCCGAACCCGTGGGTTCGAACCCTGGTCGAGTCAAAGCAACGACTTACAAATTTATACTTGTTGCTTCGTAGCCTGGCGCTTGGCATTAATAGGATAGGGAAAGGACTGGTTGGCTCAGTGTCAGGATAATGTGACTGAGTGGGATATCAGGTCATGGTGCTGGCAACCTGGTCTCCCAGTGGGGCAGCACTATACAGTCACCAGGAGTTCGCACTGTCACAAGTCGATACCCATCCGGATATGACCTTAGATGTTGCTAGGATGTAAAACAATAACAGACAAACAAACTTGGGTAAGTGGCCACCTGGGAATCCGAGGTACTGTCTACCTCCTCCTGATACAGGGTTTATTTATAGTCGACCAGATCAGTAGCGGATACGTGCAGTATAGCCGACCACTACGCGACAAGACTGCGGTTATTGGCGGCTCCCTCAGACCTGTGTGGTACAGTGGTACACACTCTCTACCACACTCTCTACCATAGGCATAGGTTCTCCAGCCACTCTAGATGCAACATTGCATGATAGACCATCGCCTCATCTCATCTGTCACGACACTCTCACCAACCAATCAGCATTCAGCATTCTTACAAGAGCAGAACTCCAACTCAGTTATGTCGCTGCTTAAAGTTGCCTGGTCCGATAGTTCTGAGTTTTTGTCATTTTTCTGATATAAATATATTTAATACTCGATATTCATACGCATGTGCTGTGGCAACGGACCCACAACCGTAGTGTTCGTCGTCGCTGTCAGATGTCACATGCGTTGTGAATATTATGCATTAACAGTTATTGACCAGTTTGGTACCCTCCTAATATCTTCAGTCGGGTCCAAACATGAAAATTTGATTTTTCTCGGAAGCTCCAATGACCCAAAAGCAATATACTTTTGGAATTTTCAAAATATCCCAAAATTTGACTGACATATGTGCATTTGAAAGTTAGTAATTTCCATAGCTTTTGTATGTGCTGTGGCAATGGTCCCACAACCGTAGTGTTTGTCATCGCTCTCAGATGTTGCATGCGTTGTGAATATTGTGTATTAATTGTTATTATCTACCTTACTTTAGTTTGAAGTAAATTTGATTTTGAATGGCTAACATTTGAGATATTTGAAGTGGAAACATGTCAAATTAGTTTTGGCAAGCACGCCAAAATTCTGAGACCATAGGCTTCTGCAGTAACAGGTTCTATTAAATTGACTTCTGTGTGGCAACATATGCTTAATGATTGCACTAGTATCTAAGTTAGATATGCAGAATAAAATCTAGATAAATGTTTTGGTTTTGAAAATTTGATGCTTCATCGGACTGTGCAGCTTTCAATGAAATCAACATAGGCACTCTCAATTTTCGGATTTGTTTAAATCGGGAAGAGATAAGTGTAAGTAATCAGATCATTTGATTTTATATTTGCATAATGGGATATTATATTTATTGTATTTAGGTGGATCTTCTATGACGTATGAGTGGGATATCAGGTCGTGGTGCTGACGGCCTGGTCTCCCGGTGGGGCAGCACTATAAAGTCGCCTTAAGTGCGCACTGTCACAAGTCGGTGCCCATCCTGATATGACCTTAGATGTTGCCAGGATATACAACTCCAACAACACCCATAATTCGTCCCTCAGTTACTGTACCTCGTTTCATGTGGAAATGCATCAATCCAATTATTGTCTGTGGATTGACAAACAGGGCATTAGGTATGTAAGAGGAGAGTAGCGGTGTCAAGGCTATATCATAAACAAAGTCACAACATGCATGGCATGTGTCATGCCATGCACGTGTTGGTCTGCCATAAGACCCTGTCACCAAGGTGTCACCAGAATAAGTATTACGGATTCTCCTCCCCCTGTGGAGCCACAAGCAATCAAATTTAAAAAAGAAACATTTAAAAAAAAACTACCAAACCCAATATGAATTTAAGATTAAAGATGCTCTGACAGGACTTAGATAAGTTTAAATATTTACACGTATTATCATCAGATCATGCTATTTGTAGTTTGTATATTTTGAAACTGTCTATTCCGTCAGAGTTATTTATGGCCTCGTCTATAATGAGGAGTTTGTTTGTTTGTTGGAGTTTTATGTCCTAGCAAAATCTAAGGTCATATCAAGACTGGTACCGACTTGTGACAATGTGCACTCATTTTGACTTTATAGTGCTGCCCCACTGGAAGACAGGCTGCCAGCACCATGACCTGATATCCCACCCACTCACATTACCTGACACTGAGCCAACCAGTCCTTGCCCTATCCTAAAAAAACCGAGTGACTTGCTAGGAAGCGACAAATATACATTTTTAAGTCATTGGTTTCACTCGACCAGGGTTCAAATCCCACGATCTACCAAAACGGGAGACGGACGCTCAACTAATTGGGCCATCCCATCTGGTCATAATGGTGGACCTCTGCGGTCAAGCTCTGACTTTGGGTCAGTCAGTCATAATGACCTTTCTCAGGGAATGGAGCCCATAGTGTGACGTTAACCAGGGAACACTCACATGCATTGATAAGGTTTTCTGAATGAAATAGTTTGGAAACATGGTCGGGTTCATAGCTCACTAATTATAGCACCATACACAGTAGCCCAATCGGTAGAGCTCAGGGATCCCGTGCGGAAGGTCAGGAGTTTCAATATCAAACCAATGACTTACATAATTGATATTTGTCACAACCTGGGCTGGTGCTCGGCATTATTATGATAGGGCAATGACTATCTTGCTCAGTATGAGGATAATGTGACTGACTGGGAGATCGGGTCACGGTGCTGATGGCCCAATCTTCCAGTCGGGCAGAACTATAAAGTCATCCTGAGTGTGCACTGTTGCGAGTCAGCACGTGATACCAATGTATCGATTTGTGTCACATTCGTCCTGACCTTGGATGTTACCCGGACGTAAAACACCAACAACCAATCAACCCCGAGTGTGCACTGTTACAAGTCGGTTTGACGTCCAATAGCCGATGATAACAATCAGTGTGCTCTAGAGGCGTCGTTAAATAAAACAAGCTTTACTTTTGTTACAAGTCATTACCCATCCTTACCTGTTACCGGGACGTAAAACCCCAACAAATAAACAATTAAAACTGCCAGACATCACTATCCGGTCTGATATGATGTCGCTCCTAAATCACCGAGTGACTGCCTCAAGCAGTGAGCATGAAATGACCTGATTGAGTGGGACAGGGGTGGGGGTGGGGGTGGGGGTGGGGGTGAGGGTGTGGGGTGTGGGGAGGTAGGTGTAAGAGGAGGCAGTAGGAGTGCACCACTCAATCCGGTGCTTGCTGTACACTCTATTCCACTCTACTGTATTGCCAAGCACATCTTGCTGAATGTCCCGTGAGGAGGTGAGTATCGACGGATCGCCCAAATCGCCTTTCAATATATGCTCTTAGCAGAAACTGCCGGAGGCTCCGAGTCTAATCGCCTCAGCTGAATTTGCCCCACACTAACGGGCTTGTAGTGACTGGTGGCGCCCCCTACTTAGGGGAGCTGCAGCTAATCGGATACAGCTGAGGACCTAAGTGGCGAACTGGACGCGGTGTGGCCGAATCAGTAAAGAGCGCCGGCTGGCTTCCCATGGAGGAGGTCAAAGATTTGAACCCCAGACCAAGTCAAATCAACAACTTATAACATTTATACACACAACTATCAAGCCTGGTGCTTGGCAAGGGGTTATTTGCTCAAGGGCAAGGAGTGGTGGATCGATGAAAAGCAATTGTCGGTGATTGAAATTTATGTGGGTTAATCGATGAAGGTAACAACAACAAAAACTAATCACAAATTCTAAACAATGAAAAGCAATTAAAAAAATAGCCAATAAAAATGATAGAAGATATAATTAACCATGCAGCAATTGTACATTTCAATGCTGTTTTCTAAGACTCAATAAATGCCTGCTTAGAAATAAATATATGGATTTACATGCTTGGTTGGTTGTTGGAGTTTTACGTCCTGGAAACATCTACGGTCATATCAAGACGGGGATTGACTTCAAAGTCCCGGTGGAATGCATGCCTCTTTCCAGCACATCAAAAGTATCTGTTAACATCGAAATGTTAGATTGTTATTGGGTTTGAGCAAATTTATAAATACGAATGCAATTATAGAATTCTGACCTTTTTAAGTAGTAAAAAAAGCTATCACTTTACGACAATGAAATGCTGAAACAGACTCTTCTCCCTTCTCGCTGTAAATTGGGTATTTATTGCTGACGTGGCATTAAATCACTCCCACTAACATTGGGGAGACTGTCTGGGGCATGAATTGCTGGCATACTACACATGCTACTTATCAAATAATGCTTAACAAATCGTGTCACATGATTTTACAATGTACTCCTTACATGAATATTTCATCTATCTTAAAGTTGCATAGTCCAATGGTCTTGAGTTGTTGTAATTTTTCTGTGATAAATACATTAAATTGATTGTTATGATCTACCTTTCTTTAGTTTAAAGTAATTTTATTTTAAATGGCTAAGCTTTGAGATATTTGAGATATTTGAAATTCACATATGTAAAATTAGTTTTGGCAAGTATGCAAATGCCCTGATACCATAGGCCTTAGCAGTAACAGGTTTGATTAAATTGCCTTTGCATTCCCTTCTATTTGGCAAGAAATACTTAATAAGTGCATCAGTATCTAAGTTAGATATGTAGAATCAAATCTAGATAAATGTTTTGGTTTTGAATATGTGATGCTTCATCAGACTATGCAGCATCAATGAAAGATCACACTTAGAATGGCCTGGTTTAGCTCGAACCTAGTAGGTTTGGGATTGGTCGGCCCAACACCATTACACTCTTAGTACTCCATTAATAGTTCTGTAATGTCACACAGGGAATGGTGGACTTATATGGATTATGAGCCATACTGAATAATTCTCAAATTGATGTTAAGCGATATAATAGTAGGGCTTGCACAACTTTTCAAGTGGCGAACTAGATGCGGTGTGGCCGAGTCGGCAAAGAGCGCTGGCTGGCTTCCCATGGAGGAGGTAAAAGATTTGAACCCCGGACCAAGTCAAATCAACCACTTATAACATTTATACACATCACTATCAAGCCTGTCGCTTGGCATTACTAGGATAGGGCAAGGGGTTATTTGCTCAAGGGCAAGGAATGGTGGATCAATGAAAAGCAATTGTCGGTGATTGAAATTCATGTGGGTTAATCGATGAATGTAACAACAACAAAAAGCCTACGTCACTGAGGTCAGTCACAAGCACTGACTGACACTAATAACCGCAGCTTGACCACCTAGCCCATTCAGATCATGGTTGGGTTCTAAATAACTCCTAGACCATAGGTAATACCAAGCTATGCAAATTAATCGATCATAATAATTGTGGATACGTTGTTGTCTTGGTGATTTTACGGGCTCTTTAAAGCTGCATTGTTCGATGAAAGCATGACATTTTCTAAACCAAAGACACTTCTAGATTTGATTCTACACATCTAACTTAGATACCGGTGCACTTAATAGGCTTAGTTTGTTGCTGGATAGAAGGGAATATTAAGTCAATTTTACATAATTTCTGCTATGACATCAGATATTGTTCGGACATTAAACCCCCAATCAACCAATGCAGCAATCGATCCTTTAATCAATGGAGTAAATCAGCAGGCAGTGATATTAATAATTGGTATGGGTTTGAGGGGTGTGCGTGTTTACCTTTTCTATCACGACCTCAGATATTGTGAGGACTTTAAACCCCAATAAATCATTCAATCAAAAAAACCAGAAGTAACATCTACCAGTGGTGTGAATGTGGAGCGGTGTGTTGAGTAATTGCTGCTATATTCTCAGATATTGTACAAACATTAAACCTCAGTCAACCAATCAATCAATCGGTCATTCAATCAATGCAGCCAATCAACAAGCAGTGACATATATATTGATATAGGTGTCAAAGGGGTAGGATGTTGATTAATTGCTGATATGACCTCAGATATTGTTAGGAGGTTAATCCCCAACCAACCAACCAATCATTCAATCACTCAACAAAGCCAGGCAATCAACAAACAGCGACATCTATAAGTGGTGTAGGTGTGAAAAGGATGGGTGGTGAGTAATTGCTGGCGTGACCTCAGATATTATTCGGAAGTTAAACCCCAATCAATAAATCAGTCAATTCAGTCAACATCGATATGTTGCGTGACTGTGAAGTATGTGTTGAGTAATTGCTGCTGTGACCTCAGACAGTGTTAGATCGTTAAACCTCAGTCAGTCAAGCCAGTCAATCAAGAAGCAGTGACGCATGTAAGTGGTGTTAGTGTAAAGTGTGTGTGTCGAATAATTGCAGGTTAAAGCTGCATAGTCTGATGAAGCATCACATTTTCAAAACCAAAGGAATTATCTAGATTTGATACTACTTTTCTAACTTAGATATGTGGTGCAGTTATTAAGCATTTGTTGCCACATAGAAGGGAATAATACTGAGTCCATTTAATAGAAGCTTTTACTGCGGAAGCCTATCTGCCTATGGTGCCAGAGTTTTGGTGTGATTGCCAAAACTAATTGAACATGTTTGCACTCAAATACCTCAAAAGTTGCTCATTTCAGATCAAAATTACTTAAAAGTAAATTATAATAGATCATAGGGATCAATTTAATATATTTATCTCAGAAAAATTACAGAAACTCAAAGCCATCGGTTTGGTTGTTTGTTGTTATTTTATGCCCTAGCAACATTTAAGGTCATATGATGACGGGTACCGACTTGTGACAGTGCACACTCATGACGACTTTATAGTGCTTCCCTACTGGGATACCAGGCCGCCAGCACCATGACCTGATATGCCACTCAGTTACATTATCCTGACACTGAGCCAACCAGTCCTTGCCCTGTCCTAATAATGCCAAGCACCTGGCTAGGAAGCGACAAGTATCAGTTTTTAAGTCATCAGTTTGACTCGACTAGGGTTCGGACCCATGATCCCATGGTCTACCAACACGGGAGACGGATGCTCTAACTCATTCGGCCATCCTGTCTGGGCTATCAGACTATGCACCTTTAATAACCAGCATTACAAGCAGAGAGGCAATAGACTACATCACGGTTCCAGCGGCACGGTGCATTGTGGGATGCGTCAGAGCAAAACAAAGCCATGAGAAGCGCATGGCACATGCTAATACACTGGGTGCAGATATGAAATCTGCTAGTTTCAGCTCATCTCAGCTCTTATTTGAAACATAGAATACCAACTAAAAAAATATATATAATAAATTAAGATATTAATCTTTTATCCAGCATTGCATTTACATCAATATAAACTGCACATCTTATGACATGTGCATTTAGATTTTGACAAATCTAGGCACTCAGATTAGTGTTAGAGCCATAGCCAGAGTCAGTTTTATTTATTTTATTCATGTTTTTATTTATATTCTATGGTTAATTACATATGTAGAAATAGAAAATGAGTAGGGTTAATCAGATATTGGTTATATATTTCTTTGAAACAAGTTTTTGTTGACACATTTGACATTTTAATATTTAGAACAAGAGTTACTTCTGACCAATCAATGGATGGAGTGAATTGTGATGTAAACATCAGCCTGTAAAGTGACTGAAATTGTATGTTTCTTAGCTCAAAATGCTTAATTATGGAGAGTTGTATCTTAAACATATTCATTATATTATTATATTGCATCCTTCCATCCACGTTATTTATTTCTATTTATTTTGAATAAAATGACAGTTTTTCCTTACGCGTATCGGCAAACTCAATGGCCGTACGCCTTTGCTTTGCTCCCGGCCCCGTTTTCAGCACATGCGCAGTCTGAACCGTGATATAGTCTATAGCGATCTAATTCGGCCCTCCGAACACAATCTGAGTGTTGTTCCGGGTCACCGAGTGCACGATGGGGCGAGGTGAGGGGGCGAGGTGAAGGGGCGAGGGGTTGGAGGCGGGAGGGGCGAGGAGGGGCGGGGCGGGGGGATAAAGGGAGGGGAGGAGGAGGTTTAAGTCAATCCCCTTGTATTGAAGCAATTCGACCCAATGTGTAACGTGTTGAAGGCAAAGCCACCCGGGGATGTGATATTTGAAACCGTGGGAGGGGGGGGGGGGGGTGAAGGGATGGGGGAGGGGGTGACAAAAAAACTGGGAAGATTTGAGCCGTAAAGGATGACGAGATTTGAGATGGAAAAGAAACTTTAGTTCTTTGTTCCTCCTCCGTCAGCTGCACCCGATTCAACTAAGCCCGCCTTTTCTGTTTCTCAAACAAAGAGATATTAAAAAGAAAAAAGAAATTTTGTAGTTTCTGTTCGCCCCCTTCTCTTTCACTCTCTCTCTCCCCTTCTTTTTCTTCTCTTTTTCTCTCTGTTTTGGTCTCCACTCCTGTTTCATTCGGTATCCCGCTTTCCCCCGCTCTCTCGTGCTCTCTCGCGCTCTCTCGTGCCCTCTCGCGCTCTCTCGTGCCCTCTCGCGCTCTCTCGTGCCCCCTCGCGCTCTCCCTCGCTCGCGCTCTCGCTTGCTCTCGCTTGCTCGCTCGCTCGCTCTTTCGCTCTCTTACTCTCCTGCATGCTGCCGCTCTCTCGCACTCTGTCACTCTCTCATCTTCTTGCGCCCTCCCCCACTCTCACTTGCTCTCTCGCCCTCTTTCGCCCTCTAAATATCGAGATCTCTAGCTAGCTATCACCCTCTCCTCCCCATCTCTCTCTCTCATGTGCACTCTTCACACTCTCTCACTCTTCTCTTAATTGCCCGCCCTCTTTCTCTCTCGCTCTTGCACACTCTTGCTCTATCTTACTCTCTCTCACTCTCTCTCACTCTCTCTCACTCTCTATCTCAGTCTTTCTCGCTATCACTTCCTCTCCCATTCTCGCTATCTGCTCGTTTCTGTCTCTCTATTGCCTGCTCTTTCTGTCCATCTCTCTCCTTTCCTTATCCCTGCTTCCTCTCTGTCGTCGCCTCCTCTTGTCACTCCCCTCCCCCTCTTCCCCCTCTTCTTCATGCCCCGGTCACATACACGTTAGTGGACGTAGTTGAACGTAGGTGAACCTAGTGTAGGCTAACGTGGGTCAAACGCGGTGTAAGTATCTTAAACTACGTTGAAATACCTTAAGGTGCAGTAGGTTTTGGCACGGATAAATACGTTACAGTATGGATCAATACTTTACGGTATTACGGGATGGATAAATATGTTATGGTACTGATGCTGGTATGTTCAACTACGTTCAACTACGTTTGACTATGTTCGACTATGTTCAACTATGTTCAACTACGTTCAACTACGTTCAACTACGTTCAACTACGTTCAACTACGTTCAACTACGTTCAACTACGTTCAACCACATTACCCTCCACTACGTTCAGCTATGTCCACTAACGGCTATATGACCAAGGCTTCGTCCAAGTATGCTAGAGTATGCTAGAGTACACTAGAGTACACTAGAGTACACTAGAGTACGCTAGATTATGCTAGAGTACGCTAGGTTACGATAGCATCACGGATGCAAATTCAGCCCCTAATGTAGCACTCTTTTGAACATGTCCAAAGATTAAATCAGAACTCACGGCCCACCCACGTTATTACCAAGTTAGCATGATGGAGAAGTATGGATGCCGGTACGTTCAACTACGTTCAACTAGGTTAGCCTCCACTATGTTCAACTACGTCCACTAATGTGTATGTGACCGGGCCTTAAAACTCAGTGTTTCTCGCTATCACTTCCTCTCCCATTCTCTCGCTATCTGCCCGTTCGGTCTCTCTATTGCCTGCTCTTCTGTCCATCTCTCTCCGTTCCTTATCCCTGCTTCCTCTTTGTCACCACCTCCTCTTGTCACTCCCCTTCCCCTCTTTCCCCTCTTGCCCTCTTCTTCCCCCTCTTCCACCCCCTATCCCCCCTCCCCCCCCCCCCCCTTCCATCCATTACCCTCGCATCCCCAAGTGTGCTGTGCTATTGGAGGCGGGTGAGGAAGAAATGTTCGCTAAAGCTTCCTAGTCGATAATGCTTGAGATCTCAATGATATTACATCAGTTTACGCGTGAGCCCATTCCATGGCACGTGTCAGCCCAATTCCATGGTATGTGTAAGCCCATTCCATGGTACATGTGAGCCCATTCCATGATACATGTAAGCCCATTCCATGGTACATGTGAGCCCATTCCATGATACATGTAAGCTCATTCCATGGTACATGTAAGCCCTTTCCATGGTACATGTAAGCCCATTCCATGGTACACGTAAGCCCATTATATGGTACATGTAAGCCCATTCCATGGTCCATGTGAGCCCATTCCAGGGTACATGTAAGCCTGTTTCATTGTTCATGTGAGC
>CM059186.1:130174611-130311569 GCA_030323885.1 Branchipolynoe longqiensis
TTTTCAGGCTTTTTCTTTCCCTCGCTGTCCCCCTCAACCCCTTCCCCTTCCCCCTCTCCATGTCTCCCTCTCCTCCTCTTCAATCCTCTCTCATCTCCTCCCCTCCCTTAGATTTGCCATCCCCTGTGCTACCCTTCCCCCTCCTTCCATTCCCCCCTCCCCCTTCCCCCAATTCCCTCCCCTCCGTCGTCGCTCCTCGCATACCCCTCTTCTCCCTCGCTCCTTCCCTCTCCTCCCCTCTCCTCCCCTCCCCTCTCCTCCCCTCTTCTCCCCTCCCCCTCTCTCCTCTTCTCCCCTCCCCGCCACACCACTTCGCTTCCCCCCCCCCCTTCCCTCATCTCCGTCGCCTCCCCCTCTCCTCTCCTCTCTCGTCCCATCTCATCTCCTCACCTCCTATTCCCTCCACTCCCCTCTCCTCTCATCCGCTCTCCTCGGCTCCCGTCCCCCTCGCCTCGCCTTCCCTCCCTTTCGTCTCACCTCCACTCTCTCCCCTTTCCCTTCACTCTCTCCCCATCCCCTCCACTCTCTCCCCATCCCCTCCACTCCCATCCCCCCTCCCCTCCCCTCCCTCCCCCTCCCCTCCTCCCCTCCCCTCCCCCTCCCCCTCCCATCTCCCCTCCCCTCCCCCTCCCACCCCCTCCCCTCCCCTCCCCTCCCCTCCCCTCCGCTCCCCTCCCCTCCCCTCCCCTCCCCTCCCTTCCCCTCCCCTCCCCCTCCCCTCCCCTCCCTTCCCTTCCCCTCCCCTCCCCTCCCCTCCCCTCCCCTCCCCTCCCCTCCCCTCCCCTCCCCTCCCTTCCCCTCCCCTCCCCTCCCCTCCTATTTCTCCGTACATTCGCGCGGTATCAGCTGTCCGACCTTTACCATAGTCCGTGTTAGATAAGCTGAGGCACTGGGCGTAAAACTACCACATTAAGCGATCCAATGGGAACGGCAAGGATTCAAGTGTTATTATTACTATTAATATCATTTGTACTATAACTAATATATTTAATTAACGGGGAGACAACACACATATGAGGTAGTTTTTGAGACAGTCGTACACTCTGGCTGGTCACAAAGGACCTACGAACAATTTAAAAGAAAGAAAATCCCGGAAGGAAATCGACCTGGGTAAGAGTGGGGCTGGGTGCATGCTGCGGGAGGAAGAGCACATAAATCGATATCCAGGTCGCTCCAACTGCATCTCTATTAGTTGAGAATTGCTATAACAATACAAAGTAAAGCTTGTTTTATTTAACGACGCCTTTAGTACGCACTGATTTAAAAAAAAAATCATATCATCAGCTATTGGATGTCAAACATATGGTCATCCTGATATATTTCTTTTGAGGAAACCTGCTGTCACCACATAGGCTACTCTTTCCGATAAGCAGCAAGGGGGTCTTTTATATGCACTTTTCCCTCAGACAGTTGTGGACCAGTGGTTGGAACAGAAAATAGCCCAAATTGCAAATGGGTCCACTGAGCAGGATCGATCAGATGATCGACAGCTTCATTTGTGGACACTCTACCGCCTGAGCTATGTCCTGCTTCCCTCTATAAAAGTACAGGAACATTAAGTATTAAGAATATGCATATAAGGTAGGGCTATGTAAATAGAGAGAGACAGATGAGTGGTGGGTCGGTCACTTTTATTGTGCGACATGGCGAGCATAATAACAGGCTTATCGGTAAAGTTTGAAATCGAGTGGAGAAGTGACTTGGCCTTGCCCGAGCGCAGACGGCCTAGCCGTTGGCGGCGCTGCTGTAGGCAATCCGGGCAAATCGAGGCAAGTCAGTGGTTGGTCATAATACATTACGAGAGTAAATGATGGGATAATAATAACAATAATAAGGAATATACTCTGTCTACTTATATACGCATAATTAATTATACATCCCATAATTCATATCCCTTTAGATAACGATTTTATTTACTTTCTTTTAAAAGAAATGTTAGTGTACCAAACTGCTATATTACGCATGTCTCCACAAGGCAACTATCGCCAACGACTTTATTGATTAGGCTGAGGTCACTGAGGTACACATCTAAGAACCATTAGAGAATGAACTTTTATTGCCTGAGTGATGCAGAGAGGAGGTGGGATGGGGGTGGGAGAGGGGATCAAGATAAAGAAAAAAAGGGGGACACGACAAAAAGAATCCTCACATCAAAGGATATTTCGCTAAGCCGAATTCATGCTGTGTTTGAGTAGACATTTTATTGCCGATTAAAATGTTATTTTAAAGAGAACTAAAAAAAAGATTCCGGTTGGATTTAGGTTCAAATGGAAGGAAAGTACTTGCATTAGTGGCAGTGATGGTAATCTGTGAGCAATTTACTTGTTTGGACCCGCTTGTATTGCAGTTAGTTCTTAAATTTAGATGGGATGGCCGAATGAGTTAGAGCGTCCGTCTCCCGTATTGGTAGATCATGGGATTGTGGCTTCGAATCCTGGTCGAGTCAAACCAATGACTTACAAATTTATACTTGTCGCTTCCTAGCCAGGCGCTCGACATTATTAGGATAGGGCAAGGAGCAGTGGATTGAGGAAGACCAATCGTCCACGATTGAAATTTCTCCTGCTTAAACAACTAATGTACAACAACAAATTTTCGGAGCTTTATAGCTGCATAGCCAAATGATTTCAGGCGTCGCCATATTATTTTTAAATAGATATATTGGGGTGATTGTTATAATCTACCTTACTTTATGGGGCTGTCACACTACGACGCTTCTCGCCGGCGACCTGACGACGTGTGGTGTTTTTGGGCGAAAATGGGTGAAATATCGAGAAACGCTGGGGGCGCGTTATGCGTGCGTCGGTACACGTCGGTACATTATCCTTGACGCTGATGGTCGGCGCAAAACGCCGGCGCGCGCTAGTAGTCACCCAAGGTTTTAAGCATGTCAAAAAAAAAACAACGACCGGCAGTGCGCGCAAATATATGGGTAAGGACGTTAGGAGCGCGTCGCAATGCGTTGGACGCGCCGGAATAACGTTATGGGAACGCTAGGAAGACGGCGCGCACGCGGGAGGGTCGTTGCTCACACGTTGTGGCAAACAGGGCCGTTTTTGTTTTACACCCTAGCAACATTTAAGGTTATATGAAGACGTCGCGCCAAACTTTTTTTTTATTTTTTTTTTTCCCCCCAACACGTCGACACACGTTGGCGGCGCGCTACTAACACACTGCGCCAACGTCCAATTTCCCCATATTTCCCCTAAATCTTTAACGTTTCTCGACGCTTAAAATTGTATTTTCAACGCTGACAGGTCGCCGGGAGAAACGTCGTAGTGTGACAGCCCCTTTAGATTGGAGTAACTTTTATTTTCCAGAGTTAACTTTGGTTATAGGTCAAGTGAAAACATGCAGAATTAATTTCGGTATGGACCTCGAAATGTTGGACATTATATGTTTCAGCAGTGCATTTAAAAATAGATGGACTTAGTATTTCTTCTATGCAGTACTCAATCTTTAATACTAGTATCTAACCAGTATCTAAGTTTAATGTAATCAAATCTAGGTAAGTGCTTTGGTTTCGGAAATTTCATATTATCATCAGATTATTATTATAATTGTTGTTGTTGTACATTATTAGTTGATTAAGCATGGGAAATTTCAATCGTGGATGATTGGTCTTCCTCATTCTCCTGCTCCTTGCCCTATCCTAATAATGCCGAGTGCCAGACTAGGAAGTGACAAGTATCAATTTTTAAGAAATTGGTTTGACTTGAACAGGGTTTGAACCCACAATCCCAGCACGGGAGACGGACGCTTTAACTCATTTGGCCATCCCGTCTGGTTTATGCAGCTTTAAGTTAAAGTTAGAAAGCAAGGAGGTGTAGGAGAAAAGAATGGGCAGGAGAGAGGGAAGAAAGAAGGGGATAAGGAAGAATAAGGGAGGAGTAGATAGAAGAGAATGGGCAGGAGAGAGGGAAGAAATAAGGGGATACGGAAGATTAAGGGAGGAGTAGATAGAAGAGAATGGGCAGGAGAGAGGGAAGAAAGAAGGGGATAAAGAAGAATAAGGAGGGGTAGATAAAAGAGAATCGGCAGGAGAGAGGGAAGAAAGAAGGGGATACGGAAGAATAAGGGAGGAGTAGATAGAAGAGAATGGGCAGGAGAGAGGGAAGAAAGAAGGGGATAAGGAAGAATAAGGAGGGGTAGATAAAAGAGAATGGGCAGGAGAGAGGGAAGAAAGAAGGGATAAGGAAGAATAAGGGAGGAGTAGATAGAAGAGAATGGGCAGGAGAGAGGGAAGAAATAAGGGATAAGGAAGAATAAGGGAGGAGTAGATAGAAGAGAATGGGCAGGAGAGAGGAGAAGAAGGGATAAGAAGAATAAGGAGGGGTAGATAAAAGAGAATCGGCAGGAGAGAGGGAAGAAAGAAGGGGATACGGAAGAATAAGGGAAGAGTAGATAGAAGAGAATGGGCAGGAGAGAGGGAAGAAAGAAGGGGATACGGAAGAATAAGGGAGGAGTAGATAGAAGAGAATGGGCAGGAGAGAGGGAAGAAAGAAGGGATAAGGAAGAATAAGGGAGGAGTAGATAGAAGAGAATGGGCAGGAGAGAGGGAAGAAAGAAGGGATAAGGAAGAATAAGGGAGGAGTAGATAGAAGAGAATGGGCAGGAGAGAGGGAAGAAAGAAGGGGATAAGGAAGAATAAGGAGGGGTAGATAAAAGAGAATCGGCAGGAGAGAGGGAAGAAAGAAGGGGATACGGAAGAATAAGGGAGGAGTAGATAGAAGAGAATGGGCAGGAGAGAGGGAAGAAAGAAGGGGGAAGATAGAGGAGATGAAGAGAATGGAGGAGGGGAGATAGAAGGAAGAGAATGGGGCAGGTAGAAGAGAGGGAGAGAGAAGAAAGAAGGGGATAAGGAAGAATAAGGGAGGAGTAGATAGAAGAGAATGGGCAGGAGAGAGGGAAGAAAGAAGGGGATAAGGAAGAATAAGGGAGGAGTAAGATAGAAGAGAATGGGCAGGAGAGGGAGGAGATAGAATAGAATGGCAGGATAGAGGGAAGAGAAGGGATATGGGAGGAGTAGATAGAAGAGAATGGGCAGGAGAGAGGGAAGAAAGAAGGGGATAAGGAAGAATAAGGGAGGAGTAGATAGAAGAGAATGGGCAGGAGAGAGGGAAGAAAGAAGGGGATAAGGAAGAATAAGGGAGGAGTAGATAGAAGAGAATGGGCAGGAGAGAGGGAAGAAAGAAGGGGATAAGGAAGAATAAGGGAGGAGTAGATAGAAGAGAATGGGCAGGAGAGAGGGAAGAGGGGAAAAGGAAGAGAATGTGAAGAGGGGAAGGAAAAGTGGAAGGAGAAGGAGAGTAATATGAGAATGATCAGAAAGAGGAGAGAGCAGGAAAGGAATGAAGAGGAGGATAAGAAAGAAGTAACGGAAAGAGGGTAATAAAAGGCGAATAAGAAGGGGAGGATGAAGGCGGGGGAAGGAGGAAGAGGAACCGGAGAAGGAGGGACGGCAGACAAGAAACACAGGAGAGGGAGAAGGGGATGAAGGGGAGAGGAGGAGGAGGGAAGTGGAGGAGGAGGAGTATGAGGTGGTGGGACGTAGAGGAGAAGAAGGGAGATAGATGAGGAGGGAGGTTGAGGAGGACGAGGAAAGTGGAGGAGGAGTATGAGGGGGTGCGAGGTAGAGGAGGAGGGGGGAAGTCGAGGAGGAGTACGAGGTGGTGGGAGGTAGAGGAGGAGGGAGGTAGAGGAAGAGGAACGTGGAGGAGGACTATGAGGTGGTAGGAGGTAGAGGAGGAGGGCGGTAGAGGAGGAGGAACGTGGAGGAGGACCATGAGGTGGTGGGAGGTAGAGGAGGAGGGCGGTAGAGGAGGAGGAAGGCGGTAGAGGAGGATGCAGAGGGGAAGAGAGCGGAAAAAGGTGGACGGGATGATGGTGGCTAGGTGGGCGAGGTCTACTTTCATAGACCACGTGACATAATTAATACTGCGCATGTGTAAAACCCAGTCAAGGGCATGCGCATGCGCAATGGCGTCCATGTGTATCGACCCGCCCGCCAGGCCAGGCGGTAGGTTACGTACGTGTGTGTGTGGGAGGGTGGAGAGGGAGAGGAGGGGAGTGGAGTGTGTGTGCGGGGGGGGGGGGGGTGCGGAGGTGGCAGCTTTACGCAAAACACGGCCGTCAGTGCCCAGTCGTATTAAGAGGCTTAACTTCCGAATCCTGTTTCACTTTGTCCCGGCGGGGTACGCCCGGGGCCCGGTACCTGGTGCGCCGGTGCCCGGTGCCTGGTGCGCCGGTGCCGCCCACCGCATGGCGTTCCGCGTGCACATTCCCGGGTTCCGTCACCGTGAAGCCCTTAACTACCCTCACTCTTCTCCCCCCCCCCCATTCTCCTCTCCTCACTCTTCTCCTAGCCCTTCTCCTCTCCTCACTCTTCCTCGCCTCCTTCTCCTCCCTCGTCATTCCTTCCGCTTCCATCCCTCTTCCCCTCACCTTTATTTCACCTTCCCCTCTCCTCCCCCCCCCCCTTGTCCCGTTCCCGCTAGTTCCCCTTCCGCTCCCTCCTTCTCCCCCTCACCCCCCTCTTCCCCTCACCCCTATCTCACCTCTCCTACTTCTTATCCGATCTCCTTTCCACCTTCTTTATCCAATCCATTTCCTTGATATCTAATATCCCGCCCCTTCCCCTCCTCCCTCCTCCCTTCTCCACCTACACACTCACCAACCCACCCTCCCACTCATGCCCCTCCCACCCAACCGCCACCACCTCAACCCCAACTCCTCGAGTGCGTCTGCAGTCACGTGACCTGGTACTCCCTGATCGTGTTCTAGCTATGTTCAGATCCCGTTGTTCCCATTGTGGAGCACCATGGACAGGTAAACCTGGCTGCTAGCTGCCATTGTTGTTGTTGTTGTCGGCCATGTTTGAACTTGGCAAATATTGAGCGGGTGTAAGCTACCCCCTTCTACCACTCACCGCCACCCTCTGCTCTCGATTTCACTGTCTTCCCCCCTCTCCCCCTCTCTGTCTCTCTATCTCACTGTCTTCCCCCCTCTTCCACCCTCTGTGTCTCTATATCACTGTCTTCCCCCCTCTCTCCCACCCTCTGTCTCTCTAGATCACTGTCTCCCCCCTCTCCCCCACTCTCTGTCTCTCTATCTCACTGTCCCCCCCTCTCCCCCACTCTCTGTCTCTCTGTCTCTGTATCTCACTGTCTCCCCCCTCCCTGACTCTATATCTCACTGTCTCCCCCTTCTCCTCCGTGTCTCTCTCTGACTGTCTCCCTCCTGTCCACCCTCTCTGTCTCTCTATCTCACTGTCTCCCCCTCTCTGCCTCTCTATCTCACTCTCTCCCCCATCTCCCCCTCTCTGCCTCTCTATCTCACTTTCTCCAACCTCTCCCCCTCTCTGCCTCTCTATCTCACTGTCTTCTCCCCTCTTCCACCCTCTGTCTCTATATCACTGTCTCCCCCCTCTCCTCGTCTATCTCCCTGTCTCTGCCCTCTGGGTCTCTATCTCACTGTCTCCCCCTCTCCCCTTCTGTCTCTCTATCTCACTGTATCCCCCTCTCCCCCCTCTCTGTCTTTATCTCACTGTCTCCCCCTCCCCCTCTCTGTCTCTCTATCTCTCTATCTCACTGTCTCTCCCCTCCCCCATTCTTATTTCACACATCGAATTTCTCAGCTGGCGTCCCCAATAATAACGATGTCAGTGTATTAGAGCGCCCTCACTCGTATTAGTAGGAACCATCATAAGGCGATGTGCAGTAACAAACACCATGATATTATATATTTACAACTTTACAATCAGTGGAGGAGAGAGGCATTTAATTTGCCATAAACAGTGCCTTAAGGCTGTGTTCTGATGAAAACATCAAATTTTCAAAACCAATACAATTATCAAGGTTTGATTCTACAGATCTAACTTAGACACTGGTGCACTTATTAAACATTTATCGCCACCTAGAAGGGCATACTGAGGCAATTTAATAGAATATCTTACTGCACACGTCTATAGAATGAGAGTTTTGGCATGCTTACCGAAATTAATTTAGCATGGTTGCACTTCACATGTCTCCAACATTAGACATTTAAAATAGAAGTTAGGTCTACTTCAAACTAAAGTAAATAAGATTATAGCGATCAACCTGCTATATTTATCTCAGAAAATGACAGAAACTGAGAACCATCGGACTATGCAGCTTTAAACAGATGAGTCTTGAAGACAGATTTAAATTTGTTAAGCGATGCAATATAAATTAGGGAAACACAATTTCACAGGCTTGTAGGTGTCCTATGGCTTGACAAAGTGATTTCAAATTGACCGACCCTTTCTCTGCTCTCCACAACAGCATTTGAAGTCACACTGCCCACTTGGCGTATTACATATCACTAGGCCTATGTCAAATTATCTCTCTTTGTTCTTGTACATTCATCGATTAAGCAGGGGACATTTCAATCACAGACAATTAGTCTTCCTCATTCTGCTCCTGGCCATATCTGAACGAAAGGCTAGGTAGTAATAAATATTAATTTTTAAGTCATTGGTTTGATTCGGTCCTCCCCACCCCTCCTAATCATCCTCCCCTCCTCGTTCTCCATCTTCCTCCTCCTATTCTTGTTCCCCCTTTCCTCTTTGACCTCCCCCCTCCTCCCCTCCCTCTCCTCTCCTCTCTCATCCTCTCTATCCTCCTAACCATCTCTTCCTTCTCCCCATCTTCTTCCTCCTTCCTCTTTCCCCCTCTCTACCTCCCCCCTTCTCCCCCACCTCATACTCCCCTTTCTCCCCTCCCACCTCCGACCTCTCCTCCCCTCTTCTCTCCCTCTTCTCCCCCTCTTCTCCCCCTCTTCCTCTTCTTTTCCCTTCCCCTCCCACTCCTCCTCCTCTCCCCCTTCTACCCCCATCTTCCTCTTACTCCTCCCCCCTCAACCTTCCGTCCCCTATTCTCCCTGCCCTCCCCCTGCCCCTCCCCCTGCCCCTCCCCCACCTTCCCACTCACCCTACCCCTCCCCCTCCTCCTCCCACTACCCCTCCCCCCTCCTCCACGTGGCAGGTGCCGACGGCCGGATATCCGGCCATGTCTGCTTAAAACGTTTTGCATTGATTTGCCCAATTTCCTGACCTCGATGGACGTGAGTCACTCGGGCAGGCGAGCGGGCGGTGCTCAGTGCTCACGGGCTTTCCCGAGCTCCCCCGAGATGCCCCGAGCTTCTCTCGAGCTGCTCTCGAACTGCTCATGAGATTCTCCCGAGCTGCTCGGATCGGATAAGAGCGGCTCTCGGCACTCAGAGCCTCGTGGAGCTGCTCGTGTATGGGGTTGGAGGGGCAGGAGGCTTCAGTCCCCATCAATCCCTTCTCCACCAATGGCCACACCTGCTGGCCCTCCTACCTCCTCAGCCCAAGCCTCCACTGTCAGGGATCCACCAATGAATCTTTCCTCCACCCCCTTCCCATTTCCCCTCCTCTTCCCGCTCCCTCCTCCTCCTCTCTCCCCTTCTCCTGCCTCCTCATACCAAGCTCCACTCTTACTCAAATGGATCTCTCCTCCATCTCGTCCTCCTCTCCCCCTCCTGCTTTCTCCTTGTCCCCTATTCCTCCTGCTCCCCTCCTCCTCCTTCCTCCTCCTCCTCCTCCCCCTACTCCTCCCCCTTCCTACTCCTCATCCTCATCCAGCCAATCCAGCACTTTGTCTATGCTTTCCTCCACACATACACTACACACAACGGGCGCGTACACCATACACACCACACACACCACGCACACCACACACACCACGCACACCACACACACCACACATACTACACACACCACAAACACCACACACACCACACACACCACACCACACACACCACACACCACACGTCACACCACAGACACCACACACACACCACACATCACACCACACATCACACCACACATCACACCGTACACACTACCCACACACCACATATTGTTTCACACAAAAGCAATGTGAATCCTATTCGGTGCACGCATTCATTCAATACACGCATGGTCACACCTCCCCGTCCAAAAACACACACATACACAAAGCCATCGCGTACTGACAGACGCAAATACCACACACACGCACACACAAACCATCCACCCCTATCACCCATCCCCCACTCCCACACACCCCCACTCCCCCACTCCCACACACCCCCACTCCCCCACTCCCCCACTCCCACACTCCCCCACTCCACACACACCTCTCCGCTCTCAACGCCCGACTCCTCCCCATTCACTAATGACATTACAAATGGCTGCCGGTGACACGCTTATTTTAACCCCCAGAAGAACCGACAGCAGCCACCTTTAATCCGGTATGGATTAAGGCATTTGTCGGGAAGACGACCAATATGGAGGAGGAGGAAGAGGGGAGGAGGGAAGAGGGGAGGGGGCTGAAGGGGAGCTGGTGCCAGGAGGTTGTTGTGACTGCTTCGACGCACACCTCTCCCCTTGTCTCAAATTGTTCAACCCTTGTCCTCCTCCCCTCCCCCACCCCCATCTCCAGCTGCCCTTTGTCTCCGCTCCCCACGCCCCCCCCCCCCTCTTTTCCCCACCTTCCTTCCTCCGCTGTTTCGGTAGTTTATGCCAAACCTGATAAAGTCCCTCTCGGCTCGCCATCACCCAACCCCACTCTCTCCCCCTTCCCTTATTACCAAACACTAATATCTCACTAATGTATGTCATATCTCCTTTCCCTTGAGACAGTTCCTCACCCTGCTCCTTACAATCTTGCACATTCGCCTGCTCTCCCTTCTCCCCCCTTCTCTCCCTTTTCTCTTGCTTCCCTTCTCTTCTGACCCGAATTCCTCTTCTTTCCCCCTCCTCTCCCCAATTCCATTCCCTCCTTCCCGCCCCCTCACATTCCGACACCCACTCCCTTCTTTTGAACCTCTATCATAACGCCAGGCCAAGTCAAGCCTGCTTCCTATGGGTGGTGTTTTTACCCTCTCCCTCCACCCACACCCATTATCGCCCCCACACCCACACCCACACCCACACCCACCCACTCACCCCACGCCCTCTTCCCGTTCCTACTCCCCATTTAACACTAGCCCAAGTCATATCTCCAACCTACATCCTCTGGGTGGTGTCTCCTATCATCCCCCCTATTATCGCCTCCCCCTATTATCGCCTCCCCATTCCATTTCCTCCTCCTGTTTCCCCTCTAACACCAGCCCAAATCATACGTCAAACAAACCTTTTACCGAATGCCTTCTCCCTTCCCACTCCTCCTCACACCTACCCCATCTCCTCCCTCCACCCACTCCTTCCTCCACCCCACTCCTTCCTTCCCCACTCCTTCCTCCACCCCACTCCTCCCTTCCCCACTCCTTCCTCCACCACACTCCTCTTTTCCCCACTCCTCCCTCCCCCACTCCGCCCACCCTACTGCTCCCACCTCCCCTCCTGCCCTCCACCTCCCCTCCTCCCCTGTCCACCCCCACTCCTATCTTCACCTCCCCCACTCCTCCCAGCACCCCATTCTTCCTCCACCTTACTCCGTCCTCCATTTGCACTCCTCCCTCCACCTCCCCAACCTCTCCCACCTCTCCCACCTCTCCCACCTCTCCCACCTCTCCCTTCTCTCCCCTCCCCCTCCACCACCACCCCCACTCCTCTGACCACCTCTGCCCACAGGCCCCACCCACACTATCGATTCCCCTCTCCCCCAGGTCCCTCCCCCCCATTTCTCCCTCAACCTTCCCCACTCCTCCCTCCCCTTCCCCCCCTCCCCTTCCCCCATCTCCCCACCCCTATTCCTCCCTCCACCCCCCACTTCTCCGTCCCCTTGCCCCATCTCCCCACCTGCCCACCTCCCCACCCACCTCATCACTCCACCCTCCACCCCCTCACTCCCCCCCACCCCCTCCCCCCGTCCCTCCCCCATCTCTTGCAGTGATGAAAAACCGCACTTATCACGGTGGATTGGAAGCACATTCGGGGGGCGAGTGACGGCTTGATTGGATTGCCGTGCCTGTTTGTACAATTACATCTCCCCGTTCCGCCTCAGTGCGCACCCGGTCCCCCCGATTTCACACCGCACTGCACCGGTTCATTACCGTACGCCGCCCGCGCCCGGCAACGCTCATCTAATTATCGTTAAATAATGTTATCAATTCAATAACCCACTTAATTACCATGTCAATGTGACCAAATCATGCCTTCCAATTGTCAATCAAAAAGAGTAGGACGGATGTGTGTGTGTGTGTGTGTGTGTGGTGTGTGTGTGTGGTGGTGGGGGGGGGGGGGGGCTGGGGTGAGGGAGGTGGGCGTGGGTGAGGTGAGAGGGGCAGGTGAGTTGATGAAGGGATGGTGAAAGGGGCAAGTGAGGTGAAAGGATGAGGGAGGGGGTGAGGGGGAGTGGGGGTTGAAGGATGGGTGGGAAGGGGAGGTGAGAGGGGCAGGTGAGGTGAAGGGGGTTAAGGGGTTGGGGTGGGGCGGTCACGGGGTGGGGGGAGGAGGAGTGAGAGGGGAAGGTGAGGTGATGAGGGGTGGTGAGAGGGGTAGGTGAGGGGGAGTGGGGGTGCGGGGTTAGGAGGAGGGAAAGGGGTAAATGAGAAGGGTGAGGAGCAGGTGAGATGGGGGAAAGGAGGTCAGGATGAGGGAGAGGATGGGGAGTAGGGAGTGGAGTGAGGGGAGAGGTGGGGAGGGGAGAAGTGGGGAGGGGAAAGCTTTGGGAGGAACGAAGTGAGGAACCAAAGTGGGGGTTTGTTTGTTGAGGTTTTTCGTCCTGGAACCATCTAATGCCATTTCAGGATGGGTGACAGTGCGCACTCATGGCAACTTTATATTGCTGCCATACCGGGATACCAGGCGCCCAGCACGATGAACCCAATAACTCACTCAGTCACATTATCTGATACTGTTTAACCAGTTATTGCACTATCCTACTAATGCCGAGCACCAGGTTAGGTAGCGACATGCATATCGTTTTTACGTCATTGGTTTGACTCGGCCGGGATTATTTTTAACTTGCAACCTTCCGAACGGGAAGCTTGCGCTTTTGTCCATTCGGCCACCACGTCTGATCGGAAGTGGCGGGGGGAGAAGTGGGAGAGGGGAGAATTGGGGAGGGGAGAAGTGGGGGGAGGGGAAAAGTAGGGGAGAGGACAAGTGGGGGGAGGGGAAAAGTAGGGGAGAGGACAAGTGGGGGGAGGGGAAAAGTGGGGGAGGGGAAAAGTGGGGGGAGCGTAAAAGTGGGGGAGGGGAAAAGTGGGGGAGGGGAGAAGTGAGGGAGGGTGAGGGAGGGGTTGCCTCTCCAAGGTGAGCTTCCGTCAGCTGGTTGTTGGGGGTCATGTCTGCTGCTCAAGATGCCGTTGCTAAGATACTGGCAGTGATGCTCAAGATTCCATTAGCCTTTGAAAGGTGTCTCTCCACCTACCGTGCCGATCTACACCCCCCGCCCTCCCCCGCCCCCCCCCCTACCCACCCACACGCTCAGCCTCCCCCACTCTAACCCTAGTATTCCGGCCAGGATGGCCTAGAAGTGCAGCGCCCGCACTCTCAGACAGGGACCAAGTCTTGGTTGCATTCCCTAACCTTTGCAACAAACCGTCAGTGCAGTGGTCATGTAGGGTTGCTCCCCCAACCCCTCACTTTAGTTTATGCCCAAGGTAGAGAGGATAGAGGGCTGCGCAAGAGAAAAGAAGGGTTATCAAGTTGTACCGTAAACCCTTTCTTGCTGTGACAGTTCTAACTATAGTTACCCTTTCATTGATTGCCGTTGATAATATATTGCTAAGAACAAATCTGTTAATATAATAATACTTTCTCTTGTCTTTGAATATGCACCGATGCTAATTTTTAGAATGGCATCTCTATCAATAATGCTATAATATTAGTTTTGATCATATGTCTTTCAATTTTCTCTTTTTCTAACATTTTATTATTTTCTTTAATTTTCTTATTTTCCTAAATTCTTTTCCTAATTTTCATTAATTTTCTTTAATTTATATAAAAAAAATTGTATTCATTTAATTTGATTAAAACAAAGCAAAATATTGATCTCGATGTCTTCAAATAAACCTTCACTAAGCTCAGTTTCACTACCTTGTTCACACAAATAGGCCTACCTCCTTTCATTCAGGTCTGAGCGCTGTCCTGGTCTGCCACAGTGTGTGCAGGTGGTAGTGACTGCTGGCTACAGTCGACTCTGACTGCAGTCAGTGGCACTGACCTGAGAGATTCCTCCATACACTTCTGGCGCTCTCGGCCGGGTTGCTGCTGGGGTGCATAATGTATTAGTTAAGCCGTCCGCCACCAGAGGGCTCCGGTTGGTGTTTTAACGCTAAGGCTGCGTCAGATTGATACGAATAACCCGGGAAGTGTCCCTTAGAATAATATAGCCTCGGTCCTGGCACTTCCTGTGTGGTCTGGTAGCAGCCAGCGCCTACACGGCACACACACAACACATCTAGCACACACAGCACACACACAACACAAAACACAGTACACATACACAGCAGACACACACCACACAACACAGCACACATACACACATCACGTACATCCAGCACACACACAACACATCCAGCACACACAGCACACACACAACACACAGCACACACACAACACAAAACACAGCACACATACACAGCAGACACACAACACAAAACACAGCACACATCACTCACATCCAGCACACACACAGCACACACACAACACGAAACACAGCACACATACACAGCAGACACACAACACAAAACACAGCACACATCACTCACATCCAGCACACACACAACCCAACACACAACACACATACACACACCACTCACATCCAGCACACAGACAACACATCCAGCACACACACAACACAAAACACAGCACACATACACCCATCACTCACATCGAGCACACACACAACACATCCAGCACACACACCGCACACACACAACGCACAACACAGCACACATACACACATCACTCACATCCGGCACACACACAACACATCCAGCACACACACGGCACACACACAACACAAAACACAGCACACATACACACATCACTCACATCTGGCACACACACAACACATCCAGCACACACACAGCACACACACACAACACAAAACACAGCACACATTCACACATCACTCACATCCAGCACCCACACAACACATCCAGCACACACACACAGCACACACACAGCACACACACAACACAAAACACAGCACACATTCACTCATCACTCACATCCAGCCCACACACAACACATCCAGCACACACACATCACACACAACACAAAACACAGCACACGTACACACATCACTTGCATCCAGCACACACCAACACATCCAGCACACACAGCACACACACACAACACAAAGCACAGCACACATTCACTCATCACTCACATCCGGCACACACACAACACATCCAGCACACACACACAGCACACACACACAACACAAAACACAGCACACATACACACATCACTCACATCCGGCACACACACAACACATCCAGCACACACACAGCACACACACACAACACAAAACACAGCACACATTCACACATCACTCACATCCAGCACCCACACCACACATCCAGCACACACACAGCACACACACAACACAAAACACAGCACACATTCACTCATCACTCACATCCGGCACACACACAACACATCCAGCACACACACAGCACACACACAACACAAAACACAGCACACATACACACATCACTCACATCCGGCACACACACAACACATCCAGCACACACACAGCACACACACACAACACAAAACACAGCACACATTCACACATCACTCACATCCAGCACCCACACAACACATCCAGCACACACACAGCACACAAACAACACAAAACACAGCACACATTCACTCATCACTCACATCCAGCACCCACACAACACATCCAGCACACACACATCACACACACAACACAAAACACAGCACACATACACACATCACTCGCATCTAGCACACACCAACACATCCAGCACACACAGCACACACACACAACACAAAACACAGCACACATTCACTCATCACTCACATCCGGCACACACACAACACATCCCACACAGCACACACACACAACACAAAACACAGCACACATTCACTCATCACTCATATCCAGCCCACACACAACATATCCAGCACACACACATCACACACACAACACAAAACACAGCACACATACACACATCACTCACATCCGGCACACACCAACGCATCCAGCACACACAGCACACACACACAACACAAAACACAGCACACATTCACTCATCACTCACATCCGGCACACACACAACACATCCAGCACACACATCACACACACAACACAAAACACAGCACACATACACATCACTCGCATCCAGCACACACCAACACATCCGGCACACACCCAACGCACATACAACACAAGCACAGAGGATTCACAACACACACCACACACAACATACAAACAGCACACACAGCATACATGCACACAGCACTCACACACGGAATGCACACAACGTATCCAGTACACACCCAGCAGACACACATACAGACATCACTCACAACACATACCCACAGCACACATACAACACATCCAGCATACACCTAACACACAAAACACAGCACACAACACACAACACCTACACATAACCCACATATCACACACCTAACACATCCAGTACACACCCATCACACACACAACACACAGTACACACATCACACACAACACATACACACAGTACACAGACAACACATCCATCACACACCTGACACACACATCACATACACACAACACACACGCAACACACAACACATCCAGCACACACCCGACACACACCCGACACACACCCGACACACACCCAACGCACATACACACATCACAATCACACATCACACACAACACACACAACACATACACATGATTTGATGTGATTAACAAAATTGACAATAAATACCACTAACCTTTGACTGTGAATATGGCCCTTGCTTCTGACTCGGTATTACATCATCAGCAATCAATCAATAAGTTCCAGCCACCCTCCATTGGCGTGACCGGAATGGATGGCTAAATTGGTAAGAGCACCCGCTTCCCGTGCAGAAGGTTGTGGGTTTGAACCCTAGCCGAGTAAAACCAAGCTCCTACACAACTTATTCGTGTCGCTCCCTATCCTGGCGAATAATAAGATAGGGCAAAGGCTGGCTGGTTCAGTGTCAGGATAATGTGACTGAGTGGGATATCGAGCCGAGGTGCTGGTGGCAGGGTACCTCAGTGGGGCAGCACTCTGAAGTTGCAATGAAGGCGCATTATCACAAGTCTGGGCCCGGCCTGACATGAGCTTAGATGTTGCTAGGATGTTAAACCCAACCAAAGAAGCATCCGCTGATGTGTTTATACCAAATCCAGCGTTCTGTGAAAACTGTTTTTCTTTGAGGATTTAAAAAAAAGGGAGAGACTTTTTATTTAGTCAATGGGTGTGCAGATTTGTCAGTAGTTCCTCTCTTTTTCTTTCTTGAGGATTTATACCACCTATCAGTATCATGGATAATTCTGAACATACTTGTTTTCACCATTAGAGAACCAGATGGGATGGCCGAATGAGTTAGAGCTTCCGTCTCCCGTGTTGTAGATCGTGGGGTCGTGGGTTCGAACCCTGGTCGAGTCAAACCAATGACTTAAAAATTGATACTTGTCGCTTCCTAGCCTGGTGGTCGGCATTATTAGGATAGGGCAAGGACTGGTTGGCCCAGTGCCAGGATAATGTGACTGATTGAGATATCAGGTCATGGTGCTGGCCGCCTGGTCTCCCAGTGGGGCAGCACTATAAAGTCGCCATGAGTGCGCACTGTCACAAGTCGGTACCCGTCCTGATATGACCTTAGATGTTGCTAGGACGTAAAACAAAAAAAACAAAATAAAACACCATTAGACAGTTGTTCGATAGAAAGCCCGAGCCTACACTTTTAGTGACCCAAGGGATTTTTAACCTCCCACACCACATAGACATGGTATGAGAGCAACAAGCCTTTGGTGACGCTGTAAGTTATACACAGCGGTGGAAATCCAAATTGGCAGAGGTGGGGGAATCGAACCACCAACCTTCAGATTAGGAGCCCGACCTAGAAAAAAGTCAGACACTCTAACCATGCCACCACAGAGAACACCACATCATGTCTGCACACACACTCTCTGCGCATGCTCCACACGCCTGCTTCCAATCGGACCATCCACCACCTTTGTGCACTCCCTTGCTGGGGCTGGTGGGTTTACACAGCTGTAGTTTGCCTTTCTGACAAAACGCAAACTTCACGCAGATGGAGCCAGCGCCTGCTCGCTAATGGACTAAGTGCTGAGTGAATGTCAACCTAGTCCCTTGTTCTGCAGTGTTAAGTGAATGTCAACCAAGTCTCCTGTTCTGCAGCAAATGGGCTCAGTGCTGAGTGAATGTCAACCAGGTCCCCTGTTCTGCAGCTAATGGAGTAACAGCTGAGTGAATGTCAACTGGGTCCCCTATTCTGCAGGTAATGGACTATGTGCTGAGTGAATTTCAACCAGGTTCCCTGTTCTGCAGCTAATGAATTAAGTGCTGAGTGAATGTCAACCAGCTTCGCTGTTCTGCCACAAATGGACTAAGTGCTGAGTGAATGTCAACCAGGTCCCCTGTTCTGCAGCTAATGGACTAAGTGCTGAGTGAATGGCAACCTTGTCCCCTGTTCTGCAACTAATGGTGTTGACTGAATGTTAGCACCCGCCTACCTACCACCACCACCGTCACCGTCACCCACAACAACCACCACCACCAACCCACACCGCCATCAACCCCCATCCTCAACTTTTCACCATGCCAATCCTTCATTCTACCAAATGCCTAAATGGTGTTTAATAACGCATTCTCGATTGTTGATATCCATTGCAAAATAATGTTATCCCATCGGAGTAATTAAGACATTAGAGGCATTTAAAAGAACAACTAATTAGCACCAATTATGTGTTAGGCATACATGCACACTGCAAGCGCTTTGACAATGTATTCCGCCGTGGTTGAGATGGCTCTTTCAAACTTGTGCATACCTGATTGCATCGGTTAAAGTTGCATGGTCCAATGCCATTTGAATTTGTTAGTTATATTTGAGAATAGCTCAGGTTGATCATTATATCCTAATATTCGTTAGTCCAGAGTAACTTTGATGAAAAAAGGCTAGTTTTGAGCAATTTGAGCTGAAAGAACCCAAAATAATGTTGACAAGCTTGCCAAAAGTCCTGTGGTTATGACCCAGATGGTCATCTGGAGGTGACCACATGATGTGAGATGACCTACTAATACTGGAACCTGAGAGGTCTGTAGGTAGGTATTTCTGTTTGAGGACTGAACATTCTGGGAATGGATTGGTAGCATAGGCCCATGGCACTAAGGTTTTTAACCAAATATTATTTTGTAGAAAGCTTAATTTGATTCATATCTATCGAATTCACCAAGTAGCATCGAATATCCAACATCACATATATATCAGTATATGATTGACATCGTCCCAATGGCAGAAATTTCAAAACATCAAACTATGCAACCACCCACCAAACTGCACATTCTATGATTCAGCCGGGCCTGAGCATTAATGGTGTGATGGGATCCGCCGCAATTGCGCAGGTTTCTGGGTTTAATGCTATGTTTGCAGCAGCTATTCTGGTTCTGCCTATGTGTTATCGTTTGGACAGGATCCATTGCAAATGTGCTGTTCCACAGTGTATCGTCATAGCACCATATCAGTTTCTACACTCACATATGCTGTGGAATGGCAGCTGCTGTCATAGCATTAAGCCCAGAACCCAGCACATTTACGATGGATCCCGTCCAAATGATAATGCATGACCAGAACACTTGCTGCCATCATAGCATTAAACCTAGAGATCTGCGCATTTGCGGCGGATCCCGTCAAGCCATTAATGCTCAGGTCCGGCTTGATCGTAGAATATGGCTGCTGCCATCATAGCATTAAGCGCAGAACCCAGCGCATTTGCGATGGATCCCGTCCAAATGATAATGCATCGGCACAACCAGAACGGCTGCTGCCATCATAGCATTAAAACCGGAAACCTGTGTATTTGTGGTGGATCCCATCAAACTATTAATGCTCAGGCCCGGCTGATGTGGCCAGCATGGAACGGCTGCTGCATTAGCTAATACAGAATAAGATCTGAAAGTCAAAAACTTTCAAATGCACATATCTCACTCCATATGGTTCACTCCTTTTTACATTCAATAACAAAAATACGTTTTCCTTTTATAATTATATACAGTGTAACTGACAAACGGATGTGCGCAAAGCACATGCATGCACATCCTCATATACATTAGAATTTAAATTACCCAAATTGATGAATTATATTTATAGAATTGACCAAATAGCATTGAATATCCAACATTGGGGGGGGGGGGGGGGGCCAACATCCACCTCATTTCCCCTTCCCCTCTATGGGCATTCACAGTAGGCCTACTTGGTGGGGGGAGGCTAATGAAGTCACCAGATTGGCCTAATTGGTTAATGGCCTCCCTGCATAATGGGTGTTTCAAAGTGAGTGTCCAAAGGGGTGAGCTTATAAATTCACTGGTTATTCTGTATATGCTGTCCCAATTCATTAGCTAATACATCAGTATCTAATTTGGATATATAGGATCAAATCTAAGTAGTTGTTTTAATTTTGACAAAATTGTATTTCATCTGACCATGCAACTTTAAATAATGTATGAACACACAGTGGGGGGAATCTGTGAACATACAGGCGTGCTTTGGTGGCCCTGTGCTGGGCGATAATGGAGACAGCATGGCAGACACCCCCCCCCCCCCCGATCTCCCCTCCCCCCCGATCTCCCCTCCCCCCGCTCTGCCTGTCATGCTGTGTGTTTGTTTCCCCTGTCACTCAGCCTCCTACCGGTAGGGGCGCCACAGCTGCGCATGCTCATAGCGCGGCAAATAACTTCCCGATTCTCATCGAGGACGGCCTTCTATCTGATAGGCGGCCAGGTGTTCCGTATGTTGGCAACATATCTAGGTGTGTTTCTAATGTAATTGGTGCTGGAGCCATGACCAGGATACTGTGTATGCTGAGTGATTTCTGTCTTGTTGGTGAACCTGCCCCATGTATGTGTGTTTGTAATGTAAATGGTGCTGGTGCCATGACCAGGATACTTTTTATGCTGAGTGATTGCTGTCTTGTTGGTGAACCTGCCCCTGTTTAGGTGTGTCTCTGATGTAAATGGTGCTGGTTCCATGACCAGGATACTGTGTATGCTGAGTGCTTGCTGTCTTGTTGGTGAACCTGCCCCTGTGTAGGTGCGTTTCTAATGTAAATGGTGCTGGTGCCATGACCAGGATACTGTGTATGCTGAGTGATTGCTGTCTTGTTGGTGAACCTGCCCCTGTGTAGGTGTGTTTCTAATGTAAATGGTGCAAGAGCCATGACCAGGATACTGTGTATGCTGAGTGATTGCTGTCTTGTTGGTGAACCTGCCCTATGTATCTATGTTTGTAATGTAAATGGTGCTGGTTCCATGACCAGGATACTGTGTATGTTGAGTGATTGCTGTCTTGTTGGTGAACCTGCCCCTGTGTAGGTGTGTTTCTAATGTAAATGGTGCTGGCACCATGATCAGGATACTGTGTATACTGAGTGGTTGCTGTCTTGTTGGTGAACCTGCCCCTATGTATGTATGTTTGTAATGTAAATGGTGCTGGTCCCATGACCAGGATACTGTGTATGCTGAGTGATTGCTGTCTTGTTGGTGAACCTGCCCCTGTGTAGGTGTGTTTCTAATGTAAATGGTGCTGGTGCCATGACCAGGATACTGTGTATGCTGAGTGATTGCTGTCCTGTTGGTGAACCTGCCCTATGTATCTATGTTTGTAATGTAAATGGTGCTGGTTCCATGACCAGGATACTGTGTATGCTGAGTGATTGCTGTCTTGTTGAAAACCTGCCCCTGTGTAGGTGTGTTTCTAATGCAAATGGTGCTGGCACCATGATCAGGATACTGTGTATACTGAGTGGTTGCTGTCTTGTTGGTGAACCTGCCCCTATGTATGTATGTTTGTAATGTAAATGGTGCTGGTTCCATGACCAGGATACTGTGTATGCTAAGTGATTGCTGTCTTGTTGGTGAACCTGCCCCTGTGTAGGTGTGTTTGTAATGTAAATGGTGCTGGTGCCATGACCAGGATACTGTGTGTGCTGAGTGCTTTCTGTCTTGTTGGTGAACCTGCCCCTATGTATGTGTGTTTGTAATGTAAGTGGTGCTACTTAGATATTTTGCAGTCGTAAGTATAAATCTGGCTGTAACCTAGTGGTGTTGCCTCAGTGTGGATGCACTCAGCCCACCTTCAAAGTGCTCCTTCTCTCAGATGGCTTAAAATCTGTCTTCTTTTTCTTTCTTCAAAGAACGTCATTTTCCCATTCCGTATACCCGTGCCCCTCTGTTCACTGTAAGCAGAGTATCTGTAGTGGGCTGCTCTCGCCTCACTCGCCTCACTCACCTCAATCATCTCAGCAGGTAAAATACCACACGGACAGGCACGCGTGGGTTAGTTGGGTGCATCAGGGAAGGCTGCGAGTTGTTCAGTGGTTAAAGTTGCTTAGTCCGATGGGTTTTGAGTTTCTGTCATTTTCTGAGATGAACGTATTGGGTGATCATTATAATCTACCCTACTTTCACTTGAAGTAACTTTTATTTTAAATAACTAACTTTTGAGATATTTGAAGTGCAAACAAGCAAAATTAGTTTTGGCAAGCTTGCCAAAACCCTGACACCATAGGTTTCTGCAGTAGCAGGTTCTATTAAATTGCCTCAGTATTCCCTTCTATATGGTGACAAATGTTTGAAAAGTGAACCAGTTTTTAAGTTAGATATGTAGAATCAAATTGAGATACTTGTTTTGGTTTTGAAAATTTGATGCTTCATCGGACTATGCAGCTTTAACCTGCTTCGTGTCAAAGTGGCAAAACTGTCGGCTCGAGGAGTTTTGTTGGTTGGTTGTTGGAGTTTTACATCCTGGCAACATATAAGGTCATATCAGGATGCGTACTGACTTGTGACAGTGCTCACTCCTGATGACTTTATAGTGCTAACCAACTGGGGAATCAGGCCTGCCAGCACCATGATCTGATATCCCACTCAGTCACATTATCCTGACACTGAGACAACCAGTCCTTGCCCTAACCTAATAATGCCGAGCGACTGGCTAGGAAGCGACAATTATACATTTTTAAATCATTAGTTTGACTCAACCAGAGTTCGAACCAATGGGTTCGAATCCCATAATCCCATGTAGGCATCTCGGCTCCTACTCTTACTCGGCCTGGGGCGTGGAGCGCCACAGTCGGTGTTAAGACAGAAATATAATATGCATAGTGGCACTTCCATTATTTCATATTCGCATAAGTTCTTTGACAGAATTTATATCAGCATAAGTTCTTTGACAGAATGGCACACTGACATCATCAAGCATCGCTAGGCTTGCTTGTATCGGATGTTATAGCCGGTCCAATTGTTTGTACGCGTGCGCTGGAATGGCAATAGTGCGTGTTCGAACCCCGCTCTAGCGGTGGTGTCTCACATGTTTTGCAACCGCCCCACTGAAGAGTCAGAAACACCACCGGAAGTTCAGAGCGTGGTCTGAAGGTTGCCCCTCTGAGGTGTTCACACGCTAATTAGTTAGGCGCCCACTAGCTGGCTGCAGCAGGCCTAGTTCAAAGCGAGGCTGCGAATCGATTCATGGGGTAGGTATCAAGCACTTTGGTTCTCTCTGTAATTTTATAACCAATTGACTTCGTTTTTGTGGGTTTTTTTGTGGGTTTTTTTTAACCTCGGATTCTCTTTAATAACGCTGGGAAAGCTAATTGTGGGGGGGGGGGGGGAAACCACCAAAAAAACATGCTGGCCACCCTCTACCCTCCATCCACCCTCCACCCCTTCCCATCGAAATATCACTATCCTCGTAACGTTTTAAGGTTAAAAAGGTGCTGGTTTCCGGTGTAAATGAGCATATGGGGGGGGGGGGGGATGGCGGGCAAGGGTTATTTAATGTAGTTGTGGTAGTCTGACCTTCGTGTTGCTGAGTTTCATAGCGTTTTTTTTTTTTATTGATGTAATATCTAGTCGTAGTTTTTTAAATGTTCACTGGGTGACCTTGTACGCTCCCGTCACACTGCACATGCCGCTACAGCTATATATACAGTATAATATGTTTATTATATGCAACATATGCATTATGTGCATTATATGTATATAATTAATATAAGTACTAAAACTACTATAATAAATATGATGTATGTAACATTTATGCATAATATTTAATATATGTAATATATGGGATATATTATTTATTATAATACATATATAATATAAATATAGCATATGCAATATATAATATATGTCATGTATGTTATCTATAATATACATATATTATATATAAAATGTAATATATGTCATATAATATGTTATGTATAACGAATTATGCGAGTGTAAAGGCATGAAAGGGAATTTGTTTTCTATATTATTGTACTGATTTGTTATATTGCCACCTGATGGTTATATTGCCGCTTCTGCCGCTCGTAATATGTATATTATATATGTACTATATACCAATATAGTATATGTAATATGTGATATCATATTAATTTTAAATAATAAATTATATACATATAGTAAAACCTTCCTAACCGACCACCTCCACAGATCAACCACTGCCATGTGATTCAATATACAGTAAAACCTGTCTATACCGACCCCTCCACATATCGACCACTCCCCTATATCGATCGCTTTATTTGGGTCCCACCAATACCATTGTAATGTAACCACCATATTCCAACTCCTTAAACCTACCACGTCCCTAAATCGACCACTTAAATCGCTCCCAACGTCGGTTGATTTAGAGAGGTTTTACTGTATATTATATATAATTTATATTATATATAATATTTATTTTATATATAATAATGATATTACATAGTACAATGAATCAAATACCCTATAAACAATAAAGAAATAAACACTTATAAATATAAAACTGTAAATATAAATATGTATGATATATATATATATATATATATATATATATAATACGTTTTCCTTCACCCTCATTATATGCCACTTCATAAACTGTTAGTGTTAGCGCACCTAGCGGCTCAATCCCTAATCCTTCCCGACAACCCCCCCCCCCCCACCCCCACCCCCACACACACACATCCCCAACTTAACCCGCCAATCCTACCATCGCCGATCACGTACCTCCTCCAACCAGATGGATCATGGACAGGTGTGTGTGTGGCTATGTAGAGAAGTATGTCAGCTCTTGTAGATTAGAGGTGGGTGGGGGGAGGAGGGAGGACAGACAGACAGACAGACAGACGGACAAGGACAGTCGAGACCCCCCACCACCACCACCCACACCCACACCCACACCCACCCACCCACCCACACATACCGCACTGCTGGCGATCTGGCAGTCTGAGCTCTTGTGTTGAGACCAATTAGCCCGTCTGTTCTGGTTCCCGGGTCTTTCTCGCTGAAAATCACACACGGGGCGGTGGCCTTCCGGTTAGAGTGCCCGCTTCCCTATGCGGAAGGTCATGTATTCGGGCCCCGGCCGAGTCAAATCCAAGACTTATTAACACAGTTGGTACTTGTTGCTATCTCGCCTGTCGCTGGGCATTGTCATCGTGATAGTGCAATGAATGACTTGCTTAGTGTAAGGATACTATGACTGGGTGTGGTATGAGGAGAGTTGTGCGACTGCTCCACTTGTGCTCACTGGACTCACATGCATGACCCCCCCCCCCCACACCACCACCACCAACAAAAAAAAACACACATAAAAAACAAAAAACAAAACCTGCCCCACCGTCCATCAGTATACAGACACCATATAAGGCCCAGAAACAGTTTCCGCTTTGTGTGACTCTTCAACCACCAGACAACAGCCCCCGCCCTTGTATTGCTTTCCAACAGTCAGCCGAACCGCCCGCCCCCGACCCCCACACACACACACACTCACACTCTATGGGGGCAGAACCCTTATATACCCATGGACACTACTCCATCCTGAAACTCACTTTGCACTTTTCCCGCCTACCTCTCTTTTCTGATATATGAAAGTATAGGGGACTAACCTACTCTCATTCATGTGAAATTAACTACTCGACAAACAACTAGATGTAGTATAATGTACCAACATTGAACCTCCCAAAATAAACCATATTACTTCATCTCCCTCTTATCCTCTCTCCCCTCCTCCCTCCCCCCTCCCCTTCCCTTCCCCTTCCCCTATCTCCTCTCTCCTCCCTCTCCGCCTCCTCCTCCCTTCCCCCTCCCCCTCCCACTCGCCCTCTCCCCCTCTCTCTCCCCCTCCCTCACCCTATCCCCATCTCCCCATCTCCCACTTCCTCCTCTCCCTCTTCCCCTCTCCTTTTCCCATCCCTCCCCCTCTCCCTCTCTTCCTCTCCCCCTCCCCTCCCAATCCCCCCTCCCCACCCCCTCCCTCTTCCCCCTCCCTCTTCCCCTCGCGTCCCCCCTCCTTCTCCCCTCCCTCTTCCCCCTCTCCCCACCCCCTCTTCCACCCCTCGCCCTCTTCTCCCTCCCTCTCTCCCCCTGCTCCTCCCTCCCCTCTCACCCCCTCTCCACCCTCCCCTCTCCCTCCCTCTCCACCCCACTCTCCCTCCCCACCCACCCGTATCCCCCCTTCTCCTCTTTACCCAAATCTCGTCTCAGGTGTGCATAGTTCACATGGGGTCTGAATTTATTTGTTTGTTGTTGTACGTCCTAGCAACATCCAAGGTCATATCAGGACGGGGGCGGGGGTCTGAGTAGACGAGTGGGTACAATACCCCCCCCCCCCCCTTGACTCTCTCCTCATCCTTCTTGTTTGTCGACTCTGTGTAAGCTGAACGCGGCCGATAGCACCGATACACTGCAAAAAATCATCGGGTGTTTTGTGCTGACATTTACGGCTGATATCTGAGTCCACCTCCTTCACTTCCTGTTTCCGAAGTTTTGCCGTCGTTTGAGTTCTAGACTTTCTTCGATCATTGATCATCACCCCTACCTCCCCCACACACCACACTCCATACACTACCCCCCCCCCCCAACACACACACAGACCATACACTACCCCCGCCCCCTACCTCCACACACAGGAGAAGTGCTTCCGTTGTCAACTCCCGCCATTTTCTGTCCTCTCTCACGAGCACTTAGAAGTTAGACGCGGCCATTTTTCTTCCCCTATTTTTTTCCTTTTCGTCTGCCGCCAGACAACCATCGATTGCTAGGTTTAGAAGTTAACCGAAATGTCGTCATTCCCTAACCGGAAGTTGTTTGTATTCACCGGACGTTTCGTTTTCCCGCCATTTTCAATGTCTGTGAGAATAGCGGCAGCAGACGGCATATGCTATGAGCACATACATACACACACGTAAAGCAATGCATTGTCAGACTGTATCCGCGCTGCGGGGAATCCACATATTGTTATTGTTTCTTGTCCCAGCTCTATAATAAGAGATTGTGGAGTTTCAGACTAGTTCAGTTAACTCAGGTTTAATTTGAAAGTAGTTCCGGTCAAGCGGTACTAGTAACTTCCTCTCCCTCTTACCCTCCCTCCCCTCCTCCCTCCCCTCCTCCCTCTCCTCCCCCCTCCCATCCTCCCTCCCCTCCTCCCTCCCCTCCTCCCTCCCCCTCCCCCTCTCTCATCTCTCCTCCCTCTCCACCTCCTCCTCCCTTCCCCCTCTCCCCCTCCCTCTCCCCCTCTCTCCACCTCCCCCTCTCCCCCTCCCCCTCCCCCTCTTTCTCCCCCTCCCTTTCCCCATCACCCCATCTCCCACTTCCTCCTCTCCCTTCTTCCTCTGCCAGGGGAATATAGAATACCCCATATGGTACCGAAAGCATGTTTGACATTTTGTTGTTGTTACATTAGTTGATTAGTGCAGGATAAATTTCAATTATGAGCAATGGATCTTCCTCATTCGGCTGCTCCTCCTTATATCCCGGTAATGCAAAGTGCCGGGCTATCGAGCGACAAGTATAAATTGTTATATCGTTGGTTTGTTATTGGTCGGACTCAGCCATGGTTCAGACCTGGGATTTCAAATCTCACGACCTGCAAAAACTGGAAGCGGGCACTCAACTCATTCGGTCATCCCATTTGGCGGTGTAATGAAGATTCTAGTGCATATGAAGCCCTTTTAATTTAAGTGTACACCTCTCTTGCCTCTCTTTCCCAGCAGACCTAAGTCGCTCTCCTTCATGCCCCCTGGTGGGGGGCAGTGTGGTAATACAATTCTAAATGCCTGAATGCTTTATAAATCATAACACTCATCACATTTCAATTATTGAAGCTTGAATATGTAGTGGGTTGTGAGTTTGAACGCAACCATAATCATACAATTATAAAACTAGAGTGTTACTTGGTGAGAACAGTTCAACACGACGTGTTAGCAGTTGGTGTGGCAGAAAGCGGACGCGATAGCATAATCGATAGAGCGCAGGTGGAAGGTCGGGAGGTGGAATGCTCTGGCCGAGTTTAAAGTTGCATGGTCCGATGCCATTTGAATTTTTGTCTCATTTTTTAGATAAATATATCAAATTGATCGTTACGAGCTACTAATCATTAGTCCGGAGTGATTTTGATTAAAGATGATTAGTTTTGAAGTAATTTGAGCTGAAAGAACCAACAATAATTTCGACAAGCTTGTCAAAAGTCCTGTGGCTATCTATGACCTAGATGGTCATCTCGCAGTGACCACGTGATGTGAGATGCCGCTGCACAGTAGGCCTACTTGGTTGGGGGGGAGGCTAATGAGGTCACGAGATTGGCCTAGTTGGTTAATGGCGGCCTCCATGCATAATGGGTGTTTCAAAGTGAGTGTCTAAAGGGGTGAGCTTATAAATTCACTGGTTATTCTGTATATGCTGTCCCAAATCATTAGCTAATACACCAGTATCTAAGTTGGATATATAGGATCAAATGTAAGTAGTTGTTTTAATTTTGACAAAATAATATTTCATCGGACCATGCAACTTTAAACCAATGACTTACTAAATTGATACTTGTCGCTCGCTACCTAGCCTGGCGAGTGGCATTAATAGAATAGGACATGGACTGGTTAGCACAGCATCAGGACAATGTGACTGTGTGGGATATTGGGTCATGGTGCTGGCGGCCTGATCTCCCAGTGGGGCTGCACTATAAATCATGACTGTAGCTAATTAACTATGTATCAGTGCATACCCCCCAATAGCCGATGTCTACTTTTTGTGCTGGGGGTCGTTAAAGTTGCATAGTCCGATGCTTTTGAGTTTTTGCTATTTTCTGAGATAAATATATTATACTAATCATTAGTTCGATGTAGTACTATACTACTTACTACTTTAGTGTTGGGACCGTAACGTTTAGATGTTTAAAATGCGTCTAAGTTTTTGGATGATATAGCTTGGACGTCAAAAACATGCGCCCAAATATAATAGTCTGGCCAAGTCACAACGCCAAACCCCCGAAGTCCCTGCATCTAGGCCGCACTGCAGACCATAGTCTGCTGTAGGAGACGGTTTTTCTATTTACATTTGGAACTTATTATGCTAGTGGCGCTCTCTATGCCAGCAACGAACATGCTTTAATAAGTAGTGCGACCATGTGGTCTAAGTTGAATATGTAGAATCAAATCTAGATAAATGTTTTGGTTTTGAAATTTTGATATTTTCATCGGACTATGCAACTTTAAACAAACAAACAAATATCAGTACATGTGCCTAATATGGGTGCAATTATTGCCTGATATGGGTATTGAGGCCCGAAGACCTCTGGAATATATATTGACCGAGCTGTAACCTATGGGTCATTGAAGACATATCATGCATGTGAAAGAAAAAAAAGACTACGGCTGATTTCTAATTTCTGCTTGCACTGTGTGTTTTTGCAGGAAGCGTTTGTGTGTGGACAGTGGTGTTCAGGATGCCCGTCTAATGCACGAGAAGTTACGACGATCGAGGAGCGGCGACCCGCTAACATCTGCTACCAGCCACGACGGTACGTGTGATGGCAGCTACGCGCCCTCCATGGTGAGTACCGCGCATGCGCGCACTCAGTCACACTTCCGGTATTGCGTAACTCGCTAATGCCCCGCATTGACCGGGCCGATTTGTTCCACACGGGACGCGACCCGGCCCTCATTGTTGTTGTTGTTGTGGTGGTGTTGGTGTTGGCTGTTGGTGTTGGCCAGAGTTCTGGCTTACACTGGGGTATGGGCGTGGGTGGTAGTGTGGGTGGGTGGAGGGGATTATAGGTGTGGGTGTGAGTGGGTATGTGGGTGTGGGTGAGTGGGTATGGGTGAGGTTGTAGATGTGGGTACGGGTTTGGGTGTTGTTGATATGGATGTGGGTGTGTGGGTGGGTGGGTAGGGTCACTGATATATATATATATATATATATATATATATATATATATATATATATATATATATGAGTAAAACCTCGCTAAATCGACCAACCATGGGACCGACTTTAAGTGGTCCATTTAGGAAGGTGGTTGTTTAGCGAGTTACAATATGGTTATGGTATTGTTTAGACCCAGATAAACCGATCGATATAAGGGAGTGGTCGATCTGTGGAGGTGGGAGGTTAGGGAGGTTTATATATCAGTAATAGAAATAATCCAAATTTATTTATATACACATTAGATATATGTTTTGGTTCAACAAACCTTATTGGCTGGAATTCACCGTTTCAACCAAAAGACTACTGACTCGGCACTGATAAACGATCTATTCATATGAACACATATATTTACCCCCCCCCCCCCCACCCCCCCCAAAGAGAAATGAACGGAAAGGGGAAAAAATGGACGGACAGCCGGAACTCGATTACTTCCTGTAATCGGGTGGAACAACCTGTTCAACGAGACAAAGCAGTCGGGTCCCAGTTAAGTGCTGCCCAGACTGGAGCGCTCAGCTGTTGCCAGTCGACCGTATCGTTGGCGTGTCGCGCCGGTTAAAGCTGCGCATTAAGGCCACGCCCGATGTTCACCGAACCGTGACGGAGATAGAAACACGGCCATCATATTTTGGCAATACATTCAGAAGCTGCTCACCCGCAAGTCAGGCTTTGGAGGAATATAATTATGTCTCTTTCAAGTCCGAGTTGCTCATTGCCCGGATGTTGTTGCGTTGAGCTGGTTGTTGGCGTGTCTTCTTGATAGCGGATCATGTTTGTTATGACTTCACATCCTAGCCACAGAGCGGGTGTGGTGGCCGAATCGGTAGAGCGTGGGCCTCGCTTGCGGGAGATCGGGAGTTCGGTTTTCGGTCGAGTCAAATCACTGACTTATAAAATTGATACTTGTCGCTTCCTAGCCTGGCACTTGTCATTAATAGGATAGGGCAATGACTGGGTAGCTCAGTGTCAGGATAATGTGACTGAGTGGGATATCGGGTCATGGTGCTGGGGGTCTGATTTCCCAGTTGGGCAGCACTGTAAAGTTACCATGAGTACACACTGCTACAAGTAAGTACCCGGCCTGATATGACCTTAGATGTTGCTAGGACATCATATTCCAATAACCAACCAACTATTACACAAGTTTAAATTGTTTTTCAATTGATAAAAATGGCATGTTCACATTGGCAGTGTCAAAACCAGTGAGCTCCCGTCCGCAATGATGAGTCAGCATTCTTTGCTGAAGTAACTTTCAATTTCATTAATAACTTAAAGCTGTATAGTCTTATGACAACATCAAATTTTCAAAACCAAAATAATTATCTACATTGGATTCTACCTTCGATACTGGTGCACTTATTAAACATTTGTCGCCACACAGATGGGAATAGTGAGGCAATTGAATAGAACCTGTTAATGCAGAGGGCTAGCTTGCCAAAATTAATTTAGCATGGTTGCACTTCAAAATCTCAAAAGGTACCCACTTAAAATAAAAGTTACTTCAAGCTAAAGTAAGGTACATTATAACGATTAACATAATGTATTTATCTCAGAAAATGTCAAAAACCCAAAAACCATCGGACTATGCAACTTTAAAATGGTTGCCATTTAAACTAGCTGGTGGTAAATAGCATTCATAGCAATACGCCTGCGCGAGAAGGATAGGGTGATATTCTACAGAATCTAACTTAGATAGTGGTTCACTTATTAAACATTTGTCGCCACACAGAAGGGAATACTGAGGCAGTTGAATAGAACATGTTACTGCAGAAGGCTATGGTGGAGTTTTGGGATGCTTGCTCAAATTAATTTTGCACGGTTAGCCATTTAAAATCAAAGTTACTTCAAGAGGAACTAAGGTACATTATAATGATCAACCTAAAGGGGCTGTCACATTAGGGTTTTTTGTGGCAGCGTACGGCGGCGTAGGGGCGTTACATTATATATGTCGGCATACGCCACAATACGCCGCCATACGCTACGCATACGCTTCGCATACGCTACGCATAGATCGTCATGTGCCAGCCTATGCCGGTGTATGCCATTGTACTCCGCCATACGCTTTCTCCCGTCCGTCCGTCCAAATTATTTTGTGCATGCTAAAAAAATCTCGACCTATGGGAGCGTATGGTTCATACGCTACTCATACGCCGGTGTACGCTCCTCGTACGCCGGTGTATGCTCCTCGTACGCTAGGGGTGCGCCAGCGTAGGTTACGCATATGCTCAACTTGCGTCACCGGCGTATCTCTAGCGTATGTAGCGTACGCATAACCTACGAGTTACGTATGGGAGCGTACTCCTAGCGTATGCACAGCATATGCACAGCATATGCACAGCGTATGCACAGTGTATTCCAAGCGTATGCCATAGGTCTCGACATCGATCTTGACTCATATGCTACTCATACACTCATACGCTATGCATATGCTATGCATACGCTACGCATACGCTACACATACACTACGCATAGGTTCCATATGCCAATCAAAACCGTCAAAATATGTCACAGTACGCTCTCATACGCTCCTCATACGCTCCTCGTACGCTCCTCATAGGTTCCACATATGTTCAAAACCACCCGAGAGGTCACCAAAGGTCATGATAGGCTGGCACGCGCAGCTTTTACGTAGGTTTTCAATATGCTCCCGCCATATGCCGTAATGTGACAGGGCCTTAATGTATTTATCTCATAACATGTCAGAAACTCAAAACCATCGGACCATGTAACTTTGAATAGACATATCAAATCAGGTCAGATGGGCTCTACTATGATCTCGATTTAACTAACATTTTAGGGTTATGGGTAGGGTTGAAGTCCTGGTAGACCGCACCCTAATATAGCACTGGTCATTGTTTGTACATCTAGTGATCTAGGGAAGGTAATGGTCAGACAATCGGATAGACTCTCCATAAACTAGAACTGCAGAACTGCAATTCTTTTTTCGTTGTGAAATTTCAATCGCAGAAAATTGGTCTTCCTCAATCCACTACTCCTTTCCCTATCCTAGTAATGCTGAACGTCAGGGTAGGTAGGCACAAGTATACGTTTTTATGTCATTTGGGTGAAGGGATTGATGGTGATAATGATTATATACAATGGTTTGTGGGTTCGAATCCTGGTCGAGTCAAACCAATAACTTAAAAATTGATACTTGTAGCTTCCTAGCCTGACGCTCAGCATTATTAGGATAGGGCAATGACTGGTTGGCTCAGTGTCAGGATAATGTGACTGAGTGGGATATCAGGTCATGGTGCTGATGGCCTGGTGTCCCAGTGGGGCAGCACTATAAAGTCGCCATGAGTGCGCACTGTCCCAGGTCGGAACCCGTCCTGATAGGACCTTAGATGTTGCTAGGACGTAAAACAACAACAAACAAACAAATAATATACATGGCAAGACAACAAAGCAAGCACATACGATATAAACTCTATGATGAAGCATATTAAACCACCCCCTGATGTTTGTGTTAAAGAGAATAAACACGTGCATGCACAGCACAGACATATAAAGGAACATGCGCAATCCCTCATTCTGGGAACAAATCAGAGTTCCTTTCCCTACTCAGCGTTTTGACATCGACGCCACCACTAATATATTATTACTAATTGATTAAATTATGAGACATAATGATCTAATTACACACTTAAACTGGTGCGTTGTGTGGCGTTCGCTGGATAATGAAGACCTTCATGAGCATTTAGCAATTTGATTGGGCTGTAATTCGGTATTTGATTCACATTACGCACGCCAGGCACGCTGCTGATAAAGATGCCACCAGGGGCCGTATGCATGAAGCAGTGTTAGCGTCGTGTGGTGTTAACCATCTAACACCGGGTAGCTATCACCGGCATCGCGAAGTATTTCACACCGTATGCATGGGCGCCTAAACGGTTTGTGTTAGCTAAACGTGAAGTTATTTATAGATTTGGGAAATCCCTCTGAGCCTGTTGCCGGCATTTCCCAATATCGCCGCCGATTCGGCGGCGGCGATTTGTTTTGGTTACATTCATTGAGGTGACAATATTAATATCACCACCGATTTAGTGGCGGCGTTAATATCGCTTCGATTTTGTGGTTAATTTGACCAAATTTCACTTTTTGAGCATGTTATTCTGTTAAATATGATAGTATTGAATAGATTTGGGCCTAATATATTGCCGCCGATGCGACGGTTGCCTTCTCCACACACCGGGAACCAGCAACCCTTGTTACTGGTGAGCCTGTTCCGGTGATCACTGCTATTTGACAATATCGCCGCTGAGTCGGCGGCGGCAGCGATTTGTTTTGTTTATATTCGACAGTAGGGATATCGCCGCCGATGTAGCTGCTGCATTAATATCGTTTCGATTTTAGGGTTAATTTGATGAAATTTCACTTATTGCGTATTTAATTCTGTTAAATATGATAGCATTGAATAGATTTGGGCCTAATATATTACCGCAGATGCGGCAGTTGCCTTCTCCACACACAGGGAACCAGCAAGCCTTGTTACTGGTGAGCCTGTTGCCGGCGAGCACCGCTATTTCCCAATATCGCCGCTGATTCGGTGGGGGCGATTTGTTTTGCTTACATTCCTCGATTCGATAATATTAATATCGTCGCCGCTAAATTGGCGATGTTAATATCGCTTCGTTTTTAGGGTTAATTTGATGAAATTTCACTCATTGCGTATGTAATTCTGTTAAATATGATAGCATTGAATAGATTTGGCCCTAATCAGTACCTAACACCACCTGTAAACCTGCTATGGGCTGGTGTTAGAATCTCCGACCTTAAACTCGTGGTGTTTGCCTAACACTGCTCCATGCATAGCAACTTTTCGCCACTAAACCAGAAATCCCATCCTAAACCAGTTTTGGCTCGCTAACACCGCTGCATCCATATGGCCCCTGGTGGCGGCACACAATTGTTGTCAGTGGCAGTACTGTTTAGGTTGATTGTTGGAGTTTTACATCCTAGCGACATCTAAGGTCATATCAGGATGGGTATTCACTTGTGACCATAAACACATGCATACAAAGTACGCTCTCAGAAGGGGTCATCTAAGGTCAATGGACTCTCTCAGAAGGGGAATTTAAGGTCAATGGACTCTCTCAGACTCAGAGCCATGATTATGCTCAAAAGGACCCTCCTATACTACTGTTAATATATCTTTCACTAATTTATTAAATTATGAGGCACAATGATCTAATTACGCACTTAAACGGCCGCATTGGGCAGCGTTCGGTGGATAATGAAGACCTTCATGACCGTTTAGCAATTTGATTGGGCTCTAGCTCAGTATTTGATTCCCATTACGCACACCAGGCGCACCATAGATAAAGACACCACCAGGTGGCAGCGTGCCATTGTTGTCAGCGCTGGCACTATTTGGGTGATCTATGGTGCTTTAGGGTGTGGCCACCACGCTGGTATCTGATGACCACCGGATGGGGGGAGGTTGTAGTTGGGTAGGGGGAGGGAGGGGGGCCGGTAGAAGGAGGAGGGGGGGGGGGAGGTCAGGAGGCTTTGTTGTGTTGGTTGAGTGCATGGTTTAGAACACACGTGTTGAGCAGGTCAGTTATGGGACAGATCATCCTATTTGGATCTGTGTCATTTTGAAATCTGCATGTGATGACGTATTGGAGCAGTGTTATGGTCAGGATTAGCAGTGTCACACGCTTAGTGTCACATAAATTGTGTCACACCCACACTGTCGCACACACAATGTCACCCATACACTGTCACACCCACAGAGTCACACCCACAGTGCCACACCCACAGTGTCACGTCCATACTGTCACACCCACACTGTCACACCATCAGTGTCACACCCACAGTGTCACACCCACAGTGTCACATCCACACTGTCACACCTCAGTGTCACACCCACAGAGTGAGACCCACAGTGTGAGACCCACAGTGTCACACCCACAGTGACACACCCACAGTGTCACACCGACCATGTCACACCCACAGTGTCACATCCAACGTGTCGAACCCACAGTTTCGAACCCACAGTGTCACACCCACAGTGTCACACCCACAGTGTCACACCCACAGTGTCACACCCACAGTGTCACACCCACCGTGTCACACCCACAGTATCACACCCACAGTATCACACCCACAGTGTCACACCCACAGTGTCACACTCGCAGTGTCACCCCACGGTGCCACACCCACGGTGTCACACCCATATTGTGACACCTACCTTGACACACATACAGAACCGCACCCACAATGTCCCCCCTCACATGACTGTGGCAATACGCGTCCCCCCACCCACCCACCCACCCACACCCACTCACCCACACCCACTCACCCCCCCCCAGCCCACTGCACTGGTCGGCAAGTGTTTGATCTAATTGCATCCTCATTAGGCACATTTCCTTTCACAAATCATCGTTTGAAGTTAATTTTATGTAAACCACTCCAATTTAATTAAATTATTTCCGCAGATTAGTTGGATTTTATTCTTTCTGTATTTTTGTGTGTCTTCATTTCTGTTTCTTGGGATGTCTCTCTCTTTTTTTTCTATCTTTTTGGTTTCTCTTTTTCTTTCTTTCTTTCTTTCTTTCTTACTTTCTTTCTTTCTTTTCCTTCATCAGTATTATCTTTCCTATCTTTTTTTGTTGTTGTTGTTGTTGTAAATATAGTTTATTCATTGAATAAAGTCTTTTGTCAGCGCCGTGGCACTGGTCTTCTTTTGGTCTTTTGTCGTTCTTTCTTTCCTTCAATTCATCTGTCTTTTTCGTCCTTTCTTTCCTTTTCCCCTTCCTTCTCCGCGTCCTGATGACCTTAGATTTTCCCAGTCCGTAAAACTCCAACAAGCAACACACCTTCCTTCTCCCCCCTCCCCCTCCCCCTTCCCTCCCTCCCCCCACCCCTTCTTAGTGACTGAAAGCCTCGAGCACCCACTTTTGGCAGCAGAATTGGAGTTCAAACTCAAACCCAAAGACACTTTTGCATGATGTCCGTGCGTGCCTGTGTGTCGGGGGATCTAAAAGTCCGTTGCCGTGGAAACTGTTTATTTAGCCTGTTTGGGATCGAGGACAAGTAGGCAGGATGCCCTTCTAACCAGAGCAAGCACGCTCCAAGAGAGGCAGTGTCAGTGCAGCAAGACCACTCCTCCACTCCCCTCCCCCACCTCTCCACCCTCTCCCCTTTCCCCATCTCCCACCCCACCGGCCATCCTCACCTGTTCCTCCCTCCCCGCATCCCTCTGCCCCTCCTCCATCATCATGCTACCTCGCCCTCCCACCCTCAAACCTGACGCCTCCTTTCCGCTACTCTCCTCCTCCTCCTCCTCCACCTATTCCTCCTCCCTTTCCTCCTTCTCAAAATCCTCCTCCTTCTCCTATGCCTCCTCCTCCATCTCCTCCTCCACCTCCTCCTCCTCCACCTCCTCCTCCTCCACCTCCTCCTCCGCCACCTCCTCCTTCTCCACCTCCTCCTTCTACATCACCTCCACCCTGCCCTTATCCACATCCACATCCCCTCCTAATCCCTCCCCTCCCTTATCCCTCCCCGTTCCTCCCCGCTCACTTCTCGCCACACCCTCCTTTCTCCATCCTTCCTCCCGTTCCCATCTCTTACCCCCTCCTCCCACACCTCCCTTCCACCTTCCCTCTCCCCCCCCCTATCCCCCTCCCCATCCCATCCCACCCTTCTCCCTTCCATCTCCCCATATCCACCCCTCTTCCCCCTCCCCCTCCTCCTCCCCTCCCCTCCCCTCCCCCTCCCCTCCCCTCCCCCCCCCTCCCTCCCCCCCCACCCTCCCCCCCTCCCCCCCCCTCCCCTCCCCCCCCCCCCCCCCCCCTCTCCCTCCCCCCTCCCCCTCCCCCCCTCCCCTCCTCCCCCCCCCCCCTCCCCCCCCCTCTCCCTCCCTCCCCACCTCCCCTCCTCCCCCCCCTCCCTCCCCCCCCCCTCCCCCCTCCCCTCCCCCTCCCCCCCTCCCTCCTCCCCCTCCCCCCTCCCCCCCTCCTCCCTCCCCCCCCACCTCCCCCCCCCCTCCCCCCCTCCCCCTCTCTCTCCCTCCCCACCCCCTCTTCCCCCCCCCCTCCCCCCTCCCCCCTCCTCCCCCCCCTCCCCCCCCTCCCTCCCTCCCCTCCCCCCCCTCCCCCCTCCCTCTCCCCCTCTCCCTCCCTCCCCCCCCTCCCCCTCCCTCCCCCCTCCCCCCTCCCCCCCCCTCCCCCCTCCTCCCTCTACCTCCCTATCCCCCCGTCTCCCCCTCCTGCCTCTCTCCCCTCCCCACTCCCCTCTTCCTCCCCTCCTATCCCTCCCCCTCCCCCCCCCCCCACCCCTCCCCCCTGCCTCTCTCTCCCTACCCACTCCCTCCTCTCCCCTCCTCTCCCTCTACTCCCCTATCACCCCGTCTCCCCCTCCTCTCCTTCTCTCCCATCCCCTCCCTCACCTCCTCTCCCTCACCTCCCTACCCCCCGCTCCCCCTCCTCTCTCCTCCCCCCCCACTCCCCTCTTCACTACCCCTCCTCTCCCTCTACCTCCTATCCCCCGTCTCCCCCACCCTCCCTCCCCACGCCCCCTTCCTCCCTCCTCTCCGCTACCCTCCCATCCCCCCGACTCCCCCTGCCTCTCCCTCCCTCCCCACTCCCCTCTTCCCCCCTCCTCTCCCTCTCCCCCCTCACCCCACCCACCCCCGTTCTCCCCCTGCCCCTCTCTCCCTCCCACCTCCCCTCTTCACTCATCCTCCTCTTCCCGACCCTGCAGGTTATTTTCACGGCCTGTCCGGGTCCACAATACTTTTGACGAGACGTCGCCAACAGGGCATGAAACGCGGGCAGCGTGCCAAAGTGGCAGAAATGTGTCGGCACAGAGATGTGCAGGACGAAGCATCCTCTCCCTGTGTGTACCCGGAGAAACAAAAACACACACACACTGAACATGTGTGTGAACAGTCCGATGGTTTTCAGTTCCCCCCATATTCTGTAGCTAAAACACATTAGTTTGATTGTTATAGTCTTCACTTCAGTTTAAAGTATTAACGATGGAGTTAGGTGAAAAACATGTCAGATACTTTTATTATCGAATGGGATTTGCATGTGGTTATTACTGCAACTGATACCTTCATTTATGCACCAACAAATTGTACTGAACGGCCGGAAGACCAGTGCTCTGGCGCTGACAAAAGGCATTATTCACTGAATAAACTACATTTTAGAAAACAATTATATTCGGTGAACATGCACAAAATAATGGATATTTCTTTTATTTAAATTTTTTTTTATTGAGGCTGTATTTATACTGGCCATAGCATATAAGCCCGGGTACCCAGGCTTATTTTAGATGCTGGCCAGTTGTAGTGTTGGTGTTATCTTACCACACAGTAGCTGCTGCTAAGTAATTTGATTGCCTGCATTTCAGTGGCAGATAAATAATTGGTTGGTATGGTTAGTAGCCTATGTTAGTATATTTGGATTTTCTTGGCATATATGTATTTTATTTTGTTCTACTAGCCTACTCCTATTTACATATCATAGGCTTGTACGCCGCTGTGTGGTGTGTTATCTGGCTATAGTGTTTGTTTAAACTTTAAAGTTGCATAGTCCAATGGTTTTGAGTTTCTGTGATTTTCTGAGATAAATATATCAGATTGATCGCTATAACCTACCTTACTTTACTTTGAAGTAAATTGTATTTTAAATGGCTAACTTTGGAGATATTTGAAATATAACCATCCACAATTAATTTTGGCAAGCACGCCAAAACTCTGACAACATAGGTTTTTTTCTTCGTTTTTTATTTTTCTTTTTAATTAAAATTTTTCTTTTTTAATTGAGGCTGTATTTATACTGTCCATACCATATAAGCTCGACTACTCAGGCTTGTTTTCAATGCTGGCCAGCTGCAGTAACAGGTTCTCTTAAATTGCATCAGTATTCCCTTCAATGTGGGTGAGTGCAGGACGGGATGCTGGTAATGGTATCATGTATTTCATCCACGTTTTTGTAAGTATTTTTTTCATGACTTCTATTAATGTTGTCATTTCTTTACGAGATCAATCCATTTCTGAGAGAAACTGTTTTTTTTTTACCAAAAGTTCATTTTCCATTTTTAGCTTGAAAAGTATTTTACCATTGATTTGACTAATTTTTTTATTATACACCACTTGTGATTTTACCACAGCTGTGTATGCTCTTTGGCATATACATCTCTGCTCTATTTGACCTGTTTCATCAAATGTGTTTACAAAAAACAAAAAGACACCAATGACAACTAACTTGTCATTTTTTAATCGGATATGTTTAAACCACTGTATGACCCCCAATAGCTGATGTCTACTTTTTGTGCTGGGGCGTCGTTAAACAAACAAACAAACAAAAACCACAACAAAAACGAGAACAATCCTTTATGTCTCAGTATCACATCTCCCCCCCCCCCCCCCCACCATCACCACCACCTCTCCGTCGCCCTCTCAGCCCGCCAGCCCCCCCCGCCCCCGTATTCCTTCACCCCCTCCTCCAACCTCTCCCCTCTCAGCCCCCCCCCCCCCCCGTATTCCTTCACCCCCTCCTCCAAGTAAAGCAGCAAATATCAGGTAGGGCTTCCTCCTGAGTTTTCCATTCAGGAAGCTACCCCCCTCCCTCAAACCCACCCTCTACAATCCCACATTCTTTTTGTGTACATGTGTACATGCCAGTCAGTAGGTAATATCCCTCTTCATGTCAGCCGGACTAAAGACACCCCCTCCCCCCCCCCCCCCCTTCCACCCACCCCCAATCTGGGGCATGTCAGCCAGACTCAAGTTGGTTGGTTGTTGGAGTTTTATATCCTGGCAACATCTAAGGTACTGACTTGTGACAGTGCACCCTCATGGTGACTTTATAGTGCTGCCCCACTGAGACATTGGGTTGCTGGCAACATGACCCAATATCCTACTCAATCACATTATGCTGACACTGAGCTAACCAGTCCTTTCCCAACCCTATTAATGCCGGGTGCCAGGCTAGGAAGTGACAAGTATCAATTTTATAACTCATTCAGTTGACTCGACTAAGCCACCGATATCCCATGCGCGAGGCCCATCCTCTACCGATTCGGCCACCGCGCCCAGTGCCCAAATAAAGAGGACACCCCAGTTCCCCCCTCAGCGCCCATCAGCCCCCTTAGCCCCTCTCAGCCCCCGATGGACACACTGATATACACCTACCACACAGCACAAACACATCAAGGAAACCCCCCTACAAACACAGTTATTCACACACACAATGCACCCCCCCCCCACACACACTCACCTTCATACGTCAACACAACCCAACCCCATCATACGTCAACACAACCCCATCAGGTAAATGCTAACAAAAATGCACTTTATTCACACACCTGCTTGCACATACACCCGGTCTGACCTGTGTCAATGCGGTGTAAATATTGCTACACGCCGGAAGTGAGCGGACCCTTGGTCTCCCCAACCGTTTGGCCCCCTCCCCCCCCCCCACCACCACCACCACTACGGGGTTCACACACATTCCACACGGGGTATTTTGCGCAAATATGACCAGGGGCTCCATCAGTGTTCTGCGCGTCCGTGTGTACATGACCATGGTGCTTTATTGGTCTTGTCAAATCATCTGAGCAAACCATCTGAGCAAACCATCTGAGCAAACCATCTGAGCAAACCATCTGAGCAAACCATCTGAGCATCTTGTATTGATAGGAGTCTGCTGAGAAACCTTTAAGCAAAATAATATGTAAGCACACAAAAACGGCCGCTTAAAGAACGCTTACAGCTGTGGTAAAATCACAAATGGCGTATTATAAGTAAAATATGTGCTGTGTAATATGTTATGTGAGTATGAATGAGAGTTGGGCTACATCATATGCATGGAATAAATATATATATATATGTATATATATATAAATAAATAAATAAATAAATATATATAACAAATTCCTCCGAGCTAGTGGACGAGAGGCCCCGCGCACGAGGTGGAGAGGTGCATGCTGGTGCCCACCCCACCCACCCCCAGGGTGTGGGGGGGGGGGGAGTGCAACCCACTCCAGGCCCACTATTTACATACTCTATGATCTGTAATGTAAGCATAAATAACGGCAGTATATGAAATATATAGTGTTATGTAATCTTTTATATGAGTATTAATAAGAGCAGCCAGACTACGGTATGCTTATGGAATATATGCGTGTTATGTATTCTATTATGTGAATATAAATAAAGGTAGGATGTGAAATATATAGTGCTATGTAATCTATTATGTCAGTATAAATAAGGACAGCAAACTTTAAGTATGTTTATGGAATATATACGTGCTATATAATCTATTATATGGGTGTGAATAAGAGCAGGATATGAAATATATATCGTGTTATATCATCACTTATGAGAGTATGAATAAAGACAGCCAATCTAATGTATGTTTATGGAATGTATAGGGCTATATAATCTATTATATGGGTATGAGTCAGAGAAGCATATGACATATATACTATAGTATTATATCATTACTTATGTGAGTATAAACAAAGACAGCCAATGTAACGTATTGTAAAGTCGACGGCTGGCATCTGTGGGTTGTGTAGGCAGGTTTGTAGGAAATCAATACAGGTAAGAAGAGAAAGGAAGAGTATGAAGAGTGAAAGTAGAGTGAGAGCTTGCACCCTCAGGTTTATTATTATATAGTGGTACATGGATCTGATAGGGCATACCACCTGACCATTATCTCCAATCAGCAACAAGCATTTATAGTTCCACCAATGAAAAGTAAGCATTCTGGGGTCACCATGGCTACTGTGATCTACCCACCACCACCATGCGGTGTGGCTTCTTGGCCTGCACTTGCCTGCTGTGTGTGTGTGGTGATCCGTGACTAACAGTTGGGGGAAGGGGGTAGTGAGTAGAGCTATTGTGGCTCCTAATACACTATCACTAGTGCCTCATTCACACTATCTACCTAATACACAATGACTATTGACCACAAGTAAAGAATCACCAGCAACTACATAAATACATTCATGCACCTGGCCCTATATATCATTTACATTAATAGACCATTTGTACTCCTTTATAGACCATTTCGCATTCCCCACCAATGCATTTTATCGGAATATTTTACAGCGTACGCTTATGGAATGTATACATGCTATATATTCTATTATATGGGTATGAATAAGAGCAGCATATGACATATATAGTGTTATATCATTACCTATGTGAGTATAAACAAACACAGCCAATCTAACGTATGCTTATGGAATGTATAGTGCTATATAATCTATTATATGAGTAAAATAAGGGCAGCATGTGAACTACGTAGTGTTAGATAATCAATAATGTTAATATAAATAAGTGCATCGAGACTAAAATATCCACATACATACGTGCTATATATAATCTATTATGTAGGTAGAAATATGGGCAACCAGAATGGGTATTGAATATATATATATGATATTTATGATATTAGGTGAGACATATAGGCAACTAGAACCAAAAGCACATTTTTGAAATATCTAACCCAATTGAGTATCTATAAAGGCAGCTAAAATATCAAAGGCATTTTTATCTGATATATATCTTTGAAGTAATTTATTAAGTCAGTGTAACTAAAAGCAGCTCGAGCCATATCAAATATATAAATGTAATATAATTGATTATCTGAGTATGAATCAGGGTAGCTTTCCGATATTTTTATATATTTTTTTGATTGAGGCTGTATTTATACTGTCCATAGCATATAAGCCCTGGTACCCAGGCTTGTTTTCAATGCTGGCCAGTTGTAGTGTTGGTGTTATCTTACCACACAGTGGCTGCTGATAAAACTCAAGCGAATGGGAAGGCCTTGCCTGGTGCTGCCACCTGGCCTATTCAGCTGCCATGACTCAGCCTCTTGCCTGTACCACTCGCTCATAAAAAAAAAAAGATATATATATGTGAAATATATATATATTACCCGCCCCTAAGAACAAATCCAATAAGATGTGGTTGGTAGTGTGTTCACTAGAGCGTGGGGGGTGACAGATGGCGCCAGTAGTACACTTCGGACGGGAGTCAATGATTACTGTTTATTGGCGTGAATGGGAACAGTAATACATTCCTTCGATTGTTATTTAAGAGCATATCATTATATATACATATGACAGACACTCATACGTTGCGCTGTGGTGTCAGAATAAGGAACTAGACCAGAATGCATTTGTAGAATTCATTCGAGGTGAAATGCCCCACACGCAGGTAAGGTTGTGCAGGTTGATTGCACCAGGGAGTATTGATAGATTATTAGATAGCTCCAAGAGCAGGTTTGTGGGTGGCTGCAGAGTGGTCGGCAGTCAGGCGCAGTGGTGCCGGCCGCCGCATCCAGGGGGCGTTCAAGTAGCACCGGCCGAAGCCGCAGCCAATTGATGGAATCTATTATTTACTCACCGAACTCGATGTGGCGCACTGCATCTATTTCTCAAACCTGCCTAGTTCTGGGTAGACAGACACATACTCACACTCACACTCACTCACATACTCTTTACCGGGCGCGGTGACCGAATCAGTAGAGCGCGGGCCTCGCTTGTGGGGATATCAGGAGTTTGATTCCCAGTCGAGTCAAACCAATGACTTTTAAAATTGATACTTGTCACTACCTAGTCTGGCGCTCGGCATTAATAGGATAGGGCAAGGACTGCTTAGCTCAATGTCAGGATAATGTGACTGAGTGGGATATCAGGCCATGGCGCCATGAGTGTGTATTGTCACAAGTCAGTACCCGTCCTGATATGACCTTAGATGTTAGCAGGACGTAAAACCCTAACAAGTAACCATATTTGATGTATAACGTATTATGTGAGTATTAATATGTGGAAGGTAAGGTAATTCAACATCATTCTATACCTTTTTTGTCAAAGTGTGCCGGTAGTGCTTTCATCTGCCCACCTCTTCTACCGTTTCAGTGGCAGCGAAGGAGTTTTTTAATATATATATATATATATATATATATATATATATAATTATATAAAGTTGCCTACGCCCTAGTAGAGAAAAGACAGCAAGTTTAAAATTCGTCGCTCATGTGATGCCAATGCAGTTCAGACTGGCGCGTGACTAGGTGGTGGTGGCGCCAACCTCGCGTAGCGGGTTCTGGGCTGCAGTAAATGGCACAATCAATCCAATATGTAGATAATAAATAGCATGCACAAATAATATAAAATAATATTACAAGCATACTCCGCCCCTTTATACTCATATAAATAATTATATATCGCACATATATATAGTATACACATATATATTTCTGTATCAGGATGTAAAAATATACAGATTTTCGGTTCGGAATTATATATTGGCAGAGAGCTTTATTATTCTTAGACGATGGAGTGGGGACAAGGTTAGGTAATCTAAAGCCGTGTTCACACGGGCAATGTAAATCGATTCGTAGAAAGCGACTTGCCTAGTTCGCCTCACATTTCTCCAGTGAACGGGCGTCTGAGTCGAATTAGGGCTGAATCGATTCACGTGATGTGGATACTGTAAACCACCTAGCGAGGTAGTTTACATGAGGCGATTTCTGTGAATCAATTTATTTTGCCCGTGTGAACGCACTGAGGCGGATTAAGCACCTCACACGCATGCGCAGTCGAGACCTTAGTTTGTTGACTTTCCGGTCGATCAAAAGCGCATATTATATAATTTAGTCTATGAAGCCGCCTAGCTGGGCACAGATATTTTTTTTATCATTTATTTTAATGTTTTCACTGCCCAGCAGAAGTTTTGACTATTCCAAACCAATACGGTTCAGTCCATACATATCTAGGTCGAACCCACATTCTCTAGTGCCGACATCGACAAACCCAAACTGGCGCTGGTTAGTATCAACTTGCTCATGCGCAGATTTCGATTTCCGGCCCAAGTACTGCCCGTGTGAACGGGCCGCTAATTCGCCTCACCTGATTCGATTTGTCTGATTCGCCTCACATTTTGCCCGTGTGAACACGGCTTAAGAGCAATAATAACCCACTCACATTATGACATGATATCAGCTATGTAAATATATGTTCATACATGATGCCTGAGATTATTAAGAGATGTTCCTATATAAGAGGCAGTACATGATTGTTGAAATGTTTCCTCTATGCATCCATAAAGAGTGCAATTGGAGGAAAAGACCTTTTAATATGGATCTATTTGTAACTGTCTGCAAATACATGTTACCAGGGTACAGATGGGCAAGCATACCAGCCTAATCTGCATACCTACATAGACACCACCTGCAGCTGGGTTGAGTGACAGCCACCCCTACTGGGGGGTGTCACCTTCCCAGGCTGTGGGGGGTGCCTGATTGGCTGGCTGTGGGATGCCCAGTCACCTGCACTCCCTTGGCCCTCTGACCACACTAGCCTCACTTTGATTAATTATTCATGAGACTGCTCCAGTCACATTGGAGAGATCACTCACTCCTGGCTCTTGAGTGAGACACACCTACTCTAGAGCAGGACCCCAGACACGCTGTATGATGCCTCCAGAATTCATATATCTAAATTGAGTTGAGTGCAACAACCAAGGGACTGTAGGCACTGATTCATAAACAGGCTAAAGAGGTAATGAGATTCTGTGTGGACAGAACGTAAGGGGTGAGGGTGATAGGTCACTAGTATAGTAGGTGAACAGGAGTTGATGCCAATAAAGCACAACATCTTCACTGTCAATCTTTGTGACTTGTCTTCCCTTTCTTCCTTATGAGTTTGCTTAGGGGTTTGTTTAAGGGCAGTATCAGAGGTGAAATGAAGGGGGAGAGTTTATGATATTCTCTGGTGTTTATGACGGCCGAGCATGCAGAAATACTATAAGGAGACTGCGCATGCATGTACAGGGTATGATCCGCACGTGACTTGTCAGAGTAAGGCCTACAGGGTTTAATCAAAGTCAGAGGAGTAAGAAAGAGTGAAGGCGGCTGTGATTCATATATGTAAACTGAATCTCACAAGTCTCAGTGCCGATACTGGACTGACTCTGTCCGCTCCACTCTCAGCGTCATCTCCCCGTCATCTTCCTGTCATCTTCCTGTCATCTCCCTGTCATCTCCCCATGTTCTCATGTTATCTCGCCATTACATCTCATTATCTCCCCATTGCCTCGCCATTATATCCCAATTATGTTCCCAGTATCTCCCCATTATCCCCCATTATGTACCCATTATCCCATATTATCCCCTATGAATCCAAATTATATCCCAATTGCATCCCCATTATCTCCGCATTATCTCCCGTTATCTCACCACAATCTCGCCGCTATCTCCACTGATATCTCTTCGTTATCTCCACTATTATCTCTCCGTTATCTCCACTGTTATCTCCCCATTATTTCCACTGTTATATCTCCGTTATCTCCCCGTTATTTCCACTGTTATCTCCCCATTATCTCTCCATTATCTGCCCGTTATTTCCACTCTTATCTCCCCGTTATCTCCACTGTTCTCTCCCCGGTATCTCCACTTGTGTCTCCCCGTTATCTTCAGTTGTGTCTCCCCGGTATCTCTACTATTATCTCCCCGTTATCTCCCCGTTATCTCCACTGTTATCTCCCCGTTACCTCCCCGTCCCCCTATCCCAGAGCGTCGTGCCATATCTTCCATGCCCGCTCTCGGCGCCTCACGCTGCTTCTCTATTCCAGTAGAATGTTTGTTTATAACGCCAGTGTTATTACTCACCCTTCAGTCTCACCATATCAGTATTACTACATGGCAAGTCCTTATGGCCCTGTCACACTACGACGTAATGACATCAGCGTAGGGAGAACGTGAAGAACGTTGAACTTCTCGGCGTAGTATGCAAATTTGGGCACAAGTTGAACATGGATGCAGCGTAGTGGACGAGAGCGTAACGTCGGTAAAGCGTAGTGATACCATCATTCAACGAGAGAGGACAACGTCACTACGCTCACGGAACGTTATGAACGTTATTCCATCGCCAGAAGAACGTTACCTGACGTTAGATACGTCATGAGACGTTGAACATACGTTGAATGCACGTTCTCCTGACGTTCTCCTGACGTTCTTCTGACGTTCTCCGGATGTTCCCATTACGCCACGTGGCCATTTGCACTGGGTTTAATGTGGGTCAACTAAGTGGAACGTAGTTGAACGTAGTGAGCATCATTGGAATAACGTCCGTTTAGCGTCATTGACGTTCACTGAACGTGAACAGAACGTACGGCAAACGTAAACCCTTACGTTCAAGCTATGTCGAAAGTTTTGAACATGTCCAAAACCTCGACGTAACTCGACGTAACACAACGTCATGTGACGTAGCTCGACATCATTCTAACGTCATTCTGACGTCATCATAATGTAACCCAACGTACGTCAACGTAATGACGAAAAATGACCACGTTAGGCTCACGTTGGCTCGTTACGTCGTAGTGTGACAGGGGTATGAGTGTTCCCTGTATAACGTCACTGGCTTTTTTTTTAAACCGAGAATCGTGCACCTATAGCGGCATAGTGCGATGAAAGTCGTCAAATTATCCAACACCAAAGCTCTCACCCAGATTTGATTTTTTGTTTGTTGTTGTTTTACATCCTAGCAAAATCTAAGGTCATATCAGGACGGGTACCGACTTGTGGCAGTGTGCACTCATGGCGACTTTATAGTGCTGCCCCATTGGGAGACCAGGTCACTAGCATCATGAACTGATATCCCTCTCAGTCACATTATCCTGACACTGAGCCAACCAGTCCTTGCCCTATCCTAATAATGCCGAGCGCCTGGCTGGGAAGTGACAAGTATCAAGTTTTAAGTCATTGGTTTGAGTCGAACCAGGGTTCGAACCCATGGGTTCAGATCCACCGAACCCATGGGTTAATTTGGCAAGTTTTCACTTTCAATATCTCCAAAATCAACTTTAAAATAAATGTTTTTCAGAGTAAAATAAAGTAAATTAAAACAACCAACCCAATATACATACATAGATGTATATATATATATATATATATATATATATATATATATATGTATATATGTATAAATATATATATGTATATATATATATATATATACATATATATTTTTTTTATATATATATGTTAAAATTTGACTGTCCCGACGGGTCTATAGGCGATAACGGCCAGATCAGCTGGCATACAGTGCTTAGAGCCCCTCACAGGTGGCGCCAGTGTGGCCTATACTGTCCTACACAGAGTCAGTTAGATAGGATACAGTGAATATACTATTACATAGGAAACTGAAGATAGACACTGAAGATGTTTATATTCCCACAATAGATTATAGAGCACATTTAAGTTTGAGATCTTGACCGCAAAGTCCCCTAAGCCTAAATGAGAGCCTATAGCGTAGTTCTCTCAGCATTATTAGTCTCAAGAGTACACACACCGTGAACAGACTGTGAATATATTGTTTGCCTGCCCGGTCATGGGAGTGCACTTTTAAGGTATTCTACCTGTTACTGTTAGAGTGTACACGTCACACACAAACTGAAACAAGCAAAACAAGACAGTTGTCATGTCGTGGTGTCAAAGCAACGTATCGAACCCCCGTCCCCCGTCCCCCCCCCCTCCCCCTCGACCATCCCCCGTCCCCTGTCCCCACATCCCCCGTCCCCTGCCCCCGCCCCCCTCCCTCCTCTCCTTCCCCCTCCCCCTATCCCCAGAAACAGGCATACACAGCCTCTGAATCAGGCACGGTTTACTCAATCAATCAATAGTTCCATCCTCTAGTCGAGGGTTGGATGCAATGGTTCTCCACTTGTCCCGATGTTGTGCTGTTCTGATAGACTGTGAATAATTCAAGCCTGTCCACTGTGAAATATTTGTAAACCATGATGTTCTTGGTCTCCCTCTCCCTCTGCTGCCATTCACCTTCCCTTCCAACAATGTACGGTATATTGAACTCTGACGAATGATGTGGCCAAAATAAATAAGTTTCTTTGTCTGTATAGTGGCAAACAAGCTTTTCTTATTTTTAATTTTTCTGAGAACTTCTTTGTTGGTGATCTTCTTTGTCCATGATATTTTCATCATCCTTCGATATGTCCACATCTCAAATGCTGCTAAACGTTTGTACATTTTCTTAGAGATTGTCCATGTCTCTGCCCCATACATTAGAGTAGACCACACATAACACTGAAGAATACGCTTCCTTGTTTGTATTAATATCTTACTTGATGTTAACACTCTATACATTTTGGAGAATGTTGTTCGGGCTATTGTTATCCTTCTTTTAATTTCTTCCTCACATCTCCCATCATTTGTAATCTTTTGTCCGAGATATATGAATTCGGATACTTGTTCTATGTTTGTGCCATCTATGATTATATTGACGTTTGGTTTATCTGTCTTTTTACTTATAACCATTGTTTTGGTCTTCCTGGCATTCATCTTCATGTTGAATAGTATTCCAGCTTTATTGATTCTATTCACTATATCTTGTAGGTTTTTCTCACTGTCTGCTAGTATTACACTGTCATCGGCATATCTAAGATTGTTGATGTTCATGCCACCTATTGTCTCTCCCTTGCAATCTTCAATGTGTCTGAAAATCATCTCTGTGTACAGGTTAAATAGACATGGTGACAATACACACCCCTGTCGAACTCCTCGTTTAATCATAACTTCATCCGATAGGCCCTGCTCCATTTTTATAAATGCACGTTGTGTCCACAAGGCTCCTGGAAGTGACCAGGTAACATCAGAAATGATAAAAGGACTAGATGAAGTGGGGATTCAAATCATTCATAAGCTAGTAACTGACATCTATGAGACTGGATTTATACCATTGAATATGAATGAATCCATATTTGTACGACTCCCAAAGAAGCTAAAACCAACATTGTGTACTGAGTACAGAACACTAAGCCTGATGAGTCATATGTTGAAGATGATCCTGAAAATAATTTTACTGAGAAACAGACAGAAAATTGAAGAACAAATCAGTAACGTACAAAGTGGGTTTATATCTGGAAGAGGTACACGTGAAGGGATTTTCAATATGAGAATGATTTGTGAACGTTATTGTGAAGTGAACCAGGATGTTTATGCCTGCTTTATTGACTATGAGAAGGCCTTCGACCGAGTCAATCATGAACTGTTAATCAAATGTTTACAAGATATTGGTGTCAATGGCAAAGACATTAAACTAATTGTGAACGGTTTACTACCGAATCGCTAACTTTGCGATGAAGAGTTAATATCACGAACGCAGTGCCGGACAACAAATCCGCCCCCACCCCCCACCCCACAACCCCCACACCCCTACAGAAGAGAGAAGGAGTGTTCTATTTTTAGAAGTCTTTGGTTCCAGGCAGTTTCTTGTCCAACAGGTGGTGCTTTTGCTTCATGTGAATATTGGGTTTTATTTTACACAGGCTGTTTATGTGTGTGGGTGCGTGTATGTCGGGTGGGTGGGTGTGCTTAAAAGAATATTTATTTTTAGTGAAACATTGCCTTGCTATAAACAGGTGTGGTTTTTCGACGGGGAGAGGGAGTGTGAATGGGTGTACTTGTGAGTGTGTGGGGGGGAGGGGGAGGTTTCTGGGAGGTGTATGGGTGGGAGGGGTATGGGTGGGAGGGGTAGGGGTGGGGGTGAGGGGTCGGGGTGGAAGATGTGGGGGGAAGGGGTTGGGGTGGGGTGGGTGGAAGCGATGTGCCGTGCGGGTGTATGTGAGTATATGTTGGTGTGTGTGTGGGTGTGCGTGCGGGTGTGTGCGGGTGTGTGTGGGTGTGTGTGGGTGCGTTACCCCGAGGTCAGTGAGTTGATGTTTGTTGTGGGTGTGGCTCGGTGCTATCTGCTTAAAGTTGCACAGTCCGATAGTTTTAAGTTTCTCCCATTTAATAAAAAAATATATTAGGCTGACCATTATTATCTAGATTACTAGAGTTTGCAGACTTTTATTATAAATGGTTATCTAAGGAGTTATTTGAAGTGAAATCATGTAAAATTACTCCGCATTATCTCCGCATTATCTCCCCGTTATCTGCACACACAAATCCGTGACACCATACACTTCAGCAGGGACATGCTCTATTAAATTAAATGGTGTTCTCTGTGGCGGAGTGGTTAGAGTGTATTAATAAATACACCCATATGTAAGTTATATTTGAAGAGCTCTTATCGAAAACGCGATAAGCGCCAATCCCCAAAATGAGCTTGCAATGCCAATGCCAAGCTCGTGGCTCATGCCTTGGAAAAGAGCTCTATATATATATACATAAAGAGCTCTTCCTGAAAGTTTTAGGGATTTCGCGAAATCCCTAATTACACAATCTTAGTGTATATGAAGAGCTCCTCTCCAAAACACGATCCACGAAGGACGGCACTGGAATTGCAAACTCATTTTTAGGAGCGGCACTTATCACATTTAGGAAAAGAGCTCTTCAGATGTAGGATCAAATATAAAGGTAAGTGCCTTAGGTTTGAATTTTTTATGATTTCATAGGACTATGCCTCTTTAACTAAATTGACTGTGTAGGATCAAATCTGGGTAGGGTTAGTTTACTAAACTTATTCTTAAATGGGACTATGCCTCTTTAAGATGTTCCTTACTCATCTGACGGCCTGCTCCCGGTGTCAGCGTCTCACCTCCCACAAGTCTGGTTCTCCACAAGAAATATGTTTAACTCCAATACATTCTTTAATATATGCGTCAATATTCTAAAAGTCAGAGAATATTGTTCTCCACAAGCAATACGTATTCTCCTGTATTCTTGGGTTTAAACTCATAAGAATAACCGCTAAAAAACAGATAGTGATAATCAGGTCGAACAAGCGACCAGAAGTAAACACGGCGATGTCACCGAATCGGTTTTTCGCCAATAACTTCTTTAATATATTCACCAATATTCTCAAACTCGTAGAGAATATTGTTGTACACGTTTCCTCCAGTATTCTTGGGTTTAAAGTCATAAAGCCAACCAAAGTTTGCTTTCGTCACTCGAATCCGCGCATACGCAGAAGCGATATTTGGGAAATGAGACTTGTGGGAAATAAGACGCTGACACCGGGATTGGACTAATGAGGTCAGGTTGCAATTAGCAAGGAACACCAGTGCACTGACGACTACAGTCAGCTCATCTACGTAGGGGTCTCGTCCGAGCTGAGTTGACCTTTGTGGGTGGGTATCTGTGAGTGAGTGAGTGGGTGTGTGTGTGGGTGGGTGTGGGTGTGGGTGTGGGTGAGTGTGCCTCTTGGGGTGGGGGATGGGGGTTGGCAGAGGAGGTCAGGGTGGAAGGGATGTTGATGAACAAAGGAGGGAGGGCTGGGGGTGATGGTGGCTGGGGGTGATCGGGGCTGGGGTTGATGGGGGCTGGGGGTAATAAAGGGCTGGGTGATGGGTGATGTGTAAGGAAGGGTGGGTGATAGGGAATGGGGTGGTGGGGGATGGGTGAGGAGGGGTGGGTAAAGAGGGGTGGGTGAGGATGGAGTGAGGTGGTGCGGGAGTGAGGTGGTGAGAGAGTGAGGTGGAAAGGGAGTGAGCTGGTGAGGGAATGGGGTGATGAAGGGAGTGAGGTGGTGAGGGAGTGATGTGGTGAAGGAAGTGAGGTGGGGAGGGAAGTGAGGTGGTGAGGGAGGTGAGGTCGTGAGGGAAGTGAGGTGGTGAGGGAGGTGAGGTGGTGAGGGTAGTGAGGTGGTGAAGGAAGTGATGTGGTGAGAGAAGTGAGGTGGCGAGGGTAGTGAGGTGGTGAGGGAAGTGAGGTGGTGAGGGAGGTGAGGTGGTGAGGGTAGTGAGGTGGTGAGGGAGGTGAGGTGGTGAGGGTAGTGAGGTGTCTAGTCAGTGTCTAGTCAGTGTTTCAGTGTGAGGAAAGTGCACGTGTGTAAATGTGTACAGGCACGTGAGGGTTTCTAGGTGTGTGCACGTGTATATATATGTGTATGTGTTTGCGTGTGTGTGTATAAAGGTGTGTAAGTGTGTGTAAATGTGTGTAAAGGTGTGTAAGTGTGTGCTTCAGTATGAGGAAAGTGCACGAGTGTAGATGTGTAGAGGCACGTGAGTGTTTCTATGTATGTGCACATGTGCGGGAGTGTGTGTGTAAGTGTGTGTGTAAATGTATGTAAATGTGTAAAGATGTGTAAGTGTTTGTTGGTTTCAGTCAATGCTTCAGTGTGAAGAAATTGTACGTGTGTAGAGGTGTACAGGCACGTGAGTGTTTCTAGGTGTGTACACGTGTGTGTGCGTGCGTGTGCGTGTGTGTGTGTAGGGGGGTGCACTAAGCGGCAGGAGACTGCTCCATTATTCATACACGTACTGGGTGAGCGTGTTTCACTGTCAGCCAGAGGAGCACTCGGCGCCCGGCGATCAAGGAACGCACCAATGGAGCTTGTACTGACAAGAAAAAAAATGTGCACACACAAGTGATGCTAGTCTGCGTCACGTGATTTCTTACCTGTGATGTAGGTGTGGAAGCGTTCCCTTCAGCCTCGTTTTCACCACCTACACCCAGCATGACAGTTTCTTGTGGCCTTTTCTTGCTTCAGCGTCGTTGTCCCTACCCACATCGAACAGGGCAGTTTCTCGCGGCAGGCCACTCATTTCTAACGATGCTAGTGTAGTTACTATTAGTTCTTTGTTCAAGTGCGTTTTTTTTCTCTTAAAGTTGCAGAGTCCGGTAGTTTTGGGTTTCTACCATTTTTCTAAGATAAAAGATATTAGATTGATCATTATTATTGACTTTACATTAATGTTAAGTAACTTATATTTTAAATGGTGAACTTTTGAGATATTTGAAGTGCAAACATGTCAAATTGGTTTTTGGCAAGCACACCCTAGACTTTTGCAGTAACAGGTTCTATTAATATTGACTCGGTATTCCCTTCTATGCAGAAACTAATGTTCAATAAATGCATCACTGTCTAAGTTAGATACGTAGAATCAGATCTAGATAATTGCTTTGGCTTTGAAAATTTGATGTTTTCATAGGACATTGCAGCTTTAGATTACTGTGGATCATATCTTGTCAACGCCGAGGCACTGGTAAGTAAAAGCCAGAACATAAATAAATAAATAAATAAATAAATACAGAGCAAAATGTGGGGAAATAATTCAATAACCAAAGCGTGAGAGAAAATAGGAAGTGAGAGGAGTTATTTTAGACTTAGCGACTTAGCAAGTGTTTAAATTATTCTCGCATTATTCTTTGTCAATTCGAATTTCCCCTTCCCCCTCGCTCTCCCCTCTCATCTCCCACATCCCGCTCCCTCTGTCTCCCCCCTCTCTTTTTATCTCCCCTCTCCTTCCTTCCCCTCTCCCTCCTTCCCCTCTCCTTTCTTCCCATCTCCCCATCCCCCTTCTTCCATCCTCCCCTCTCCCTCTTTACCAATGGCCCTCCTTCCCTCCTGTCCCTCCTATTTTACCACCCTCCCTCCTCCTTTCCTTCCTTTCTCCCTGTCCCTCCTTCTTCCTCTCCCTCCTCTAACCATCCACTCTCCCTCATTCCCCGCCCCCTCCTCCCACTCTCCTTTCTTCTCCCTGTACCACCTTCCCCCTCTCCCATCTCCATCCTTCCTCTCGCCCTCCTTCCCATCTCCCCCCATTTCTCCCCCTTCTTTCACCCCCTCCCCTTTCCTCCCCTCCACCCCTCCCCTCCACCTCCTCCCCTCCCCTCTCCCCTCCCGCTCCCCCCCTCGCGCTCCCCCCCTCCCCCCTTCCCCTTACACCCTCCCCCTCCCCCCGGTGCGGGGTAGGCGCCTGCCGTGGGAGCAGCCGGGCTGACCAGCCTTTGTGGCCAGGTGGCCGAGCACCTTGTACTGCACGACCACAGTCGCAGATTGCCCGCCAGCTGAAGACTGACCGAGACCGGCGCCCGGCAGAAACAAGCTGGCCTCGGGGAGGGAGCCCGGCATTGATAATCCTCACAGGAAGTTGTGCGTGGCGTGGTGCGCAATGATAGCGTTGGCTGTGGCTGCTTCCGGTGCTGATGGCTGTTTGTGCTGGGCGTTGTGCCTTTTACCACCTCCCCCTCCCCTCCTCCCCTCCCTCTCCTCCCCCCCCCCTCTCCGTTAGGTTCTATCACCCCCTCTCCTCCCTCTCCTCCCCCATCCCCCTCCCCCTTAGGTTCTACCACCCCGTCTCCTCCCCTCCGTCTCCTCCCCTCCCTCTCCTCCGCCCCCTCTCCTCCCCTCCCTCTCCTCCCCTCCCTCCCCCCTCTCTCTCCCCTCCCTCTCTTCCCCTCAGTCTCATCCCCTTATATCCCTATCTCCTTCTCACTTCCCCGTCATCTCCCTCTCCCTTTCTACTCCTCCCCTACCGCCTCCCGCCACCCTCCTCCCTCTCCCCTCTCCCTCCCCCTCCCCCTCTCTAATTCTCTTCTTTCCCCCCTCCCCTCCCCTTCCCATGCTCCTCCCCTTTGTCCCACCTTCCACACTCCACATACACTCCCCCCTCTCCCTCTCCTTCCTCTTCCCACCTCGCCCTCTCTAATTCTCTTCTCCTCCTCGCCCTCTCTAATTACCACCCCCTCTCCTCCCCCTCCTCCCCCCTCCCCCTCCCCCTTAAGTTCTACCACCCCCTCTCCTCCCCTCCCTGTCCTCCCCTCCCTGTCCTCCCCCCCCTCTCCTCCCCTCCCTCTCCTCCCCTCCCTCCCCCTCCCTCTCCCTCCCCCGTCCCCCTCCCCTCCCCTCCCTCTCTTCCCCTCAGACTCATCCCCTTATATCCCTATCTCCTTCTCACTTCCCCGTCATCTCCCTCTCCCTTTCTACTCCTCCCCTCCCGCCTCCCGCCACCCTCCTCCCTCTCCCCTCTCCCTCCCCCTCCCCCTCTCTAATTCTCATCTTTCCCCCTCCCCTCCCCTTCCGATGCTCCTCCCCTTTGTCCCACCTTCCACACTCCACATACACTCCCCCCTCTCCCTCTCCTTCCTCTTCCCACCTCGCCCTCTCTAATTCTCTTCTACCCCCTTACGTTCCTCTCCACCTGCACTCTCCACCTCCCCTCCCCCTCTCCCTCCACAAACCCCTCTTGCTTCACCTTCCCTCCCAGTCCACCTACCCCCCTCCCTCGCCCCTTCCCATGCCCCTCCCCATGCCCCACTCCACCCCCCTTCCATCTCCCGCTCCCCTTCTCATGCCCCCCTCTCTCCTCCCCCCACCCCCCCGCTCCATCCCATCCCCAGCACACAGCCGGCAGACTGTGGAGCCAGGACACAAAAAGCCGGCACCTGACTGGCTGCTGGGGAGGTGCTGATTGCGCCTCATTATACCAAATTGACCCAGCACCAAAAGAAAAGGGGAGGTGCCGGGTGAGAGCCGAGGGAGGCGGAGTGCGGGGATGTGTGTGTGTGTGTGGTGGGGCGGGGGGGGGGGGGGCTGTCACGTGAAAGCGCACTAAGGGGAGAAAGAAAAAAACAAGAAACGGAATCAACGCCCAAGTCTCTTCTGATGATGATCAAATGTGAGATCTAGTCATATAGGATGCATGTATCTAAGGGGCGGGGGAGGGTGTGAGGGTGGGCGGGGAGGGCGGGGGTGTAGGGTCATTATACAAGGCTGAGTGTGCGGAGATAGGCGGGGGTGGGCGATAATGAGTGCACCCTCGACGTGCCCTCAACAATGACATTGTCCTCATGACAAGGCTCCACACACTACAAGTGGCCAGCGAAGAAGCTGCTTCAAGCCGACCAGACTTTTTGTGTGGTGTCTCCAGGCACTGCACAAATACGTGGTTTCATCCTGTTTTCAGATGACAATATGCGCGGGTGTATGGTGTGTGTGGGTGTCGGGAGGAGAAGGGAGGGGGGTGGGGTGGAAGGGTATATTGACCGCATGAGGCACATATGCGCAAAGACGTGCACACACCAACACACATCCACAGTGTATACCTATAACATATATATATATATATATATATATATATATATATATATATATACATATATATATATATGTACATATATATAAGAACACACATGATAACACATTAATCTGTTAATAAAAATCACAGTGACTATTTACATAAACCACACACATGACAATACACTAACAATTAACATTCACTGAGAATATGTACATACTCAACACATGACAACACCCTAAAATTCACTGAATATATCTATATAAATATAAACACAACATACTAAAATTCGCACTGAATATATATATAAATCAACACTCATCACAACACACTAAAATGTACAGTGAATATATACATAAACTAACAAACATCGCAATACACACTAACATTCATACATGAATGACAAATAAGTGTTCACACTTCCTGTCTACCATTCGCTATATATGAATGAATATACACACACGGACACAAATCATAGTGCACACTCTTAACATTCACACGTGAATATATACACACCAGCACTCATCAAAACACACACTTTTGGCAGGCCGTGTTATTCAAATCCACAGATTCGAACAGTGGCCGAGTCAAAGCGATGACTCACAAAATGTTACTTGTCGCTGCCCAGCGTGGCATTACTAAATTAAAGCAAAGAGCGTTGACTGATAAAGACCAAATTAAATTGTCCGCGGTTGGAATTTCTCCTGCGGTGTGCGGCAGTATGATGAGACGGAGCCCCCGGGCTCACACGGGTCGTCTCGCAAACTGACTTCCGGCGTCGCATGAGCTGACTTCCGGTGTCGCACGAGCTGACTTCCGGTGTCGAACGACCTGATTTCCGGTGTCGCACGAGCTCATTTCTGACGTCGCGTGAGGTAACTTCCGACATCGCGTGAGCTAACTTCCGGCGTCGCGCGCGTCCTCTGTGCGCACGCGCGTTTGAGCAGCTGCCGGCGCAGATGGAAGGTGGGTGCGTTGGGGGAGTGGAGCTGGAGGGTGATTGGTCACGTGGGAAGCAGCTGGTCACGTGGACAGCCACCAGACATCGCCCAACAGGGTTGATGGTGGGGGTTGGGTGGGTTGGCAGACAAGTAGGGGTGAGGGTGAGTGGTAAGGATGTGTGTGTGGGGGGGGGGGCAGACAAGTGGGTGGGGAGGGGAGGCAGGGGTTAGTGGGTGAGGGTGAGTGGTGAGGGTGGGTGTGTGTGGGGCGGGGGGGGGGGGGCAGACAAGTGGGTGCCAGGGGAGGCAGGGGTTAGCGGGTGAGGGTGAGTGGTAAGGGTGTGGGGGGGGGGGGTGACCGACAAGGCCTCGTTGCGAGAAGTGGCCCAGTCTGGCCTCTTGAGTTTGGCCGCCAGGGGTCAGTGACTGGTCAGCGGCTCTTCAGTGGCTGGTGGTCTATTGATGACCTGTGGGTGGTCTGCACATGGGGTAGTATGTGCATGGTCGACACATGGTCTGTGCGTACTCTGCACATGGTTGGCATGTGGTCTATACTTTTAGTCAATAATGACATTCATACATCTTTCCGCATGGTAACTTGCGGAAAGAGGCTGCATCTTCGCTGAGGGGCTCTTCGACTGTGGATTCCCGGTGGGAGGCGTCGGCCATCCCGGCTGCCCGACCTACACTGACCGAGACCGGCGCCCGGCAGAAACAAGCTGGCCTCGGGGAGGGAGGCCGGCATTGATAATCCTCAGAGGAAGTTGCGCGTGGCGTGGTGCGCAATGATAGCGGTGGCTGCGGCTGCTCCCGGTGCTGATGGCTGTTTGTGCTGGGCGTTGTGGCTTTTACCACTATCCCCGCCCCTCCTCGACCGTAGGGGCGGGGGAGTTCTGTTAAAACTAGGTTGTAAATATGTCATACTTTCGCTTTATTGAGCAGCGCAAAAGATTAAGAATGACCTGTTAGTGAGGGCGCTCTATTAAGTTTACATTATTATTAGTAGTATTATTCTTAGTGGGAGTAGTAGTTGTATGTTATTTTTCGTGATAAGTAGTTCTGAATAATCTATCGTCAGCCCAAAAGCATTGGTCCTGTTGTTATGCATATATATACTTAGTATAATAATAATAATTATTATTATTATTATGTTTGTGGTTCGTGCATGGCTTGCTATTTACTTGTCCTATCTGTATAATATTGTAGTAGCCTGCACTGACCTCTCAGGCAAGACGCCATGTACACTGATATTAACACGGAGGCGTGGATAGGTTGGCTAGGCAGCCTGGATACTCTAATGCTTGGGATGGTGGCCACTGAATGGCAACAAGTGTGGGCTCAATCCCCACTCTAGGCGCGTTTTCATTTCAAAAGAAAACCCACCCACCTAACACTATCCACGACAAAAACCAAGAGCCAGGCGAGGTCTATGAGTGACAAGTTGCAATGTTTGTAACGCAATGATGTAATGGTTTAACTGTACTGGGAATCGAACCTACCGAGTAGCATTCCTCCACTCGGTCAACCTGCACGGACGCTGGCTGAGAGGAAGTGACCTACTTAGCGCTGACGGCACTGAGGGGAGTGGAGTAAAGTGGGCTTGGGGAGTCTTCAGTCCAGATGTTGGCGCGCTGAAGGCTGCAGATCTGCAGCACTGTATGGACACCGCCGGTAGAGTGGAGTGGGCGCGATTCGGGGGAATTCTGATAACATATTACCCACCCATTCACCCACCCACCAACCCACGCAGCCCCGAACAGCCGGCTGTGCCATTCTCCTAATGGAGGAGGAATCAATTATACACAATGCCTTATTATCGGGTAATAAACCCACAGATACAAGTCCACCTCCAATGAATGCATCACGACCTGTCGGCCCCAGTCACATGGGGGCACAACACCCCTCCACTCCACTCCAACCCCTCTCCCCCTCTCCCTCGGACCCCCACCCCTCTCTCCCCTCACCCTGTCTCCCCTCTCCCCTCTCCCCCTCTCCTCTCTCCCCCTCTCCCCTCTCCCCCTCCCCCCCTCTCCCCTCTAACTCTCTTCCCCTCTCCCCTCTAACTCTCTCCCCCTCTTCCCCTCTCCCCCTCTCCCCCTCTCCCACTCTCCACCTCTCCACCTCTCCACCTCTAACTCTCTCCCCCCGCCTCCTCTAACCCATACCTCTCACCCGCTCCCACCGGGCGCGGTGGACGAATCGGTAGAGCGTGGTCCTTGCGTATGGGAAATCAAGAGTTTGGTTCCCAGTCGAGTCAAACCAATGACTGATACAATTGATACTTGTCGCTTCCTAGCCTGGCACCGGGCATTGATAGGATAAGGCACGGACTGGTTAGCTCAGTGTCATGATATCAGTGACTGAGTGGGATATCAGGTCATGGTGCTGGCAGCCCAGTGAGGCAGCACTATAAAGTCACAATCCCCCTGTCATGAGTTGGTACCCGTTCTAATATGACCTTAGCTGTTGCCAGTATGCAAAAAAGCCAACCCCCTCCCCTCCCTCTAACCTTGCCTCTCAATCATATCAAGACAATGGATACTTCCCCGCCCACTGGTTGATTCGGTATCACTATAATAACCTGACTGAAAGCAATATCCTATTAGGATGCTGGTTGCACGATATCTCATTGGCACAATATCACCTTAGCAGTTGCTAGGATGTAAAGCCCCAATCCAAGGCCTGTCGATCGGTGCTATCAGGCAGTGTGCTTTGAGCCTTGTCGACACAACTCCCTTTCGCGCGCCCCCTGTGGGGCGTTCTGAGCATTTCTGAGCTTCTCACACCGAAAGCTCATTGTGCTCAATTAGGCTCAAGTAATGTCAACATTACAACACCCACTCATACCTGCCCATACCCACTCATACTCGCTCATACCAACTCATACCCGCTCATACCCGCTCATCCACGCTCCTACCCACTCATCCGCGCTCCTACCCACTCCTACCCGCTCATATCTGCTCATACCCGCTCACACCCACTCCTACCCACTTATACTCGCTCATACCAACTCCTACCCGCTCAGACCCGCTCAGACTCGCTCATACCAACTCCTACCCGCTCAGACCCGCTCATACCCGCTCATACCTGCTCATCCTCGCTCATACCCACTCCTACCCGCTCATACCCGCTCATACCCGCTCATACCCACTCGTACTCGCTCATACCAACTCCTACCCACATATACCCGCTCATACCCGCTCATACCTGCTCATCCTCGCTCATACCCACTCCTACCCGCTTATACCCGCTCATACCCGCTCGTACCTTCTCATCCTCGCTCACACCCACTCCTACCCGCTCATACCCGCTCATACCCGCTCATACCCACTCCTACCCGCTCATACCCGCTCATACTCACTCCTGCCCGTCCTACCCGCTCATACCCACTCGTACTCGCTCATACCCACTCCTACCCACTTATACCCGTCCTACCCGCTCACACCCGCTCATGCCCGCCCATACCCACTCTTACCCGCTTATGCCCGCTCTTACCCGTCCTACCCCCTCTTACCCGTCCTACCTGCTCATAACCGCTCATAACCGCACACATCTGCAGCTAGCCCAACCCGCAACACCCACCTCACGCACCCATACCCTCCCCAACCACCGCCACCCATGCTCCCACCCACCCATGCTCCCACCCACCCATACTTCCACCCATCTATCCGCATCTACACTCACCAACCTACACGCACCCACACCTGCTTCCTATTATCCTAAGCGCCCCCACCTCCCCGATTTTGTGTTTCAAATGGTCAGACCGGAAGCAGTTCATGAGCCGACCGGGGCAGATTCCACTCGTAGCCTTATTGCCGGAGAGGTTCAGTGGGTGCATACACAAACACTGACTTGGTGCAACATGCATGCACTAAGCTCACCACGTTGCGCACATACATAACGGTGACCAGATGGGATGGCCGAATGAGTTGAGCGTCCATCTCCTGTTTTGGGAGATCGGGGGATCCAAACCCATGGTTTTGTGTGTTCAAATCCTAGTCGAGTCAAACCAATGACTTAAAAATTGATACTTGTCGCTTCCTAGCCAGGTACTCGGCATTATTCGAATAGGGCAAGGACTGATTGGCTCAGTGTCAGGATAATGTGACTGAATGGGATATCAGGTAACGGTGCTGATGGCCTGGTCTCCTAGTGGGGCAGCACTATAGAGTCATCATGAGTGCACACTGTCACAAGTCGGTACCCATCTTAGATGTTGCTAGGACGTAAGACAACAAAACAAACGTACATAACGGAGTTGGAGAGATAACAAGCTGGTGTCAACAGTGTCATATGATCAGCCCCGTGGGAGGCCTGCGCTCTACCGATATAATATAATAAACATAATTATAGAAAATCCCTTCCGCGGCTATATACTTGCATAATGGTTATACATCACACATATATATATATATATATATATATATATATATATATATATATATATACATATATATGATGTATAAGCAAGTAAAATTATCCGTAAACCAATTACCCATAAACTGTGTCCTCAGTTGACACCAACTGACACTATGCAACTAATGACACTTATCTACTCAAGCGACTGGTTAGGCCTTCTGCCTCGCCTGGTGCTGCCACCTGGCTTCTTTCTCCTAGCATGCCCCTGCTTCACGCCTGTACCACTCACTCCAACATTTAAGGAGTGTGTGCTCGGGTGCGGCTAATGAATGGAAAACGCTGGTGAGCTGCTCTTATTCTTGAGGCCAAGTTTGAGTTAGAGGGAGTTGCTCGGGCGGCCCAGAGCGGGTTTTTCTTTTTAATCTGCTGCTGGGAGCGAAGCCATTGTGCCGGTTTGTTCAGTGAGCTTGTTCTCGAACCCCTTGTGGGTTGCCTTTTATCTGAGCAACTCTAAGGACCTTGGCTGACGGCTTAGCAGAACCTGCCTGGGATGTGTTTTTGGTGAGCTGCTCTTAGCGCGGAACCGGAAATGGTTTATTTGTTTGTCTGTGTTTGTTTGTGTGCGTTTCTCTGTGTTTGTTTGTGTCTGTTTGTGTTTGTTCATTTGCTTTGTTTTGTTTTGTTTTGTTTAAAGCTGTACCCTCTGGTGGAAATGGCAAATTTTTCGAAACAAAACCAATCACCTAGATTTCATCCGACATATATCTAACCTATAGATACTGCTGCACCCAGTAAGCATTTACTGGGGGTGCTCCTGTGTTATATACTGCTACACACGGAAACAGATCAATATACATGTGAATACCCACAATAAATATGGCATGTTTCCACTTCAAATAGCTCCAAAGGGAGAGCTTTAAAATAAAGTTATTTCAAACTAAAACGAAGTTATAATGATATCTTATCTGTAAAAATATGGCAGAAACTCAAAACCATCGGATTATGTAACCTCTTAACCCATCGAAACCCCGCCTACACACGTCAGTTTCTGCCGTCCGATGGTGCCTGCATTCATAGAGGGAGAATATTTCTTTTACAACAAAATACAGAGTCTTCTTTCTTTGTAAATAGAGATGGTGGGAAAAGTATATATCTGTGTTCGCCCTGCCCCTCCCTACACGCACACCCCCAGGCACCTACCCCGCCTTCCTCCACTCGTTGTCTACCCCTTCCTCCTCCCCTGTCCTCCCCTCTTCCTCCTCCCTTTGACCCTCCGCCTCTTCCTCCTCCCCTTGACCCTCCTCCTCTTCTTGACCTTCCTTCCATTCTCATTCTCCCCCTCCCTCCTCCCACCAGCCTTCCTCCTCTACTCATGCCCCCCTCTGTCTCCTCATCCCCTCCTATCCTCCTCTCCCATCCTTCCCCTCCTCCTCTCCCCTCCTCCTCCCTCTCCTCCCTCGCCACACCCCTTGCTCCTCCTCTTGCTCCCCTGTTCCTCCTCCTCTTTCTCCCCTGTTCCTCCTCGTCTCCTACCACCCCTTATTCCCATCTCCCTCGTTTTTCTCATCCTACCCACCCCCACATTCCACCACCACACCATCTCCTCACCCACCTCTCACCCCAACTCGGCCACTTATTTTGCTCGTTGCTCGTCGGACCTGATAATGGTGAGGGGAGATGAGAGAGACAGCGTGTGTATGAGGGTGTGTGTGAGGGTGAGGGTATCTGTGTGTGTGTGGGGGGGGGGTTGATGTGCAGCGGCTCTAGAGCGAGGCTCCTGGCCTCAAAAGTATCCGGCTGTTTCCGGCATGCGCGCGCAGCCTGGTACGACAAAGCGCAATAAAGACGTAATGATACAGGACGCGCCGCGCTGTGCGCGCGCGCATGCGTGTGTATATGAGCATGTGTGTGTATGTGGAGCGGGGTGGGGGGGGGGGGTTATAAGGCTGGATCGACGGCGCACGCGCATGCGCACTGAGCATGAATGCCACAGTCAACACGACATCGCTTTTACGGCCGCCTCCCAACATAGACCTGTGATTACAGACCCGGCCCCAGTAGGATGCTCCGGTGCACGGTCTGCCAACACGCCTGGAAGCACACTACCTACAGACCTCCCCTCCCCATACCTCCCCCCACACCTTGTATTCCCACTCCCCTCCCCCCACACACTCTTCCCCCTCCTCCCCCCTATTCCCCCACCCCATCTCTTGTCTCCGTCGCCTTCTGACCTCACGCATAGCATTTCCCCCGAAGACGGCGACATTTCAATGAGTGTGGGGGGGGGGGGGACTGGGGGTTGGCAGGGTGCCATGGACAAAACCCCACAATGGGCGCGTTCTATGGACAGTTCCAGTCACGTGATTGTAAACATGGCATCCTTCTCCTTCTTTTTTGTAATACCGTATATTAATATTCACTTCTACCTTTTATGCGAAATAACCATAATTCAGAATGCAGCAGGGATGGTTTTTGTTATCATTTGACATGGATCTGACCATTTTGAAATTTCGCTTTTCACCGGGAATATGACCCTTTCCTGCCAACATAACATTAAGCCATCAACAATCAGTCAATCAATCAAGTAAACAGGGTATTGGTAGGGTTTCTCTACTGTATCTACGAATCAAGCCTGATGGTGCAAACAAAGACAAGTCCTAGAAATCTAAATATTTAAGCCTTAGAACAGTTTAACACAGTTTTGCATAGTCCGATTCCGGTTGGAGCTAACATATCTCAGTTTTCCAACATTAGACAGGGAACAAAATAAGTAGAATAGCAGATCACAGTGTATCAAGGAGAGCTCTTCAAATGAACAATTATTCAAGGGGTGTTTGCTATTGTAATACTCTGCACTGACCTCTCGGGAAAATACCCACCCACACCTGATTTGGTTCATTGCACACTGTTTCATACTCACATTTTGATTTGAAGCAACTATCTTTGTCTTGTGTTTTCAAATTTCAGTGTCACTGTTTATGTGCTGTTTTGAATCAATCGTTACATGGACAAAGACAATATTTATCACCTTTTGAGACAGTCTCATATGTAAGGACATTGACAGTATGTGTGTAATACTGGGCATTAAATGACTTATGGATACAAGACCATTTAAAATACTGTAGTGGTCTGCACTAACCTCTCAGGCAAGGAACCACATACCAGGTAGGCGTGGGTAGTGTGGTGACATGAGGGCGCCTAGGTGGTGTAATGGTTAGCACACTGGCCCGGTGTCGCAGTTTCAGCGCCCGGTCAGTTTCAGCTGCCTGTCAGTTTCATGCGTATGCATCAAAATCTAACATCATCATCACTAACCTTATAAATTTAATATAATATTTTTGGTAAAGATGTTTTCTACATGTGTACAAAGCGATTTGTTTCTAGGTGGTGTGGTTTTAGAGATATATCACTTTTCCTGTATTTTCTGTATGAAGATTGCTAGCGACCATTGACAATGCCTTGAGTTTGACGGAATGCTCAGTGCAAAACCTTAGTTTTATTCAAAATTAATACAAATCAAGAACCCTAACCGTATCAATTTAATACAGTCTTTTTGGTAAAGATGTTTTCTATATGTGTACCAAGCGATTTGTTAATAGGTGGTGTAGTTTTAGAGATATTTCACTTTTGCTGTATTTTCTGTATGAAGATTGCTCACGACCATTGACAATGCCTTGAGTTTAAGTCTATACGGGCAGTGGAAACTGACCGGGCGCTGAAACTGCGACACCAGAAGGCAAAGAGATGTGGGTTCGAGTCCCGCTCTAGGCGCAATATCTCCCATTCCATCACCCCCATGACAATACTTATGATTCCTGGGGGATGAGTGTAGTTGTCTGCACTGACCTCTCAAGGCCAGGAGCCAGATACACAGGAAGGCAGGGATATGGTGATTGCATCAGGGAGCCTAGATACTCTAATGATTAGGATGATAGCCTTGAAATGGTTCAACAGCTGCTCTGGGCGCAATCATTCCTTGCTTTAATCACCCCTCACCCACCCCCATCACAACAGTAGTAACTCCTGGTGATTCTTTATTGCAAAAGAGTCAACTCAGCAATATTGATGTGAGCACAGAGTTAGCATCAAACTGATAAATTAATAAACAACAACACACCAAAACTACAAATCCTAAATTAGGCCAAACTGAAACAATATAATGATACAATTCACACTATTAACGCGTGACCTAATTTGGAATCAGAATGAGTCTGAGTACATGTCGGGTATTGGAAATGGCCATAAGACACTGCTGTGTGCCAATGTGTATGAACTACTACAGAAATTAAAGGAGTTAAATTTGAAGATATTCACTTTTGAAACTATCGTATTCATTTTTGGATACCTTTTTTAAAATTTATTGGTCAATTTTCATGAAGATTGAGTGATGATCAGATGCATTTCACTAGGCAATGTCAACAAAGCCGCTCACCTTGGATGCCAGTCTTTTCTTAAATTCAAAATTGCATAACTTTCTTAATATATATATATTTAAAAAATATATTTTAACCCTTTTAAAGCTTTTATTAATTTGTAATTACTAAGACTAGTTGTTTAACTGTTTTGCACAGATAACTACGCTGCCAGTGCTGCATTAAATGATACCACCATAACTATGCAGACTTGAAGTTGACAGTCACATTGTAGTTAAAGAATGGGAAAATCACCATGCAAGGGTCACCCAATCTTCGTGAAAAATTGGCCAATAGATAGAAAACAGGTATGCAAAGATGAATCTGGTAGTTTAAAAAATGAATACCCTCAAATTTGAGTGATTTCGAGAGGTATTGGTCAACAAAAAGTATTTGCATGACTTTTCCTACAGCAGTGCCTCACAGTCGCGTATGTGGCCTCGGTCTTGTTTCAAGATGGCCGTGAATTGTCCTTTCAATCACTCTCCCAACACATGCTTTGGTTATAGAAACGGTGAAACTATGTAAATACCTGCTGGAGAGTTGTTGTCGGAGGAGAGAGCTGGCCGGCCTAATTCATAATCCAGTTCCTTTGATAAAACCAAGACAAAGAGGAGAAGGCATGAAGCTTAAATATACATTATATATATACCATATATGTCCCAATAGAAGCATGCTTCCCCCATTTCAAGATTGAAAGCACACACAAATTCACCATCACATTCAGACTGAATACACATAAAATAAGACAATCCCACTTTATTTCAGAGGCATGACAAAATCAAATACAAATTTACGATCATATTCAGACTGAATGCACATAGAATAAGACAATCACACTTTATTTCAGAGGAACGGCAAAAACAAATCCATGAAATTCTTTAACTTTGAATAGAGGCGCATCCATATGTCTGCACTCGCGCAGTGCGCGTCTATTGGGACATATACGGTAGATATAAAATGGGATGGAAACAAGGCAGACAAAGGAATAAGTGGTAAGACAGCGTCGGGGAGTGGACAGGCGTGGAGTTCAGCAAGTCCCACAGGGCAGGCAATGGAGAGCAGGGAAAACTGGAGAAAACTGGTTGCGTGGTCATATGTGATGCCCCAACAATCCTCGCAGTTAAGGGGTGGATGATGATGAAATTCACTATGTGCATTGCAATAATAAAATAATGAATAATATCTATAAGTATAAGTATTGGGTTTTTTGTTTAACGACCCAACAGCACAAAAGTAGACATCGGCTATTGGGGATATAAGAATATATATACATCACAATAAAGGAGTGAATTCTATATATATATATGTGAGTCAGTCTCACGACAATAGGCCAAATGGGGAAAGTTGTCGGCGTTAAGCAGTGGATGTCGACGTCGAACGGCATAGTTATAGTTTAGCATTGACAGAGGTGTTGGAAAGTTATAAAATTTATCCTAAATGTAAAGGTAGAGAAAATACAACAACCCTGTTTGTTTCTAGGATAATTTAATATGAAACAAAGACATGCACTATACTGTAACAATTGCGACACCGACATCTGTTAAAGATGTCGGCATCGACTATTGGAAGTTGGCGTCGACCGGCATAATTATATCTTAGCATTGACAGAGGTGTTGGAAAGTCCTTAAATTTATCATGAATGTAAAGGTAGAGAAAATACAACAACCCTATTTGTTTCTAGGATAATTTAATATGAAACAAAGAAATGCACTACACTTTAACAATTGCGACACCGACATCTTAAATTGACCACCAATTGGACCATTTTCATGAGACCGACTCATGTATATATATATATATATATATATATATATATATATATATATATATATATATGTCACAATAAATTGAATAATAAAAGCAGTTTCAGACCAAAATTGTCTTAGTAAAGAAACTTGGATTACATTTATTTGTACACGCACATTATATATAGGGCGTGCTTACTTGAAATATTATTTTGGCGAAATTGTCAGTTCATTTTGTGAAACCATCTTATTGTTTGATGGAAATCATGAGATCACTTTGGTGAAATTGTCCATGAAGTTTTAGCAAAGTCATCCCTCGGTCGACAGCTCCATGAAATGGACTGAACTACAGTTATGGGAGATGGGGGTGGGTTGGAGGGAGGGGGTGGGCAGCATTTACAGCGGTCAGTGGACAATGACAGCATACAAAAAGTGTTGTCTCTCCACACAGCAGGCACAGTGGATGTTATATATATGAATGTATATACATATATGAATGTATATACATATATACATATATATACATATATACATATATACATATATATACATGTATATATATATATATATATATATATATATATATATATATGTTAATTGTCGGAGGTACAGTGAGTGTAGATGGGGGGGGGGTGTCAGTTGACACGTGACAGGTGGTGCCCCTCCTTGACTAGGCTGGAATAGTAGATTACTAGATCAAGTCGATGACTGGGGGAGGAGCAGATGGAAACCTCCAGCCTTATTATACTTTTAATAGTTGTATAATGTCTTACACAGCATATAAACTGATAAATATATACGTATATGGCAAGACCTGATGTGCTGGCTTCCGGTGTGGAAGGTCGGGCGTTCGAAACTCGGCCAAGTCAGACCAATGACTTACACAATTCATATGTGCCACCACCTAGCCTGAAACTCGGCATGAACAGGATATGGCAAGGGCTGGCTTTCGCAATATAACGAATAATGTGACTGAGTGGCATATTGGGTCATGGAGCCAGCAGCCTGGTCTCCCAGTGGAAAATCACTGTCAATTCACCATGAGTGAGATGGTGTCCATCCTGATATGACCATAAATTTTGCGAGGATGTAAAACCCCAAATGAACAAACAAACACACTAAGAACTCGTTGTTGGAAGAGCAGCGTTTTGATTGGTGGTTTGGTTGTTGGAATTTTACGTCCTGGCAACGTCTAAGGCTATATTAGGATACAGAGTTTTGAACTAGATTCTCTTGGTTTGTTTGCCTCTTCATGCAGCACCGTTTCCTTTGGAGGTCTTTTCCATACGGCCTGCTTCCTTTGAGTGTCTAAACGAGGTCAGCCTGGTACCCAGGCCCTTCTTATTTACGGTATTGACAAGTGCCATCTCGGAAGGCATTCTAGCATCGTAAATTGGTCAGCAGCCGATAGCTGAACAGCGAGAAAAGGAAGGTCATCGGCAACGCTGTTCACAAAAATCTTTATGAAGTGAGCTGGGTTTTATTGTTGATGTCTTTACATGAGCTTATGTAAGTTCAAATTTGTTAATGCAAGCTCAGGTAAATAAAAGTGTTGCACACAAACGTTTTATTTATATGGCTGCTTACACAAGCTCATGCATAGTGACGCATGTTCATGCATAGTTACACAATGAAGTATACAGTTACACAAGCTCATGGATAGTGACACAACCTCACAGATAGTCACACATGTTCATGCATAGTTACACAACTAAGTGCATAGTTACACAAGTCCATGTATAGTTACATAACCTCTTGTATAGTTACACAACCTCACGGATACAAGCCCGTAAATAGTTACACAAGCTCATGCATCATTATACAAGCTCATATATAATTACACAAACTCATGTATAAGTGCATAAACTCTTGCATAGTTACCCTATCCCATAGATAGTTACACAAACTCATGCATATTCACGCAATTTCATGGATACTTACACAAACTCATGGATAGTTGCAAAATCTCATGGAAACTTACACAAATTCATGGATAGCTACATTAACTCATGAATAGTGTACACAAGCTCATGGATAGTCACACAAACCCATGTATAGTTAGTTACACAAGCTCATGGATCGTTGCACAACCTCACGGATAATTACACCATCTCATGGATAGCTACACAAGCCCATACACATCTAAACAAGCTCGTGCATAGCTACACAAGCTCATAAACAGTTACACAAACTTCTAGCAGATGCTCCATCCTCTAAAATCCTTCATTACAAGAGTTTGTGTAAATAAGGCGTTTTGCTCCCACGTAGATATAATAACATCGTCTGGTTCTCCCCCACCCCCCCAACCACCATCCTCCCCCCTCCCCCCTCCCCTTTCTTAGACTGCACACGGGAACCGGTCCGTCCCGACGCGGCCTGGTTGTTAAGGACAACAGGAGCCGGCGTCTAAAAAGACGCTGCGCGCGCAATCTATGGCGCCAAGCCCTTCCTGCAGAGCCCACTCGGCCGCCATTGCGCAGAAACCTCAAAGGAGCGCCAAGTTATTCCCTCGTGAAGACTTCTGCGCATGCAAAATGTGTAAGCTGCGAAAGTAGCAACGTGTGTGTGTGTGTGGCGGGGGGTGGGTGCTGAGTGGAGAGGGTGAGAGGGGGAGGGGGTGGGGAGAGGGGGAGGGAGTGCTTTGCTGGCTTTCATGCTGTCGATCCGCGGTTCCTTTTATATACTCTTAGCTTCCCGTGCGCCGGCTATGCGCTTCTTTGATGTGGCCTACTTGACACACACAATGCCTTGTACGTATAGGTTTGTCTCCCAGTCCCAACCCTCCACACTCACACATCCACACTCCCACACACCCACTTAACACACCACCACTGCTCACCACTCACTACAATCAGTACAGTGGATTCCACAGATCCCACACCCTCTCTATCCCCTCTCCCTCTCCCTATCCCTCTCCCTCCCCACCCCACCTCCCCTCCCCTCTCCCCTCCTCCCCTCCCTCCCCTCCGCTCGTCACCTCCTCCTTCCACCTTTCCTAGCGCCCTTTTACTCCCCTCCTCAATCCCTCTTATCCCTCTCCCTTCCTATCTCAACTCCTAATCCCAATCCCCCTTTCCCTCCAAATCCCCTTCTGCTTCTTCTCCCCGTCCGCCTTCCCATTCCCCTCCTACTCCTAGTCGTCCCACTTCTGTCCCGTCCCCTCACGGTCCGCTCCCCTCCCCTCCCTTCACCCTTCGCTCCCCTTCTCCCCATCCCATAGCCTCTCCTCTGTTCTTCTTCCCTCTCATTTCCATGCCCTCCCCTTCCGTCTCCATCCCATCCTATTCCCTCTAATTCCCTCCCATTCCCATCACCTTCCCTCCTCGCACTCCCCGTCCTCTCCTCTCCCCTCCTCTCCCCTCCTCTCCTCTCCCACTCTCCTCCCCCCTCCTCTCCCCGCCTCTTCTCTCACACTCTCCTCTCCCCTCCTCTCCCCGCCTCTCCTCTTCCCCTCCTCTCCCCTCCCCCCTCCTCTCCCCTCCTCTCTCCTCCCCTCCCCTCCTCTCTCCTCCTCTCTCCTCTCCCCTCCTCCCCCCTCCTCTCCTCTCATCCTTCCATCCTCCTCCTGTCTCCTCCTCTCTCCTCTGCCCCTCCTCCCCCTCCTCTCCTCTCATCCTTCCATCCTCCTCCTCTCGCCCCTCCTCTCTCGCCCCTCTCCTCTCTCCTCCCCTCCTCTCCTCTCTCCTCCCCTCCTCTCTCCTCCTCCCCCCTCCTCTCCCCTTCCTCATGGTCCCCACTCTTCCACCTCCTCCCCACTCCCCCCTCCTCTCTCATCCTCTCCTCTCTCCTCCGTCCTCGTCTACATCCCTTGCACTCAACCTCCTACCCGCCCCCCTCCCCACTCCTCCCTTCTCCTTCCCTATCCAACCTCTCCAATTTGTGAGAAAGGAGGACAGAATCACCTTCAGAACTCACATTCCCGCCTTTGAAGCCGGGCCTGTCGTCTGTAGTGCCGTCGTGTTTATTGTCCTCCTGGCCACCCCCTTGTTGGTTGTTGCTGTTGTTGGTTGCGATGTTGTTAGTGGTGTTGTTAGTGACGTTGTTGCGTGTTAAGACAGGAACATGTCTTTTACCGGGTCCTCACCCAACCCCTAACGCCACCACAAACACTTACAGATGGAAACTCACAACCTATCAGTTTGCCAGTCCATTAATAAGTAGTTTGTCAGTCCGTCAGATTGTCAGTTTGTCAGTTTTAACTGTTTAGCAGCTTGATAGTGCGTTACTTGTCAGCTTGTCAGATAGTACGATATTCTGTAAGTTTGTCAGTTTAATTTTTGTTGTTGTTGTAGATTAGTTGATTAAGCACGGGAAATTTCAATCCTGGCCGATTGGTCTTCCTCATTCTACTGCTCCTTGCCATATCCTAATAATGCTGAGCACCAGGCTAGGAAGCGACAATCAATTTTTAAGTCATTGGTTTGACTCGATGAAGGTTCGAACCCTCGATCTACCAGAACGGGAGACGGACGCTCTAACTCATTCGGCCATCCCGTCTTGTATAATTAATAATGCCGTATTGCTTTGTGAGAATGTTAGTGTATTAATGTTTCTTTGTTCAGTCTGTTAGTTTCTGACTGTTTCCCTTTGTCAGCATGTTAGTTCATACAGCATGCTGTGTTTAGTGCTACTTTATCAGGTTTGTTCCCTTATTACTGTGTTATTTGGTCAGCATATCAATTTAATAGACTCTTGCTTTCTCAGTTTGCCAGTTCATCAGCTCACCAATGTGTCATGTTGTACATTTTCCATATTTCCTCTTCTGGCAGAATCTGGTTATTGGTAGTTCCTCTTGCTTTGGGGGTGGTTTGTAACCTTACGATGGTGACTGGTTGCAGAACTGCAACATTAATAGAGAGACTCCGATAAATCGGGCCAATCTTTGGTTGAAGACTTAACTTCAGTAGGGAGTGTTGTAGAAGCTGGGGACATCTTTGCAACGTTGTAACGGCGAGGCATTGAGGCGGCCCCGAATCTCTTCAGTCCGGCAGTAGTTAAGCGGTAGTTGGCACTTGTACCCAGTCGACAGCAGCAAGGGTTTCGAGGAAGGGCAGGTAAAGATGGGTGCAGCAGTGGTTCCAGCAACGAGAATAAAGCGAGAGAACTGGTCAGGGGGAGGAGTATGCCTGGGAGGAAAATAACAGGGTAGAGTATAGGAAAAAGAAATGAGGAGATCTGCTCTATGGCGACCAACCAGCGAGCCATAGACACGGACAGAGTAAGAGTAGAAAGTGAAATGCCGGTGGGCCCCCCCGTCCTGGAACTCTTTTCAGACATACCAAGGAGGAGCAAGGCCGGCGGAGAGGAGATAGAGAGAGGTGTAGACAGAGTGCGGTCCGGATAGCAAGTGGTAGTTCCTCAGTGACAGTGTGCCTTTAAGGTGGTACGTGTGTGTTGAGGAGGGGGCGGGGACGGAGGGCCCCCCCCCCACCCCTACCCCATACCCTCCCACAACCCCCACCCCATCCCCACCCGCCTCCTCATCCTCTCTGGGGGGCGGCAGCCCTTCTGATGCGGCCCCAGTCACGGGGAGGAGGAGGAGAATGCGTGGGTGGGCTGGGGGGGGGGGGGGGGGGGGCTCCTTTGGTCATGTTTGCACAGGCAATAGATTGGTGCCGTGGGCAATGTTAAACAGTGAGATACCTTCTCACGCAACCGTGTCAGCAGCACTCACAAAGCCCGCCCCGCAGCAGTGGCGGCATGGCTGCAAGCTGTATATATATATATATATATATATATATATATATATATATACATATATATATACATGCATATATATACATATATATACATATATATACATATATATACATATATACATATATATATACATATATATACATTTATATATATACATATATACACATATATACATTCTCGGGTGCAAGTGACAGTGTAGCATCCAGTATAGAAGCGTGCCGGCGGTGGAGCCACCGGTCACGTGGTTCGAGGGGGGGGGGGGGGCATACATCAAGTAAGCTACCCCATCAGTAATAGGGTAGGAAATAAACATATAATCCCTTCCATGCCTTTATACTCACATAATGCTTATATGTGATGTATAAGCATTATGTGAGTATATATATAAAGGCATATATATGTACATATATATATATGTACATATATGATATATGTACACATATCTACTTATAGTTATAGTATTTTATACATCCATATATTCACATATATGCATATATACACATATATACACGTATCCATATATATGTGCATATATACATGTACAGTAAAACCTCTCTAACCGACCACCACCACAGATCGACCACTCCCCTATATCAATCGCTTTATTTGGGTCCCAAATGATCGCTAATACAATAATACCATTGCAATGATAAAAAGAAACTCCCTAAACCGACCACCTCCCTAAATGGACCATTTAAGGTCGGTCCCATGGACGGTCAATTTAGAGCGGTTTTACTGTATATATATACATATATATACATATGTATACACGTATATATAAATATATATAAAATATTCCTCCAGAGTGTGTCGTGAGGGGGCGCCCGCCCGGCAATACCCAACAGCTGGGAAGGGGGGCGCTCCACCAATGCGCACGAGGAAAGATAGGATGTACATGTTACCCTTGCATTTATACTCGCATAGTGCATTATACATCACATATATAATCCTACACAAAAGCACAAGCGACAGCTTTCATTATTGTACGGGACGCGGTGGCTTAATTGGCAGAGCGTTGGCTTCCTGTGTGGAAAGTCGGGAGTTCGAATCCCAGCCGAGTCAAACCAGTGACTTATCAAATTGATACTTGTCACTACCTAGCCTGGCACTCAGCATTAATACAATAATAGGATAGGACAAGGTCTGATTAGCACAGTATCAGAATAATGTGACTGTGTGGGATATCGGGTCATGGTGCTAGTGCTGGTGTCCCAGTGGGATAGCACTATAAAGTCGCCATGAGTATGCATTGTCACAAGTCCATACCCATCCTGATATAACCTTAGCTGTTGCTAGGCTGTAAAACAACAACGAAACTTACACATCTTTGTTGTTGGGACTCCGTCAAATCCATTTCCCTCGCCATCTCTGGTGTCCCTCGCCCCCCACCCCACCCAGTGCATCCATGACGGCCGTCTTGATTTAGATTGTCTTGATGTAGGGGGTCGGTATGTGCATTTTGAGAGTGAGGCTTGGCATAGAAGCCCCACATGGGCATGCGCAGCCGAGTGGAACGGAGCAAGGTTGTGGGTTGGCACTTATAGATTGTCTATTGTTATGGGTGATAATTGGGGTGGTGGGTGGGCACTTATACATTGTCTATTGTTGTGAGTGATAATTGGGGTGGTGGGTGGGCACTTATACACTACACTGTCTGTTATTGTGGGTGATACTGGGGGGTGCTGGGTGGGTACATATACACTGGCTGTTATTATGGGCCATAATGGGGGTGGTAGATGGGCAATTATACACTGTCTGTTATGGTGGTTGATAGTGGTGGTGGTAGGTGGCCACTTATACATTGTCTATTGTTGTTGGTGATAATGGGGGTGGTGTTTCTGTTTATTTATATATATATATAATATTAATAAGCCATGGTCGTTTTATACTACTCTGAGACACCTGGATCCGTTGTTTGTTTTTAGTTTAGATACCTGCATGTTCATCGGGCGTGAACCTCAATTTCCAGTCACCTGACATTGAATTGCTATGCATCAACTTTGCTTATATATAATTTGAGTAACACTACTAACAGAGAGAACAGAAAATGCAATCCTGGTTGAAGAGAAGGTTGACAGAAGATATAATATAAATCATACAGACCAAATGTGCAAATCTGGTCAACAGTGTTGTGAGATATATGTGATGTATAATGTACTATGCGAATCTAAACACGTAGCTACTATTGTGTACTAATGAATTACATATCTTCTCCATCCTCAAGGTGGGGGGGGGGGGGCACGGAGGAATTACCCACACTCCCTCTCCTGAGTTATAATTATATGTGATGTGTAGAGACTGATGTGAATATGAATAGCGATAGTTCCTACCATTATATATTATTATGATTGTGTCTGATGCAGCGTGTGTCGCCCCCACCCGGCATCTAAGGTCACTCACTACCAGTAGTACCACCTTTATCCGACCTGTGTCAGTTGCACTGAATATTTATATAAACATTATTTATTATATATATATATATTTTACCTCGGTAAACAGCCTCAGGCTAGCCTCAGGCTAGGGAGAGGTAAGCACGTCCGGTACCAGCAATTAGCATATACAACTCACGACTGGATAACGTGTCGTTGGGTTGCTCCGGCAAAATTAGTCTACATACAAGCAAATACGCAGTAAGTATAATAAAAACTGTGGTTAGCTTAATTATGATGCATTAGAGCATCAATATGGAAAGTTTAGACTTTCGTTGGTCCAATTTGGACGAGTTATTTGGTTATAAACAACCAAGGATAGAACACTCGAGTGGGTTTCGCGAAGGAACCAAACCGGTCATTAGCGGTTATGTCAACACCCGGGTCACCGTGTGACTATGGGTAGAGATGTGGGTTTCGCCCTATCTCATGTGGAAATTCTCTCGTACTCTAATAGAGAGTAATGTTGGAGATGCTCCTGGGTTTCTTTTATAGACTCCCCTAGACAAAACTTTTTTCAGGCGTTTCTCCGAGTTTCGTAGCATTTTTCTCCAACTTGTTGACGTAGTAGTCACAGGTGGGAGAAGTGTGCGGAACAGAGGGATGGGCGGGCCGATACACTGGTCCCGACCCCGCGTAAGGTTTGGGCTTGACCCACAACCCACGCACAAATTTAGCTTATTACGCCTGTGTTATAACGGTATAAACACGTTCTTTAACACCAATAGATGTCCAAATGAGTTTGAAACAACCATATTGTGACATATATATATACCGGGACTGATCAAAAATGTTTGTTTCAGTTCCCGATGGCCACGAAGCGGTGTAAGCGCGGTGCAGCAGCAGCCGAGGGGCGTGTTCCGAGTGGAGTGGACGAGGAGTACGACTCCTCACCCGTGTTGTCGGCAGGGCCGTCGACACAGCCCCGGGCGCATATCCTCTCCGACCCGGACGAGGACGCAGTGCCTGATGTGCCTGCGCCTCCAGATTGGGAGGCTCGCTTTGCAAGATTGGAAAGCCACATCTTGACTGCCAAATCGCCTGTGTCTCGGAAGCGGCGTAGGCCGAGTGTCCAAGAGGATTCATTTGAGGATTTCTTGGACACAGACTCGGCGGTGGAGCTTAAGGCTCCTCCTCCTCCTTCTCCTAAACGGAGGAAGAAGAAGAAACAGGTGATTTCTTCGGGTGATGATTTCACCAAGGAGCGGGCAGAGTCTGGTTTGCGCAAAAAGCGGAAGACTAAGTCCCAAAAAGAAGAAGAGGAAGAGGAAATATTCTTCTTCTGAGTCGTCCACTGAGTCTACTTCTACGGAATCAGACTCAGACACCGTATATGAAGGGGTCTATGCGGACATTGGCACTAAAGTGGCTAAGAAGGTGGAGAAGCCAAAGGCTAAGCGAGTTAAAACCACTACGCTTATGCGCGAGACCGTGAATGGTCATTTTCGCACGTTCAAACCGGCGGAGGTTATCTCCAAGTTAGGAGATGAGTTAACAGGCATAAAGGGTGTTCCCAACTCCATCATTAAAGAGATGGATCGGGATGTCAATATGACGGATGACCGTAAGAAGTTTGAGGATGTGTTGCACACAGTGCATAAGGCAGTGTTGGCTACCCTAACAGCTATTGTTACTGTGGCTAATAGGATGCAGAGTGAAAATAAGTTCTCGTCTTTGGCTAAGACAATGGACAAAGGCATTGCAGTACTAGCGGCGGCAGGTAATTACCTGTCGTTTCGAAGATATGAAAATGTCTTCAAGTCAGTTTGCACAGATGCTGGCAAGGAAGTGGCTCGCTCTAAGAAGGTTACCGATAATGAGGGGAAGGAGTTTACGCTCTATCTTGCTCCAGAGCCGATTAAAGGGAAACCTTTAGATAATACCAAGATGTTTGGCGGTCAACTACAATACCTCTATAAAGAGGTAGAGACTGCAGCCAAGAGTGGCAAAAACATGGATGGCAAGAAGAAACAGGAAGTTCCTCGTTTCAAAAAGTCACGAGGGGATTTTCGTCCACGACGGTTCACCAGAGGAACCAGACCGAGTTCAAACTTCGGTCAAGGGTTTCGGGGCCGGGGCGCTCGCCCAGGCTGGACCGACAACACCGCACGGCCAATAGGTCGAGGGTTCAACTCGTCGAGACCTTTCCCCAGGGGGCGGGTCCAAGTAGAGGTCCAAACACAAACTTTACAAGTCCCTGCAGCCTCTAAAAACACACAAACTGTAAGCAACTTTGTGGCTGGTAATATTAGTAATCATATTTCTGAGTGGCACAAAATTACTAGTGACCAAGAAATTATAGAAATAGTTAGGGGTGTTCAAATTCCTTTTACACAAATTCCTGTACAAAGTATAATACCTTTTCCATATAACATTCAACCAGTTGAACGAGACGCACTAACTAAACAGGTACATAAATTCTTTGAGAAAGGAATTATACAAAAAGTGACACACTGTTCAGGACAGTTTATTTCAAACATTTTCTCGAGACCGAAGCCTAATGGTGATGTTCGAATGATCCTGGATTTAACAATCCTTAATAAAAGGGTGGAATATCGACATTTTAAAATGTTCTCTCTAAATACGGCACGGGATCTGATTACACCAGATGCGTGGATGGCTAGTGTTGATTTACAGGATGCATATTATACGCTTCCCATAATGGAAAAATACCGAAAATTTCTTCGATTTATTTGGGATAACCAACTCTATGAGTTTACCTGTATGCCGAATGGCTTAGCTTGTGCGCCACGTTTATTTACTAAATTGCTTAAACCTGTTTTCTCGGTAATGGCGAGGAAGGGTCATATAATGTTTCCATACATAGATGATTCTTTTATTATAGCATCAACACAAATTGGTTGTGTGAATGCAGTTTTGGATTTATGTGCATTACTCACTAAATTGGGGTTTTATGTACATCAACAAAAGTCAGTTTTTAAACCAACAAAACAACTTAAATGTTTAGGGTTTATTCTGGATACACAGTCCCTTACAGTGTCGATAACAGAACAAAAACTAATTAAGTTTATGACTACAGCGACTCAGCTTATTAAGCTATCAAAGCCAAAAATTAGACAGGTTGCTGTTCTTATTGGCATAATGACCTCATATGCACCTGCGGTGTTATATGGGAAGGCCCATATTAAGTCGCTAGAAATAGATAAAAATTTAGCGTTAACACGAACTAAAGGCAATTTTGAGCGAAAGATGTTTATTTTGCAAGAAGGGTTACAGGATATTGGATGGTGGATGCAACATATAGCAAGTTCACCAAATCCAATCCGCATGGCGGAACCTAATACAGTAATTACTACTGATGCTTCGTTAGAAGGTTGGGGAGCTCATCGAGATGGGGTCACAACAGGAGGTAGATGGCTTGATGATGAAAAATCAGACTATATTAATGCACTAGAATTGCGTGCTATTTATCTGGGCTTACGTAGTTTAGTAAAGATAAATAAATCACAGGTTAGAATACTAACTGATAATACTACTGCCATGGCATATATTCGTAACATGGGTGGAACCAAATCAAAGTCTTGCAATCAGTTATCTAAACTGATTTGGAACTGGGCACAGGCTCAACAAGTCTGGCTGACTGTAGCGCATATTCCAGGGTCACAAAATACACTTGCAGATTATAAAAGTAGAAATTTCCATGACCATTTAGAGTGGTCCTCTCTCTACACATTTGTTTAACTTCGTTTGTGAAAAATGGGGTACACCTGAAGTTGACTTATTTGCATCACGAAATAATAACAAGTTACCCTGTTATGTTTCTTGGCATCCTGAACCGGATGCTTGGAAAGTAGATGCGTTTGCTATTACCTGGGAAAATAATTATTTTTATATTTTCCCACCATTTAGCATTATCAGCCGAGTAGTGAGAAAAATCGGCTTGGAAGGGACACATGCGATACTGGTGGTGCCCGATTGGGACACGCAACCTTGGCTGCCAGCAGTTTCACAACTGGCAAAAGATCGTATACGATTCCCAAGAAAACTCGGGAATCTGACGCACCACGGACCGCTAGTGGTTCACGGCGACGTGTCAACGACGCCCCTATTGGCATTCCTTTTCTAAGGAAGCAGCTACAGCAATTTGGATTGGACAGAATTACTGAGGATAGGATAGTATCGGATGCCTGGAGGCCAGGAACTGTCAAAATGTATACAACCTATTTAAAGAAATGGGGTGTACATTGTTTGTTAATGAAAGTTAAGCCAACAAATCCAAAGATTTCACAAGTAGCTCGGTTTCTTCGTTCTCTAGAGGATGAAGGACTTTCCTTTGGATCGATTAATGCGGCGAGGTGTGCGTTATCAATTATATTACCTAGAATTGATGGCGAAACAGTTGGAAAACATCATGTTATTTGTTATTTACTTCGTTCAATTTATCAAAGGAATCCTCCAAAACCAAAGTATAGTCGGTTTTGGGATGTTTCTATAGTATTTAAGTTGTTTCAGGCTTGGCCTCACAACTCGTGGTTAGATATAAAACAGTTAGGTTTTAAGGTCGCGGTCCTGTTATTGTTAGTAACCGGACACAGAGGACAGACGATTGTTGCTTTATCCTTAACTGGATTAGAAATAGACAAGCAACAAGCTACGTTTGATTTAGAAAAATTGCTTAAATCGAACACGTTAGGTGACCCTTTATCAACGGTTCACTTAGACTGTTTTCCGAATGATCGGAAATTATGTGTTGTGTCGGCCATACGGGCTTATATATACAAGACAAAGGATTTACGTGCATCACAACAACTATTAGTGAGCTTTATAAAGCCACATAAGGCGATTTCACGAGACACACTTGCCAGATGGACAATTACGGTGTTGAAATTGGCTGGAGTGGATACGAGTAAATACTCTTCCCACTCAACTAGAGGAGCCATGGTCTCCAAGGCACGGGTGCTTGGTATTTCTGTGAAAAGAATACTAGCGCATGCAGGCTGGAAGACGGCTAAGTCGTTTGCAAAACATTATAATAAACGACTAGAAAAGCCTACCGGCGTTGCAAAGCGTCTTCTCGCCAACTAACAAGAATAGGTGAGAACAAAAATTTAGAATGTTATAATAATAAGAAAGAATGATATTAAGGATAAAAATGAATTATGTAAAGGTCTCCCTAGCCTGAGGCTAGCCTGAGGCTGTTTACCGAGGTAAAATAGTATAGTTATACGAGTCTTACCTTGGTACAGATGATGGATAACTGTTGTTTTACCGAGGTATAAGCCTCGGATAGATGTGGGCTAGGGCCCTCCCGCCACACCCTGCCACATCTATTCCGTTGGTGTACCTTTTCGGTAAAGTAATAGTATCCATTGTTTGAAAGTCATTTTTATCCTCAATAAGTAGGTTAAGATTGCTGGTACCGGACGTGCTTACCTCTCCCTAGCCCACATCTATCCGAGGCTTATACCTCGGTAAAACAACAGTTATCCATCATCTGTACCAAGGTAAGACTCGTATAACTATACTATATATATATTATATATATATATATATATACAGTAAAACCTCTCTAACCGAGCCTCTCCACATATCAACCATTCCCCTATATCGATCGCTTTATTTGCGTCCCAAACGATCACCCATACAATACAACTGTAATGATTGAAAAAAATCCTCCCTAAACCGCCCACCTCCCTAAATTGACCATTTAAAAGTCGGTCCCATGGCCAGTCAATTTAGAGAGGTTTTAGTGTATAATATTTGCATGAAATCTGAGACGGTAGTTACAGATATTGGAATTTTCGAGATGATTAACCCGCGAGACTGCCGCCTTATCAGACTTCTGATAGCTGCTTGGGAGGGAGGGGAGGGAGATATAGGGCGGGTGAGGAGTTGGGGGGAGGAGGGGAGATAGCGGGAAGGGAGAGGGGCGGTGAAGGTGGTGGCGTGGGGAGGGGAGGGGAGGGGTGGGGAGGGGAGGGGAGGGGTCAAGCCTGATAAGAGCGTGTATGCGAAAGGTTGGAAGAGGGAGTAAATAGTGGGATCTCATATCGACTTCACCCCCCTACTGATAGCCGCCATGGGAGCCATCAGGGCCGCCCCGCCCCCCTCACCCTACCCGCCCCCCCCCCCCCCCCCCCCCCTCACCCTCCGCCCGCCCAACACACACCGGTAACCGGCCGGCCTATGTCGGACGTGCCGTCTATGTGGAGTGCAGTCAACGTTAATCCCTGCTCCGCAAATATTGTGATGAGTTGTGTGATGTTGGTGTTGGGGGAATGGTGTGTGTGTGTGTGTGGGTGGGAGGGGGGGGGTGAGTGGGGTGGGCGAGGGTAGTGGACAGGTGGGCGTGACTCACGGCCACATGACTGTCACGTGACTGGGTGGGACTGGGAGGAGGCTGGTGTGATCTATGTATGGTTCATGCGTCTCTCTCTTCTTAAACCAAAGTGCCATGCTCTTCTATAATGTATACAGTGAGATTATTCCCGGCCGAGACAAACCAATAACTTATAAAAATCGATACTTGTCGCTACCTAGCTTGGCGTTTGGCATTAATAATAGGATAGGAAAAGGAGACGGGGTAGTCTCAGGATAATGTGACTGTTTGGGATATCGGGTCATGGTGCCACTGCCGTGGTCTCCCACTGCGGCAGCACCATACAAGTTGCCATGACCTGGTGTGCACCGTCACAAGTTGGTAGGGCCTCCCTGTCCTACCTGTCCTGATATGACCTTAGATGTTGCCAACAAACAAACAAACAAACACTCTATATGCAGTGCAGCTCGGCTACAGTCCAACCCCCCCCCCCCCCCACACACACACACTCCACACACCTCACCTATCACCCCACCCCCCACACCCCACCCCCACCGCACCTCACCTACCACCCCATCACCTCGACACCCCCACACCACCTCACCTACCACCCACCCCCACAACCCACACCGCTCACATAATCATACATATGTGAGTGCAATATATATATGCTATATAATTCTTTATGTGAATATAAACAGCCTACTTACTAGGTTATGCTGAATCCTAACGCTACATCGTGCATGCAATCTCAGGGAGCATACTTCTGTACATTGACACATTAACGCCCCCTCCATATGGAAAATATTCTACTAGTACTGCCACCACTACTGCCACCACATCTACTAGTACTGCCACATCATTCGACTGGTGTGCTCAGTGTCAGGATAATGTGACTGAGTAGGATACCAGGTCATGGTGCCGGCGGCCTGGTTTCCCAGTGAGACAGCACTATAAAGTCGCCATGAGTGCGCACTGTCACAAGTCGGTACCCGTCCTGATATGACCTTAGATGTTGCTAGGACGTAAGACAACAACAAACAAACAAACAAGCCACCACCGGACGGGGTGCCCTAATCGGCAGAGCGCAGGCTACCCGTACGGATGGTCGTGAGTGCGAATCCCGGCCGTGTCAAACCAATGACTTAGAAAATTGATATTTGTCACTACCTAGCCTGGCGCTCGGCACTAATAGGATAGGGCAAGGACTGGTTTGCACAGTATCAGGGCAGTATGACTGTGTGATATTGGGTGATGATGTTGGTGGCCCGGTCTCCCCGTGGGGCAGGCAGCACTATCAAGTCGCCATGAGTGCACAATTTCACAAGTCCATACCCATCCTGATATGACCTTAGATGTTGCAAGGACGTGAAACAACAACCACAAAAAGCAATCTATTGCCACCATTACTGCCTCCATCTCTCTCTATATCTATATTTTTGTCTATAAACACACACCCATATATATATAGACACATATATATATGTACATATAATAATATTTTGTAAAAAATAAGAGGGGAGGAAGACAGATCATCACCATCAATCCCTTAATCACGAGGGTGGTATCATGTGAACATTATGTTTGTGAACATTTCGTTGGTAAACATTGTGCGCAATCACAAATTTATGGTACATTTTCTGATTTCAACCTTTCTTTCTGTGCAACCTCTCAGATTGACTAGTCACTCCCCCATCACCCCTCCCCTCTGCCGACCTCCCTCCTCCCCCATATTCCCCCCTCCCCCACCCATGTTGCCGGTATCGCACCCACTGCGCATGTGTAGGGTCGGGGCGGGCGCCGCGCGGCGGGAGGCGAGGGTTTGGTGGGGGTACAGATAGGCGTGGCACGTGTTGATCCGGGGCTTTTACCGGGGTCCGCCCCCTATAGCCGCCGTGCCGCTGTGTTATCTGTCTGACCTCTCCATTCCCACCTCCCCCTTCCCTCTCCCCTTCCCTTTCCCTCCATGACCCTCTCTCGCACATCTCCCTTCTATTTCCATGCCCCCTCCCTACTCCTCTCCCATAACCGTTCTCTCTCCCAACCCCTTTGCAAGCTCTCTTCCATTCCCTCTCCCAGCCCTCTCTCCTTCCCTCTCCCAGCCCTCTCTCCTTCCCTCTCCCTCGCTCCTTCCCTCTCCCAGCCCTCTCTCCTTCCCTCTCCCACCCCCCCCTCTCATTCCCTCTCCCATTCCCTCTCCCTGCCCCCCTCTGCGGCCATTTCCCTTACTATGCCCATGTCCCATCCCTATTCCTCTCCCATTCCTTTCCTACCTCCTCTCCAAGCACCTCTCGCAGCCGCTCTCCTAACCCCTCTCCCAGCCCCTCTCCCAGCCCCTCTCCCAGCCCCTCTCCTAGCCCCTCTCTCAGCCCCTCTCCTAGCCCATGTCCTTGCTCTCTTCCTGCCTCTCTCCCTTCCCATGGGCCATCCCATATCCCTAACCTCCCCTTTCTTGCTAGTCCCCACCCTTTCTGCCCTCATTCTTCCCCTATCCCTCTATCCCTCCCTCGTTCCCCTCCCCGCCAACCTCTCGCCGCTCTCCCCACCACCCCTCCCCCGTCCTTTATCTTTGCCCCCTGCCCCATTAACCCACCCCACCCCTCCACCCTTCCCCCTCCCTCCGCCTCCATTCTCCTAATCTATCTGCTACCCTCTTGCCCCTCCATGTCCTCATCCCCCTGCTGCCTTGCCCTGACAACCCCACTCCTTCACCACCTCCCCAAACCTTCCTCTCCGCCTCTCTCATCTTTACAGATTTATCCGGTCCTCTTTATACAACCCGCATCCCCCTCCTACTCCGCATCCCCCTCCTCCCCTCCTCCCCCTCCTCCCTCTTCTCCCCCTCCTCCCCTCCTCCCCCTTCTCCCCCTCCTCCCCCCCTCCTCCCCCTCCTCCCCCTGCTCTCCATCTCCCCCGCCATCGCCTCACCTCCCTCCCCGCCGTCAGAGCCCCATCGGCCGGTCAGATATAAAGGCCGGTCCGTGTCAGCGCGTCGTCGGCCGGCTGACATGTGCCATATTAACGCTGCCCCACGCCCCCCCCCCCCCCCCCAGCCTCACACCTCACACCTTACAAATGAGCAGGTCCCTGCCCGCCGCCGCCGTCCCACAGCCCCGGGCTGCGATGCCAGGAGCTGGTTGAACTGCTATGAGTATGACATGTATATGAGCAGCTACAGCACAAACCCTTCTTTTGGGCTGTTCTCTAGTGTGATCAGCTGTTCTCTAGTGTGAGCACAGCTGATCACACTAGAGCTGTTCTCTAGTGTGAGCAGCTGTTCTCTTGTGTGAGCAGCTGTTTTCTGGTGTGAGCTGCAGCTGTTCTCTGATGCGAGTAGCTGTTCTCTGTTATGAGCAGCTTCTCTCTTGAATGAACTGCTCTGATATGTGCTACTGCTCTTTGGTGTGAGGAGCTGCTCTCTTGTGTGAGGTAACGTTCTCTGGTGTCAGCAGCTTCTCTTTTATATAACCTGCTCTAATATGTGCAGCTGCTCTCTGATATGGGGAGCTGATGTCATATGTGAGGTACTGTTCTCCATAGTTGCAGGGCGGGCTGTCTGGTATAAGATTTGTCAATTCTTCTCTATGGCATTGGTTTCTCCATGGGGAGTTGCATCTCCCAAGGTGCTCACGACGAGCTGCTCACGATGAGCTGTTCACCAAAAGTAGTTCACGACGAGCTGCTCACGACGAGCTGCTCAACACGAGTTCATCAACATGAGCTGCTCAACACGAGCTGCTCAACACGAGCTGCTTACCACGAGCTGCTTACCACGAGCAGCCTCTCACAAGCAGCTCACCAAAAGTTGCTCACCACGAGCTGCTCACCACGAACTGCTCACCACACGCTGCTCACAACGATGAGCTGAGCTGCTCATTACGAGCTGCTCTCTGCGAGCTGTTCATCACGAGCTGCCCACCACGAGCTGCTTGTTCACCAATAGATACTGTGCCACTCTAGATTATTTAAGGGTGCACCAAAGAGTTCAACCCACTTATCAAATGTGCAGCCAGCGGATATGTTGTATGTGCTGTATAATCTATTATGCAAATGTAAATAGTGCTTACTGATCAATGCCATTTTACTGGGTGTTTCATATACATAATGTGACGCCACCTGGATGTGGTCGAGGAAGCTGCGCTATTGCTCTGTTGTCTCCCAGTTGGTGCCACTTCTGTGTCTATATATATATATATATATATATATATATATATATATATATATATAAAATCATGCTATGTGAACAAATTATATACAGTAAAACCTCTCTATACCGACCCCCCCCCCCACAGATCGACCACTCCCCTATATCGATCGCTTTATTTGGCTCCCAACAATACCATTGTCAGGATATTCTAACTCTCTAAACCTCCCACCTCCCTAAATGGACCACTTAAAATCGGTTCCATGGTCGGTCGATTTATAGAGGTTTTACTGTATATACTCATTTATGCTATGTGCAAAATTTGAGAATGACACCTCCCCGCTTACCCACACACCCTACCACAAGCCCACGCACATCCATACACTCTCCACACACCCAGACACACCCAGACACACCCAGACACACCCAGACACACCCAGACACACCCATAATCACACACACACACCTTAAGTCACTCCCTTCCCACATACCCACACACATCTACCCACGGTGGCCGAATCGGTCAAGTGCAGGCACCTCGTGCAGGAGATCGGGAGTTCAATTCCCGGTCGAGTCAAACCAATGACTTACAACAGTGGTACTTGTCGCTTCCTAGGTTGGCACTCAGCATTAATAGAATAGGGCAAGGACTGGTTTGCTCAGTGGGATATTGGGTCATGGCGCCGGCGGCCTGATTTCCCAGTGGGGCAACACTATGAAGTGGCCAAGAGTGCCCACTGCCACAAGTGAATACCCGTCCTGATATGACCTTAGGTGTTACCAGGACATAAAACTCCAAAAACCTAACATAGCATCTACCCACATGTCCACACACCCATACTCACACACGCATACGCCTTCACACACTCCCTTCCCAAGTACCCCCCACACACATATCTACACCCACGCACCCACACGCCTCTTACACCGATATCTTCCAACCACACATCCACCAACACAGTCCGACAAGCTGCCCCTCCCACCCACGCCACCCACCCTCCCCCATCCCCCAAGGAGCTCGAACGTGGTGTTATTTGTTTTTATTTGTGGTGTTTTTACTCTTGAGCATTTAGATGGGAGGTATCTGGTTATAAATCTATTCTGTCACGTGGACTAGCACAATGTGGAAAACCCCATCTTGCAGCTTAATTGGATTAGAAAGAGCTGGGATTGGGTGTCTGGGTATGAGGGTGTGTGGGTGTGTGCGTGTGTACGTGTGTGTGGATGTGGGTGTGCGGGGGCGGTGTGTGGTGGGGATGTGAGTGGTGGGGTTGTGAGTGGTGGGATGGAGTGGGTGACGGGTGGGTTTTTAGGGGGCGGGGGGCCTGGGATGTGCTGTCGAGGCCTGTCTTACTTGTGTGTGTTTATTGAACTTCGAAACAAATGCAGATGTCCGATTGCTGTAACTGGGTTGTTGTGTAAGATGAAAATGTAACCAGAAGCCATAGGGGTGGGATGGCGGTGGGGGGTATTGTGGGGTGTGGGAGGGGGAGTGTGTGCGGTGGGTGAGGGGGGATGGTTGTAGTGTGTGTCTGGTGTTGCACACTTGCTATCCGAACCACACTTCATCCACACCTCTCTCTAGCTCCGCTCTGCTGGCCTTGCTCCTCCTTGATAATGTCTGAAAAGAGTTCCAGCAGGGGTAGCCCGCCAGCATTTCACTTTCTACTCTTACTCTGTCTGTGTGTTTGGCTCACCGACTGGTCAACATAGAGCAAATATACATGGTCCTTTGACTCAACTCTCCTCATTTCTCTTTCCTATACTCTACACTTTTTTTTCTCTCCCACGCTTACTTCTCCCCCTGATCAAGGGAGTTGTTTGCTTTGGTGGGGCCCTTTACCTTATCATTTCTCTTGCTTTGTTCTTGTTGCTGGAACCACTGGACCCACCTTTGCCTGTCCCTTCCTCCTAAACCCTTGCTGCTGTCGACTGGATACGAGTGCTGTGCTACTGCCGGACTGGAGTGATTCGGGGCCGCCCCCAAAGATTCATTGTTTAATTGCTGTCCCGGGCCATATGCATGGAGCAGTGTTAGCACGTGTGGTGTTATCCATGCATACCAACGTGTCTGCGCTAAACCAGAAATCCCGCGCTAAACGCGTTTTGCCTCCTAACACTGCTCCATGCATATGGCCCCAGCTTCTACAACCGTCCCACCAGAAGATTAATCTTCAACCAAAGATTGGACCGATTTATCGGTGCCTCTCTATATTGCTGCAGTTCTGCAGCCGGTAACCATCGTAAGGTTACAAACCCCCCAAAATTCAAGTGTCTGGGGCCATATGCATGAAGCAGTGTTAGCGAGCCAAAACGCGTTTAGACGGGATTTCTGGTTTAGCGCGGAAAAGTTGGTATGCATGGAGCAGTGTTAGGCCTAACACCGAGCGTTTAAACTCGGAAATTCTAACTCCGCTGATATCTGGTTTACAGCGGTGTTAGTGCTAGGTTAGTGTCAGGATGGAACCCAAATCTACTCAATGCTATCATATTTAACAGAATTACATACGCAATAAGTGAAATTTAAGCAAATTAACCCTAAAAACGAAGCGATATTAACGCAGCAGCCGCATTGGCGGCGATATTAATAGTTATATTTTCGAATCGACGAACATAAAGTAAACAAATCGCTGCCGGCGCCGCATCGACGTCGCTTTCCATACTGGCGGCGGCGGTGGTTTGTTTACTGTACCTTCGTCGATTCGAAAATATAACTAGTAATATCACCGCCAATGAGGCGGTTGCACCGTCCCATTCTTCATATTTCTCATGGAAACTGCTGTCGTCCAACTTGGCCCGAATTTGCATATGTCGTCGGGTTTTCACAAAATCCAAGTCGCTGGGCTGTCGTCACCCCCTTGTCGTCGTAGTGTGACTGCTACATTAAACTAGCAACATCCTTAATAACGCTTCGACTTTAGGGTTAAATTGATAAAATTTCACTTATTGCGTATGTAATTCTGTTAAATATGATTGCATTCAATAGATTTGAGCCTAATATCTGGCTACAAACGCAGAGGGATTTCCCAAATCTATAAATACATTCACGTTTAGCTAACACTCACCTTTTAAGTGCTCATGCATACGGCTTGACATAGTTCTCGACGCCGCCGATAAACGGTGATAGCTACCCAGTGTTAGAGGGATAACACCACACGCCTCTAACACTGCTCCATGCATATGGCCCCAGGGTGTACGGGTTGGGGAGCGATGTGTGTGCGGAAAGAGGAGTTGGCGGTGGGTAGGGAGGGGAGTGTGTGGGGGTGTGGGAGGGGGGGAGTGTGTGGCTTGGGTTAGTGTGGGGTGGTTGGATTAGGGAGTAATGCGTGCGAAAAAGAGAGTTGGTGTTGGATAAGGAAGGGGAGTGTGGGTGAGTGTGGGTGTGGAATGGAGATAGGTTGTGGGTGTGAGGGTGTGGGATGGTGAGCGCGGGGTTGGAGAGTCAGAGTGTAAGGGTGTGTAAGGTGTGTGTGAGTGTGTGCCGTGGAGGTGGGGAGGGAGTGTGTAGGGGAAGGGGAGGAGTGTGTGTGAGTTATAGGCGTGTAGGGGTTTGGTTGAGTGTGTGCGTTGGGGAGGATGGATATCTGGGGTTTGGGAGGAAGTATGTAAGGATGGGGGAGGGTGTGTGTGTGGGTGTGGGTGTGGTTGATTTTGATTTGCATCGTATTCTATGCGCGTCTCCGCGTTATAACGACAATGTCTGTGTATGATTGGTTGGTTGTTGGAGTTTTACATCATGGAAACATGTAAGGTCATATCAGGATGGGTACTGACTTGTGACAGTGCACACTCATGGCAACTTCATAGTGCTGCCACACTGGGGAGACCAGGCCACCAGTACCATGACCTGATATCCCACTCAGTCACATTATCCTGACACCCATCCTACCAGTCCTTGCACTCTCCTAATAATGGTAAACGCCTAGCCCGGACACGACTGCTATCAATTTTGTAAGTCATTGATTTGACTCGCCTGCGAATTTGAACTCCCTACCTTCCACACGGGAGGCCTGCCCTCTACCAATTCGGCCTCTATGTATGAGGTGTGCGCATGTGCGAGATCGCGTATCCGTGGCTGTGCGTCTGAGGGGAGGAGGGGAGGGGGGTTGTCTGCAAGTCACGTGACATTTCAGCCCCTAGAAAGAGCCGATAAGAGAGATTGGACGGTGATAGCTGGCCGATGTGCATGGCAGCCCCTCCTGAATGATGGCGCCGGCCTCACGTGCGGAAGGTTGGGAGTTCGAGTCAAACCAATGACTTATCAAATTGATACTTGTCGCTTCCTAGCCTGGCGCTTGACATTAAAAGGCTAGGGCAAGGACTGGTTAGCTCAGGGTCAGGATAATGCGACTGAGTCGGACATCGGGTCATGGTGCCAGCGGCCTGATTTCCCAGTGGGGCAGCACTATAAAGTTGCCATGAGTGCACACTGTCACAAGTCGGTATCCGTTCTCTGATATGACCTTAGATGTTGCCAGGATGTTAAACTCCAACAACCAACCAAACGTGAAGGCCGGCGACATGCTTCTTAACACGTGTAGACGCCATATTACTATTAGTACCGCAGGAAATGCATGAGAAAACACACACAAAAAAGCACAGAAGAAAAGGGGGTGAGATGGCGGGTACTGGTGGTGTGTGACAAAACCCTGCAACAATGATTAGGCGTTAAGACAGATCGAAGCTTGATACCTCAGCCCGGTGGAGGCTTAATTTATACAATTAGGCGCGGGGAATTGCCCCCTTGCGCCGAGAACATGATTATTCATGGCTTCTGGCGTAATGGCCTCCATGTTTGTATAATAAACACTCGGCGGGAAATGGAGGGGATGGTGGGGTTTGGGGTGGGTGGGGTGGAGTGGGTTTGTGTGTGTGGGTGGTGGAGGGGGGGGGGGGAGGAACAGGTCATTAAATGCAAAATGGATATCCGTTTTGTTGTTAAATACTTTATTCAGTTGAATAATATCTTTTAATTTGTAGTTTATAAAAAGTTTAGACCTAGGGGATTGGTCATAGTTTCTCCTTTCTTTTGCAAGTACTTGTTATAAACGTTATGAATACAATTATATTATAGTTCTTGGAAGAGATATTTCAATTATGTGCAGAGTTACTTGAGTAGTTTCTTGAAAATATGTGTTCGTTGAGAATGTTATATGACTCCTCTAGTAACAATCCCACAACCATTCACCATAGTAATGATGATGATAATGATAAAACAGGATCATGAAGCTGTATTATTTTGGATCTCTAGACTGCTCACATAATTAAGTTGGTCTCAGCTGCTCACATCACTATGATGGTTTTATAAACTGCTGATATGACTATGTTGGCAGCCTGAGCTCCTTACAGAATCATGTTGGCAGTGTTAGCTACTCAGATATCTAACTTGGTAGTCTGAGCGGCTCACATATCTATGTTGGCAGTCTTAACTTCTCACATAACCATGTTGACAGCCTGAGCTGCCTACCTAGTCATGTTGGGAGTATGAACTGCTCACATAACCATGTTGGTAGCCTGAGCTGCTCACATAACTATGATGTCAGACTCGGCTGCTCAACTAGCTATGTTGGCAGCCTGAACTGCTCAGATAACCATGTTGGCAGTATGAACTGCTCACATAACTATATTGACACCATGAGCTGCTCACATAGTTATGTTGGCAACCTGAGCTGCTCACATAACTATATTGTCAGACTCGGCTGCTCATCTAGCCATGTTGGCAGCTTGAACTACTCACATATCATGTTAGCAGTATGAACTGCTCACATAACTATGTTGCCAGCCTGAGCTGCTCACATAACTATGTTGCAGCCTGAGCTGCTCACATAACTATGTTGTCAGATCGGCTGCTCATCTAGCCATGTTAGCAGCTTGAACTTCTCAAATAACCATGTTGGCAGTATGAACTGCTCACATAACTATGGTAGCAGCCTGAACCGCTCAAATAACCATTTTGCCAGTGTGAACTGCTCAAATAACTATGGTGGCAGCCTGAACTGCTCACATAACCATGTTGGCAATATGAACTACTGACATAACTAGGGTGGCAGCCTAGGCTGCTCACCTAGCCATGTTGTCAGCCTGAACTACTCAGACAACTATGTTGGCACCCTGAGCTGCTCCCCTAGCCACATTGCCAGCCTGAGCTGCTCACATTACCACGTTGGCTCCTGAGCTGCTGACATAATATTGCCATCTTGAGCTGCTCACAGCCTGAAGCTACTCTAATTTCCATGTTAAACAGGCTGAGCTGCTCACATAACCACATTGACAATCTGAGCTGCTCTCCTAAGGGCGACACACTATCTACATACAACTTGCACATATGGCACAGCATCTTCTTCCGTTAGATCCATTCTGCATTAGTAGTAACCTGGGTGTTACCCTGGTACCAACAGTAACTAGTAGCACCACACGCACCACCTGCGCCTCGCCCAGCCCTCCGTGATATGATCCCAGGTTTGTGTGCGCATGTCCGCGTTCACACGGTGTGTATAACAGACTGCCTTCTCTCTTCCTGCAGCTGGATAAGCCACACTTTGCACTACAGGTAAGCCATTAGATACAGATTCTGCCCGCCAGCACAGCGTACCCCTCGGAGTTGTAATCCATCCGCTTGTTGTCTGACACGAGTAACTAGTTCCCACCAGTAGTAGCTAGTGTCATACTTCTAACTGTTCACAAATTGTTTCCGAAATCAGCAACAAATAAACATCCATATCCTTGTTGTTGTTCGCATTGCTTTTCTAGTATTTAATGTTTTCTTAGTTTACCTCTCACGTTTTATCATTATTATTGTTGTTTTCTTCTTCTTCTTCTTCTTTATCTTCTTCACACACCTCTTTATCTTCTTTTTTGTCATAATCCTCCTCCTCCTGATCATGATCATGATCGTCCTTCTCCTCATCTTCATAATCATCATGATCCTCCTCATGATCCACCTCTTCATCATCATTATCTTCACCATCCTCCTCCTCATTCTCCTCCTCCTCCTCCTCCTCCTCCTCCTCCTTCTCATCATCATTATCTTCTTCATCGCCATTTCTTGTACCTGTTCAACCTATTCCACCTTCTCTACTTCCACTAATTAATGGAATTCCAATATTTCCAAATTTCTCATTTTTTCATTCAACATTTTTTTATTAATGTTTTAGACAATTTGGGATGACTTAGATTTTTTGAATTTTCCAATTTCCATACATATCCATTACTACCGATTTCTTTTTTCCAAATTTGATTTTTTATACATTTAAAATAATTTGGGACGTTAAGACATTTGTTCATTAACCCCCCTCATAATTCCACTAATTTCCAGTAGAGATTTCTATTGGAAAATCTTTAATGGAACGGGCAAAATATGAAGAATTTGGTGTGCTGTGATTGGTCAATATTCGATGCCAACTTTTTCATAAAGCTAAGCATTCTAAATCGCCTTTTTATTGTACTTCTTGCATTACTTCTCTACTTCTTCTTTTCCCTCAACTCTTCCTACTACTAATTCTATTTATTCTTTTCCTTCTAGTTCTTGTACTCCTTTTTCTACTCCTACTTCTTGTCTGTTCTTATTATTCTTGTCATTGTCATTGTGCCATTATCAATCCCTTTACCGCTACTAGTACCATCACTATGGCTATAACTGTCTCTGTGAATAAAGAGCAGAAAAGTGAGTAAAGAGCAGAAAAGTGAGTGAAGAGCAGGAAAGTGAGTAAAGAGCAGGAAAGTGAGTAAAGAGCAGGAAAGTGAGTAAAGAGCAGAAATGTCAGTAAAGAGCAGAAAAGTGAGTAAAAAGCAGAACAGTGAGTAAAGAGCAGGAAAGTGAGTAAAGAGCAGGAAAGTGAGTAAAGAGCAGGAAAGTGAGTAAAGGGCAGTTATTTCATTTACGAAAACAGGCATGCATATTAATATCGACGGTGGTGGTTTGTTAGTGGATGTGAGTAGTATAAGATTTAAGATGTGGGAATTTGAATCAGGCATGTTATAGGTCTTGCATTCCATTGTAATGATTGTTCATTGTTATCAGCCCAACGCATACACTAAAGTAAAGATACATTGTTTAATCTGGAAGGGAACTTTTTTGGTACATCATGCAGTAGTTGTTTGTTGAGTAGTTAATTTGACAAGTGTGAGTGTAAGCTATAATTTCAAATGTGAAAAAGGGAGGTGGGTGGGAAAACTTAATGGAATGTGAGTACCAGGATGGAGTGGTGGTTAGATGAACATGCGCCAGGGTCAATAAACGACCAACCACCAGGGGATGAGGCAAGGAGGTGGGGGTCAGGTTGACCATTGGTGAGCAATACAAGGGTGGGACTGTTGTCCGATGGTTGGACAAGTTGGTTGGTTGTAGGAGTTTTATGTCCTGGCAACATCTAAGGTCATATCAGAACGGGTACCGACTTGTGACAGTGTGCACTCATGGCGACTTTATAATTATAGTGCTGTCCAACTGTGAGACCAGACCTGCCAGCACCATGACCTGATATCCCACCTAGTCACATTATCCTGACACTGAGCCAACCGGTCCTTTCCCTATCCTAATAATGCTGAGCGCCTGTCTAGAAAACAACAACTATCAATTTTAAAGTCATTGGTTTGATTTTACCAGGGTTCGAACCCGTGGGTTCGAGTTCCACGACCTACCAAAAGGGGAGAAGGACGCTCAACTCATTCGGTCATCCTGTCTGATGGTTGGAGAGTCACATAGAGGACAAACTGAACCTGACAGGTTGAACCTGCCGGATTGAACCCGCCGGTGGTGTCTGTAGATGAGGTTAGCGGTGCCGGGCCAATGGTTGGACAAAGGAGGGGAGTGATGTATGAGTGTGAGTAGATAGAGCAGGCGCTCAACTCTGCTCAAATTGACCTGATGTGGCATTGGGGTGTGAATACACCTTGTATTGCTCGGTCAGTTTGTAACAACACAACTAGGAAATGGGAATTCTGAGCCGAAGTTATCCGCAAGCACCACAATCTCGGTGCTTAACCTAATTAGAAGCCTCCATCTAAGGCTTGCATTTGCCATTCTACTAGCCCTCCCCCCACTCGCTCTCCATCCACCCACCCCCTGCCCACCCACCCACACACCCACCCACTTTCCCACCCACCCACTCACTCTCCCCCAACCCACTCTCCCAACCACGACCCTAAATCGTACCAACCTAATTACAATACTTAAGTGAAGATTCGTTTTTGTAGGTTTATCTTGCACACAATGTACAGACAGTGGTCTAGTAGGTACAACGTCCACTTCCCGTGCGGGGGATGATTGTTTCGAATCCCTAGTCCAGGCAAATCCAAGACGCCCCTTACTTGTCGCTCAACATTACTAGGATAGTGCAAGGACTGGGTAGGATTACTAGGACAGTGGAATATCAGGCGGAACGGCATCGCCGCTGGGGAAACACTATAAAGCCACCATCAGCGCGCACTGTCGCAAGTCGGAATCTGTCTCGCTGTGACCTTAGATGGTGCTGTGGTGTAGAACCACAATGAATGAACCCAACATTTTATTGCATCGCCACACTCATGACTCAGATTGTGGCGATGTATTCTTTGTGTATGTTTACCGGGCGCAGTGGCCGAATTGGTAGAGTGCAGGCCTCGCATGCGGGAGATCGGGAGTTTGGTTCCCGGTCGAGTCAAACCAATGACTTATAAAATTGATACCTGTCGCTTCCTAGCCTGGCGCTCGCCATTAATAGAATAGGGCAAGGACTGGTTAGCTCAGTGTGAGGATAATGTGACTGAGTTGGAAATTAAGTCATGGTGCCAGTGGCCTGATTTCCCAGTGTGGCAGTACTATAAAGTCACCATGAGTGTGCACTGTCACAAGTCGGTACCCATCCTCGTATGACCTTAGATGTTGCCAGGACATAAAAATCCAGCAACCAACCCAACTAATCTTTGTGTGTGTTCTAACCAGGACATGAAGCACTGAGAGTAATCTCTGATGCGTGTGCTGTGCAATTGATGCAATCATATAGGCGTTATAATATTATACAACAAAACAGGATCCTGATTTATTGCCGAGACAAAGGCGCCATGGATTCAGCAAACAATGTAGATGTCATGCATAATCAGCGTCCCCCGTAATCGGACTGGTGGCGTCTCTGCCCCGGCTGAGATTATCAATGGCGGCGGAGGCTGCCGAGCAGATTGGATTAACGAGCAAAACCGCCACAGGTGGCGCCACTGGGAGTGTTGAGCTACAGTAAGCGGAATACAATACTCTGGGATGGATGATTATCATGTTGCGCTCGAAAGCTGATTATATATATAGACCTATATATATACGAATTATATAACACACAAATGAGCTATATAATTAATTAATATATTGTATTGTTTAAATTATATAGTTATAAATGCGGCTCTGAGTGTCGAGTAAATAGTCAGTAAATCTATTGATCGGTGGCGCTACAGTGGCAGAAGTGGAAACTAGGTCTATAGTGTCTTGTAATTTCATGGGTGGTGATGATACGAATAATATAACACACATATGTGCTATATAATTCATTTTTATATTGTAGTGACCAATGCCCCCAGATCCCCCACTTCTTGCTATTCCGGGGCTAGTGTCCTAACCGTTACACTACTTAGGCTCCTTAATGCAATCACCCTATCGATGCCTACCTGTGCATGAATGTTACTTCAAACTAAAGTAAGGTAGATTGTAACAATCAATTCAATATCTTTATCTCAGAAAAAAAATGATGCAAGCTCAAAGCCAACTTTAAGTAAACAGCGAAGATGTGCGAATACCTACTGGGGAGGCGGTGTCGCTGCGGACTACTTACTGGCTGTCCACATCTAGTCCCTTTAATAACGACGCGTGGCGCCGTCTGGCGGCAAGCCGTGGCGGCCATGTATCCTGGCCCTAAAGCTGGCTGCGGACTAGATGGATCCACACCAGATGTTGTTGACATTAGACGCAGATTGGATCATCCCGCCCACCCTGTATTAATGCCCCTCCTAACGCGCCTCCCCGCCCCGCTTAATCTCTCTGGGTACCGCGGCGCGGCCGGGGTCCCCATAAATCACCGTCTCCATGCGTCGCGGGGCTTCCGGTCCTCCCTCCCCTCCCTCCGCCCCTCCCTCAGACTCTCCCCTCCCTGCCTCTGTCCATGCCTCTCTCCCTACCTCTCTCCCTGCTTCTCTCCCTGCCTCTCTCCCTTCCTCTCTCCCTCACACTCTCCCTCCCTCCCCCTCCTTCCTCTCTCCCTCTCCTTCCCTCTCTCCCTCTCTCCCAAACCCTCTCCCTCTCTCCCTTCCTCTCTCCCTCGCTCTCCCTCTCTCCCTCTCTCCCTCTCTCTCTCCCCCCTCTCTCTCTCCCGTCCTCTGTTCCTCTCTCCTTTTCTCCCTCTCTCCCTCTCTCACTGTCTCCCTCCCTCCCTCCTTCTCTCCATCCCCCTCCCCCTCGCTCTCTCCCTCCCTCTCTCCTTCCACCGCTCCCTCCCTCTCTCCCTCCCACTTTCCCTTCCTCTCTCCGTCTCTCCCTCTCGCCTCTTCTCCCTCCCTCCCCCTCCCTTTCTCGCACTCTCCCTATCTCTCCCACCGAGGTGAATTCACCCTCCCCTCTTCCTTTTGCGTCCCCATCGAGATCTAGCCTCCCTATCTACCTTTCTCCCTCTCTCCTCCTGTCCTTCTTCCCCCCCCCCTCTCCCCCTCTCCCTCTCTTTCCTCTTTCCATATCTCCCCTTTCCCCCTCTCCTTCTCTCTCCCTCTTTGCCTATCCCCCATTTCCCTCTCCCCTTTCCCTTTCTCGCCCCCTGTTCCCTCTCACTCCCGTACTCCCATCTCCCCTATCTCCCCTCTTCCTCTCTCTCCCTCTCCCTCTCTCCCTCCCCTGCTCATCCCCTCCCTCTCTCCCTCCAGCCTACGTGCCCTACCACCTCTTCCCCCACACTGTCTCCTCTTTAACGTCCTCCCTCCCCTTAGTTCTACCCCCCCCCCCCCCACAGCTCTCCCCCCCCCCCCCACACACACACACATACAAATCTGCGCCAACCCAGGCCTCCATGCTATGAAAGCTTCAGGCATTACGTCGAATTGTTCTTCGTCATCAAAGCGGACTGATTTTGTTTGTGTTTCTTTTTCAAAATGATGACCACCACCTCCTCGGGGACTTGTCTCCTCCATGCGCACGCGCACGCGCATGCGCATGCTCATGCCCGGTGTGCATGCCAGTGCAGAGCTGTACGTGCACATGCGCATGCATGTACACCAACACGATATATATTCAGACACAAGCACATATTGGACCCCCCCCCCCTCCCAAACACACACACCAGAGTGTGTGCATGTAGGCTCACGCCAACGTGCACAGCGACCAGACGGGATGGCCGAATGAGTTGAGCGTCTGTCTCCCGTTTTGGTAGACCATGGGTTCAAATCCTGGTCGAGTCAAACCAATGACTTAAAAAATGATACTTGTCATTGCCGAGCCAGGCACTCGGTATTATTAGGATAGGGCAAGGACTGGTTGGCTAAATGTCAGGATAATGTGACTGAATGGGATATCAGGTGTGCACACTGTCAGAAGCCGGTACGTGTCCTGATATGACATGGTGCTGTTTGTTGTTGTTTTATGTCCTAGCGCCATCTAAGGTCATATCAGGACGAGTACCGACTTGTGACAGTGCGCACTCATGGGGACTTTATAGTGCTGCCCCACTGGGAAACCAGGCTGCCAGCACCATGACCTGATATCCCACTCAGTCACATTATTCTGACTGACCCAAACAGTCCTTACCCTATCCCAATAATACCGAGTGCCAGGCTAGGAAGCGACAAGTATCAATTTGTAAGTCATTGGTTTGACTCGACCAGCGTTTGAACCCACAAACTCATGGGTTCGGATCTCCCGATCTCCCAAAACAGGAGACGGACGCTCTACTCATTCGGCCATGCTGTCTGGTCGATAGATGGTGCTAGGACGTAAAACTCCAACCAACCACCCAACCAATGTGCACAGCAACACGTACACCATAGACGCACACCAATGCATGTATCAACACACGGCAACATGCACACCAACATACACACACACACCAAGACACACATACGCACATCCGGTGGCCCATTAGTGCGGGGTTGGCCTGCGCGATAAGGTCAACACTGGGCGAGAGTGTGTGAGTGTGTGAGTGCGTGAGTGTGTGCGGGTGTGTGGGGAGCTGGAATGAGGTGAATATCATTGAGGGCGGGGCCGGGTTTGTGGGCGGGGCGGGTCGTTTCGCGGCGCGTCCATCACGGTTAGTAGAGATGACCGGTGCGATGTTAATGCGCGGGACGAATCAGTGCGGGATCCGAAACGCCATAAATCCCCGCTCAGATGGGCCCGGGCGCGCCATACCGGAGTGCCGGCAAAGGAGCTGGGCGGCGGGGCGGCGGGGCGCCGGGCCCGGGCGGGGGAGGGGAGACCGAGAGGCGGGAGTATTGGCCGGGCCCAGGGCAGCTACTCCCTGGGGGAATAAAAGCCTCAAGACAAGCATTACCCGGACTTGGCTTCATGAACACATCACTGGGGACTGACTGCCACTGCCACCAGAAACCATCAGAAATAAATCAATCTGTATGAATGCCAAATGTATGTCGCGGTCGATATATATATATATATATTACCTCGGTACTAAGCCTCTGGGGAGAAGGAAGCACATTCGGGTCCAGCAGTTAGCATAATCAACTCACAACGGGAGGACGTTTGTTGAGTTGCTCCAGCAGTTTTCTACCTACAACGACATACTAACGAGTAACTATTGTTTTTTGGACAGCATTTATGATGAAATGTGTGTTACCGCTGCTTATTGGAAAGTTATGAAACTTTTTATAGATTTTTAATGGTTTTCTAGGTGTTGTATGGTTGGAGCCATATATCATGAGGATTTATTCCTGGGTTTCTTTTTAGATTCCCCGAATTGTTGCTTCGGCGGACCTCCACATCTCGTAGCATTTTCTCCAACTTGTTGGCACATTATGCCACAGGAGGGAGAAGTGTATGGGATAGAGAGTGTGGGAGGCTACCTCTACACTGGTCCCTACCCCTCGTATGGTTTTGGTTTCATTACCATTAACCTACGACAATCACAAATTTCTGTCACGCCTGTGTTGAGAGCTGTTTAAATACGTTTTCAACACCAGTAACGCACAATTTGGGCTATTTGTTACCCTTTGTGACGTTTTTGGTTGGGCATTCCCTAAACTTTCATTTTTTCGATGGTTTTTTCAGGGTTCCGAATGCTATGAAGCATAGTAAGACGGAGGCTCCTAGTCGGATTACGGATGATGAAGAATTGGGTGGAACATCACTGCAGCCAAGGGTCCAAAGGTCACCTGAGCACCCAGCCTCTGACGACTTGAGCAGGCCAGAACTGGGTCCATCTGATCTGGATGCGCGCTTGACACGCTTGCTTCAGACCAAACTGGAGGAAATGCTCCCAGCGAGATCACGTTGCAAGACAAAAAGGAGGATCCAGGAATCTGACGATTCCGAATGGGAAGATTTCTCTGGGGAGGATTCTTCGGATGAAGACTCCTGACGGGAAAGGATCCCGGTGAGGACAAGGTAACACGCTAAAAAAGTAGTGAGTTTGTCGGAAGGTGATGAGTACACTAGGGCACGGAAGAAGCCAGCGGTGAAGAGTAAAAAGAATAAGACGAAGAAGATGAAGAAGAGTAAGAAAGACTCGTCTTTGGACTCGTCATCGACTGCGTCTGACTCAGAGACCCAGCGCTAAGATTGGAGGGAAAGTCTGCAAGAAATGCAGACAAGAGAAGGCGACGAAGGTCCTCACTACCACCATGATGCGAGAGACAATTAAAGGGCATTTAATACCTTTAAGCCAGCAGAGGTCATTACTAAGCTGGGTGAGAAGTTTACGGGGATTAAAGGGATCCCAGACTCTGTGGTAAAAGAGATGGACAGTGATGTCAAGCTCAGTGAGGATCGAAAGAAGTTTGAGGGGGTGCTCCACACCGTTCACAAGGCGGTGTTGACAGCAATTGCACCCATTGCTAATCGGATGCAAGCTGAGAACAAGTTCTCCTCCCTATGCAGCCAGGGGGAAATTGCTATGTTGACAGCCGCAAGTAATTTCCTCTCATACAGAAGGTTTGAGAATGTCTTTAACGCGGTCTGCACAGATGCAGGGAAAGAGGTGGCCAGATCCAAGAAGGTTGTGGACAATGATGGGAAGGAGTATACCTTGTTTGTTCCTCCCAAGCCCATTAAGGGTTAGCCACTGGATAAGTCCAAGATGTTTGGTGGACAGCTCCAGTACCTGTTCAAACAGGTGGAGACAGGCAGCAAGTGTGGGAAGCACATGGATGCTGACAAAAAGAAGGCTGGTGATGGGAATCCTGCACGCTTTAAAAAAGCCAGGCAGGATTTTTGAAACCATCGAGCTGGACGAGGAGGCCGGTCAGGGATGGGGTACGGCTACCAGTCCAGAGGACGAGGACAGTGACAATCCTTAGGGTGGAACGATCGGGAGATGAACGCTCAACCCATTCAGCCATCCCATCTGGTACCCCCATCCTTCTGTTCAACCCATGCAGATTCGCCCTTTTTGGTGCTCCCCATCCTCCCGTTCAACCCATGTAGATTCACCCTTTTTTTGTGCTCCCTACCCTCCTGTTCAATCCATGTAGATTCACCCTTTGTTGTGCTCTCTACCCTCCTGTTTAACCCATGCAGATTTGCCCTTTTTTGTGCTCCCCATCCTCCCATTCAATCCATGTAGATTCACCTTTTTTTGTGTTCCCCATCCTCCCGTTCAACCCATGTAGATTCACCCTTTTTGTGCTCCCTACCCTCCTGTTAAACCCATGTAGATTCACCCTTTTTTGTTCTCCCTACCTTCCTGGTCAATCCATATAGATTCACCCTTTTTTGTGCTTCCCATCCTCCTGTTCAACCTATGTAGATTCACCCTTTTTTGTGCTCCATACCCTCCTGTTGAACCCATGTAGATTCACAGTTGTGTGCTCTCTATCCTCCCGTTCAACCCATGCAGATTCACCCTTTTTTTGTGCTCTCGATGCTACTGTTCAACCCATGTAGATTAACCCTTTTTTGTGCTCCTTACCCTCCTGTTCAACCCATGTAGATTCACCCTTTGTTGTGCTCTCTACCCTCCTCTTCAACCCATGAGGATTCGCCGTTTTTTGTGCTCCCCATCCTCCCGTTCAACCCATGTAGATTCACCCATTTTTAAGGTACCCATTCTCCCCTTCAACCCATATAGATTCACCCTTTTTTGTGCTCCCTACCCTCCTGGTCAATCCATATAGATTCACCCTTTTTTGTGTTCCCCATCCTCCCGTTCAACCCATGTCGATTCACCCTTTTTGTGCTCCCTACCCTCCTGGTCAATCCATATAGATTCACCCTTTTTTGTGCTTCCCTATCCTCCCGTTCAACCCATGTAGATTCACCCTTTTTGTGCTCCCTACCCTCCTGTTAAACCCATGTAGATTCACCCTTTTTTGCGCTTCCCATCCTCCTGTTCAACCTATGTAGATTTACCCTTTTTTATGCTCCATACCCTCCTGTTGAACCCATGTAGATTCACATTTGTGTGCTCTACATCCTCCCGTTCAACCCATGCAGATTCACCCTTTTTTGTGCTCTCGATGCTACTGTGGAACTCATGTAGATTAACCCTTTTTTGTGTTCCCTACGCTCCTTTTCAACCAATGTAGATTCACGCTTTTTTGTGCTAACCACCCTCCTGTTCAGGCAATGCAGATTCACCTTTTGTTGTGCTCTTCATTCTCCCGTTCAACCCATGTAAATTACCCTTTTTGTGCTCCATATCCTCCTGTTCAGCCCATGTAGATTGACCTTTTTTTGTGTTCTCCATTCTCCCGTTCAACCCATGTAAACCACCCTTTTTGTGCTCCATACCCTCCTGTTCAGCCCGTACAGATTGCCCGTCCTCAGTTTAATTATGAACGGATGAACTTACCCTTGGCATTTGATCCCCATGCATTAAGGCCCGCGTCCCCACAACGCTCATTTTATACCTCACTTCCGGTTAGCATTGAAGTCCCTTACATATTCACTAACGACTCATTCAGCTAAACTAAGCCATCAGGAAATAACTCCCGCCCCCCCCCCCCCCATCCACGCACTCACCCACATGCTGAATTCCTACACCAGACTTAATTTAAGCAAGTGGTAAACCCATTCCTATTTACCGGGGTGACACCCCTGTCCTAAATCGTACATTCTCATAGAAATGATGAATCAAACACTCGCATTGGTTCATCAATAGATGGAGTGCACGTGACATCATCACTCAGCAGTCAGCGGCCAGCCATCTTAGATTACGAGCACCCTCCCTAGCCATGTTGTGAATGCATGCAGATGCAGTAAAACAGAGTTTAATTTGTGTTCTGGGAGGTTCTGGGCAGTTTACATCCAATGTGTTTACTTACAGCACTTTAACAACTTCTGAGGCCAACCTGCTCAAAACAGTGACAAATAAACCAACAAATCAGTAAATAAGCACAGTGTAGGCAGTTGCAAGCCTTCTGTATGTAATCCAATATGGCGGCCAAAAGTTGTCTTGTGACGTCATTACACCCCCTCTATTCTCACTGGCATACCTGCGTGCTAGTTCGACATGTCACCACTAGGGTGGGGAGAGCAGCAGGCCTGTGCCTACGCAAAGCCCTACTAACATGAATAAATATTTTTGTAGCAAATCGTTGCATTGTGTTTGCCATAGTTGTGCTTGAGAATTGCGCTTTGTCCATGAGGGATAGTGTGGGGGAGGTGAGGTGTGGGTGGGGGGTGATGTGGGCGCGATGTGAGGGCGATGTGGGGGTTGTGTGGGGGGAGTAAATGGAGCTGGAGAATATTTAGGAGGAAGTGGGATTATTGATTCATTTCGGATGCGTCATTTAGCTAAGGTAAACAGCTTATTGTGTGTGAGTGTCGCCCGGGTGTAACAGGGGGGGGGGGCGTGGTGATAGGGTGAGGAGAAGTGGGGGTGGTGGGTTGGGAATGTTGGTGGAGTGTGTGTGTGGGTGAGAGGGTGGGTTAGAGGGTGTGTGGATGGTGACTAGAATCATCCCTGAATCGTTTCAAATAGACTACATCACCATTCTAGCCACGCGGTGCATCGTGGGATGCATAGAAGAAAAATAAACCCGCAAGAAGCACATGGCACATCCTATTTCACTGGGTCAGCTATGAAATGTGCTAGTTTCAGCTCATCTCAGCTCTTGTTTGAAACATAGAATACCAACTAACACAATATATATAATCAATTAAGATATTAATCTTTTATCCGGCATTGCATTTACATCAGTATAATCAGCACATCTTATGCCATGTGCATTTAGATTGAGACAAATCTGGGCACTCAGACTAGTGTTAGAGCCAGAGACAGTTTTACTTATTTTCTTAATGTTTTTATTCATATCTTATGGTTAATGACATATGTAGAACTAGAAAATGAGTAGGGTTAATCATATATTGGTTATATATTTCTCTGAAACAAGTGTATGTTGACACATTTGGCATTTTAATATTTAGAACAAGAATTAATAATAGTGATGTGGATATTTTTGTGTGTGGAATTGTATGTTTCTTAGCTCAAAATATTTAACTATGGCTAGTTTTGTCTTAGCTATATTCATCCGATCATCATATTGCATGTGTGCATTCATGTATATACCAAATTGTTATGTATTTCTAGTTATTTTGAATAAAAATCAAAGTTTTTCCCTATGTGTATCGGCAAACTCAATGGCCAGACGCATTTGCTTTGCTGCCAACGCCGTTTTCAGCGCATGCGCAGTCGGAACGGTGATTTCCTCTATACACCATTGTTTTAAAATTGCATAGTCCAATGAAAACATCAAATTGGAAAAACACAAAGCACATACCTAGATTTTATCCTACATGTATATCCAACTTTCATTTGCTAAGCATTTGTTCATTTGCTAAGCATTTGATAAGCATTTGTTCATTTGCTAAGCATTTGTTCCTAAATCAATTCAATAGATGTTGTTTGTACTAATGGCTATGGTGTCAAAATTTCAATCTACATGACAATAATAATGTTGATTCAAATATCTGTAAAGTGAACCATCCATAATACAAGTTACTGTAATCTAAAGTAAGCTCGATTATAACAACCAACCTATATAGAAATATAAAATCCACCGACACGAGTGATGTTTTCAGGGTATACAGGTACCGGGAAGCGCCGGAGGTGGCGCCACCAGTCATGACACATTAAGGAGGCAGTTCAGTGTATCGTGTAATAATAATAATAATAATTAGGAAATAATTCCCTTCCGCTCCTTTATACTCGCATAATGCGTTATACATCACATACATATATATATACACAAATATATATATATATTATATCGAAAAATAGCAGAAGCCCCAAACCATCGGACTATGTCACTTTAAAGGCGATGCACATCAATACATTGGAAATGTTTTTTAACTGGGAAAATAAATAAATAAATATTTGTTATCAAAATTGTGACGTCATCTCGGTCCTGTTCGCCAACCTTTAAGCATCCACTCTGGAGGAGTTTCTGCTTGAGTGCACGACGCCCCGTCGGAATGTCTCCTGTAGCTGACGGGCGCCTGCGCACACGTGCACACGCTTGCACACACGCACACACGCGCGCACACACACGCACACCCCTAAAGCCACATCCTCTCAGACGCCATTAAGCATCGATGAGCGACTCGAGCACCCTATACAAATAGCGGCTTCCGCGCCCTAAAGTAGTTCCCGAAAAGAAGTTCGCAAATCTCTGCCCCGCGCATTTATAGCGAGACTGAACCGCTCCCGGCTTAACACGGCAGGTGGTGGCTCCTGGTCGCGAGAGGAAGCGACGCAGGGAAGGCGGGTGGGTGGGATGGTGTGAGGTGGAGAGTGGGATGCAGGAAGTTGGGAGGAGGGTGGGTGGGTAGGAGGGAGGGTGAGTGGGTGGAGGCATGGTGGGAGGGTGAGAGGCAGGATGTAAAACTACAACAAAGAAACAAAACAAACAAAAACAAGTCAGTACCCGTCTTGATATGACCGTCGATGTTGTCAGGGCATAAAACCCCAACAAACAAACATCTGTCACCACTCCCCACCCCTCCGCTCGCTCCCCTACATCCTCCCTCCTCTTCCCCGCCTCCTTTCTCTCCTCCACCCCTCCCTCCTCTTACCACCTCTCCCTCCTCCCCCACCACGCCTCCCTCCTCTCTCACCCCTTCTCTCTTCCCCGACACCCTCCTCCTCCCCCACCCCCTCCTCTTCCCCCACCCCCTGCCTCCTCTACCTCGCATCCCTCCTCTCGCTCCCCAACTCCCTCCCTCCTCCCCTGCCCTCCTCCCTCCTCTTCTACTGCATGCCTCCTCTCTCTCTCCCTCTCCTCTCTCCCCCCCCCCCTCTTCCCCCGCCTCCCTTCTCTCTCACCCCCACCCCCTCTCTCTCCCTTCCCCCACCCCCTCCTCTTCCCCCACCCCCTGCGTCCTCTACCCCCGCATCCCTCCTCTCGCTCCCCAACTCACTCTCTCCTCCCCTGCCCACCCTCCTCCTCTTCTCCAGCCTCCCTTCTCTCTCCCTCTCCCTCCCTCTCCCCCCTCTCTCCCCACACCCCTGCGTCCTGTACCCCCGCATCCCTCCTCTCGCTCCCCAACTCCCTCCCTCCTTCCCTCCTCTCTCCCTCTCCCCCCCCCCCCCTCTCCCCTCTCTCTCCCTCCCTCTCCCCTCTCCCCTCTCTCTCCCACCCCCCTCCCTCCTCTACCCCCGCATCCTTCCTCTCTCTCCCACCCCTCCCTCCTCTTCCCCTGCCTCCCTCCTCTGTGGTCGACGCGGGACATGGCCCTTGTGTAGCGCTCAGACGGGTAAAGTTAATAAAACACACATCACCATTTTATGTGCGCGCATCCCGCCAGAGGTCGCATTTATAGCGGGGCTTTTATTAAATAGGGTGCAGGAAGGTGGTGGTGGTGGGGAGTGTCCGATGTGATGCGTAGGCCGACGGGGCGTCACAACGCCAAGGGCAGAGTGTGCTTGTTGATGCTTCTCCCCCACTCTACTCTGTGCTCCGCGGTATAGTCCAATGAAAACATAAATTTGTTTACCCCCCTCCCCCCCAAAAAGAGAGATGCTTATCTAGATTGCATCCTACGTATTCAACATCGGTGTACTTATTAAAGTTGCATAGTCCGATGGTTTTGAGTTTCTGAAATTTTCTGAGAAAAAAAAATCATCTTGATCATTATGATCTTCTTTATTATACCTTGAAGTATATTTTCTTTGAAATGATTAACTTAAGAGATATTAAAATGTGAAAAAACGCTAAATTAATTGTGTCATGCTTGTCTATCTGTTCACAAAGGCTTCAGCGGTGAAGGGTTCTATTATATTGACTTTGCTTTGCTTTTTAAAAGTTTATGCTCTTATCGAAATATGTATTGCTCAAGATACAGGGATAATATTAATAAGTAAATTTGATAGAACCTGTTGTGTCCAGTATTTGTTCTACATGCACACTAAAAGTAATTTACATGTTTTCATTTTGAATCTAAGTCAAGCTTAGTCATTTATCATAAAGGGTATTCCAAAGTAAGGTAGATTATAATGATTTATATAGAATATATAGAATATATGGAATATATAGAATATATAGAATATAGAATATTTAGAATATATAATATATATAATACCTATAATATATATATGATATACATGATCTATGTGATATATATGATATACATGATATGCATGATATACATGATATATGATATATATGTATATATATGTATATAGAATGTATAGAATATGTAGAATATATAGAATATATAGACCATATAGAATATGTAGAACATATATAGAATATATATAGGATATATATAGAATATCTATGAAATATATAGAACATATACACTAGTTGGTGGTAGGCATTAGCGAATTGACAATCCTGTTGAGCCGGTGAGCGGTTGGCATTAGTGATTCAACAGCCCTGTCGGGCCGGTTAGCGCTAGGCATTAGTGACTTCTTGGCACCACCTCTGAATGCGCAGACATCATTGCGCAGCATCCAGACATCCTTATGCAGCACAAGCGGCGGGGAGTGCTTTTGGAGGGAGGATGGAGGGCGGGGGGGGGGAATCTTTCCACAGGCTTAACTGAGAGTAGGCCCCCTGGCGGGCGGGTGGTGGCGCCCTCTATGTACTGTGATTGCCTTAATTGGGAACCCCTCAGGGACACTTACGTCAGTACTGTCAGAACTGGGGAGTGATGTTACATCTCGCAGCCTTCAGCCTTCTACTCTTATCTCATTAACAAATTCCACATTTGAGATTTACCCAGAATCCTCTCTGCCAAGGTCACGTGACGAATACTTTGTATTCAGTTTGCGGATAAATGTATTGCACTATTTTTCACGGACATTTTCTAGTTGGCTTTTGTTTTTTTCGGGGGGCGGTATTAATATTTTGGCCGAAATGTTGGCCAAACTGAGTCTTATTAGAGCGCCCCCTATGAGACTTTAAGTGCAGCTCATCAGTCCGAAGTGACACTAGATTGTCACTTCCTGCGCATCGAGTTTAACTTGAGTGGAATTTACCGTACCCACTTAAAGTAGCATAGTTCGATATATGACACTACTGTTACCATATTGCTATGGAACTTTTAGGGTACAGAATTTCATTGTGTTACATGCTGCAAATCGTGTATTCAACAGTTATTGTATACCTTATTCTCTATACCTTTTGTGGAAATAACCCTGAATTGAAAAATGGCTGGAAGACCAGTGCTTCAGCACTGACAAAAGACTTATTCAGCAGAATAAACATATTTACCACACAAAAAAGTGTCAAATTGTCTAAACCAAAACACTGACCTAGATTTGATCCTACATTATTCAACTTTAGTTGTTGTTCTTGTTTCTTGTCGTTGTTTTTTTCGTTCAAGTGGTTTTATCCGAATGACATGTTGTCAGTGCCGCTGCATTGATTGATTGGTCTTCCGACCCTAATGACAAATGCCACTACACATTAAGCAACATTATAACAATATAGATGGACACTTACAAGAAAATGCAAAGCTAACCTTGTTGTGAGTGATGTGTAGAGAATGAGATAATGAACAAAGAAGCACAGGGTGGTTTAGCTATGTTTGACTAGCATGGACAGTGTTAGTGGGTAGAGGCGAGTGCAAAATTGAATATCTTTCTAACACTAACAGTGACATACTTTTTCAAAGGGTGGTGATGATAGGGTGTAGTGTGGACCTTTAGGGTGTTCTTATATGGACCATATAGTTCGTGTAAGTAGGGTGATGTTGGTCAACTTAGATATTGGTCTACTTATTAAGCATTTGTTCCTCCCTAGAAGGGGATTCTAAGTCAATTTTGTTAGATCTGTCACTTCTATCCACTATAATTGACTTACTTTGGAGATTTTAGAGTGAAAACATGCTATTTTAATTTTGGTATGCACGTCAAAATTCTGACATCATAACCCTCCGCAGTGGTAGTTTATGCAAATTAAATTGACTTAGTGTTCCTTCAATGCCGCAATAAATGGTTAATAAACGCAACGGTATTTAAAGTTTCATTGCCCGATGGTTTTGAGTTTCTGACATTTCCTGAGATACATATATTGGGTTGATCTGGTAATGTACCTCACTATAGCTGGAATGTAAGTTTTATTTTAAATGGTTAACTTTTGAAATATTTGAATTGCAACCGTGCAACATTCATTTTGGAAAGCACGCCGGGGGAAACTCTGACACGATAAGCATCAGCAGTAAACAATTCTATTACATATTCCCTTTTATGTGGCGACAAATGTTTACTAAGCACACCAGTATCCAAGTTTGATATGTAGAATCAAATCTAGATAATTGCTTTGGTTTTCAAAATTTGATGTTTTCATTGGACTATGCAGCTTTAAGTTGAATATTTCAGATAGAATTTGGGGATTTTTCATTTAGAAAATGTGATGCTTTCATCGGACTATGGCTGCTTTAATTGATCTCAGTCGTTGTAGTCAACTTTCAAGAAATATCTTTACTGTTCTTGTAAAGGTGGCTTCATTTCTGTCAGTTAAGGCTGACTATGCTTCTGATATAATGTTGAGCTTTAGGTCCCTGTAGTTCCTTTATAGGCTAACACATTTTAAAATCCTTCACTTCTTTGGTGCTGTTAAGCTTCCAATTATTCTACTTCGCTCCTAACATGCAACTGAGCTTAGCTAGATTATCTTCTGTGATAATATAAAGTGAAATATGTTTTTATTTTGTGAATCTTGAAGTAAGTTCTGTTAAATGCGAAGTTCAGGAATTATTCTCAAGTAATCGGAATACTAAAATGCCGGCTTCACTTATTAAATACTGTAAAGCTAGAAGTGGCTTAGCATCTCTATGAATCCAGAAGTGAAATTCAACTCTCGATTCAAGTGAATCTAGAAATAGCTTCGGTTCTCGATGATGTTGAATCTAGTTTAGTTTTCACTTCATGTGTAATTAGATGTCGCTTCAGTTGTAAATTATTGTAAATTTAGAAATATCTTTCCTTTCTATTAATGTGAACGTGGTATCTTCAGCTGGCAATCACTGTAAATCTAGAACCCGCTTCAGTTGTTAATTAACGTGAATTTGGAAGTGGTTGAATGAATCAGGATCGGCTTCAGGTATCAGTTAATTGTAAACCTTGAAGTGGGGGTCACTTCTCAATATTAATCTTGGAGTGGCTTCAGTTCTAAATTAATGTGAAGTCAGGTGTCAATCAATAATAACCTAGAAGTGGCTTCAGCTCCTAGTTAATATTAACTTACAATGGTTTCAGTTCTCACTTTAATGTGAAGTTAGAAGTGGCTTCAGTTCTCACTTTAATGTGAAGCTAGAAGTGGCTTCAATTCTCACTTTAATGTGAAGCTAGAAGTGGCTCCAGTTCTCACTTTAATGTGAAGTTAGAAGTATCTTCAATTCTCACTTTAATGTGAAGCTAGAAGTGGCTCCAATTCTCACTTTAATGTGAAGTTAGAAGTGGCTTCAGTTCCCACGTTAATGTGAAGTTAGAAGTTGCTTCAATTCTCACTTTAATGTGAACCTAGAAGTGGCTTCAGTTCTCTCTTTTATGTGAACCTAGAAGTGGCTTCAGTTCTCACTTTAATGTGAACCTAGAAGTGATTTCAGTTCTCACTTTTATGTGAAATTGGAAGTGGCTTCAGTTCTAAATGAATATGAAGTTAGAACTGACTTCTATCTCATTATATCAAGTTAAACCCCCCCACCCCCTTCCCTCTGGCTCCAATGGGATGTCTATATCTACAAGGGCTGGCTTCTCTGGAGGGAGGCCAGTAGCTGGAGTCCATCGAGGTCCGGTGTTGCGGTTTCCGAGGCACACCAGTTTGCCAGGGACACATTGCTTCTGTGCATGCGTCAAAATCGAACAGCATCATCACTAACCTTATAAATGTTAATGATCAATGTTCTTTGGTTAAAGATGTTTTTTTCTATATGTTGTACCAAGGCGAGTGTTGCTTCGTCTAGGTGGTGTAATTTGAGAGATATTTTACTTTTTCTGTATGAAGATTTGCTCACGACTGTTGACAATGCATTTGAATTGGTGTGTCCCTGGCAAACTGGTGTGCCTTGGAAACACAGGAGACACTCGGGGATGTGTAAACAGGCAGAGCGGGCGGCTCTCGTGTCAGACTGTATCAAGTAGCGCTGTGGGATCTGAGCTCGGATGGTGGAGCCTTATCCCTACTGGTACCCCGTACGCAGTACCCAGCATCTCGCACCTGGCATTCAACTGGTACCCAGCACTTTGTCACCAGTCACCCGGCCTCTTTACTGGTACCCAGCACTCTGTTACCTAGCACCTGACAACCTTACTGCTACCCAGCCCTCTGGCACGTGGTATCCTTATTGGTACCCAGGCCTCTGTCACCTGGCATCCTTACTGGTAGTGGTACCCATCCCTCTGTCACCCAGCACCTGACATCTATGCTGTCACCCAGCCCTCCGGCACCTGGCATCCTTACTGGTACCGAGCCTTCCACCACTCGGCACCCAGCATCCTTTCTGGTACCCACCCCTGTGGCAACAGGCCCTTGTATCCTTACTGGTATCCAGCCCTCTCTCATCCAGTGCCTAGTATTCTTACTGGTACCCAGCCCTCCGCCACTCGGGACAGGGTATCCTCACTAGTACCTGTCCCTGTGCCAACAGATCTTTATATCCTTACTGGTACCCAGGCCACTGTCATCCAGCACCTGCCATTCTTACTGGCACCCAGCCTTGTCCCTCGGAACCTGGAATCCTTTCTGGTACCAAGCACTCCGCTACCCGGCGCCCGGCATCCTCACTAGTACCTATCCCTGTGCCAACAGATCCTTATATCCTTATTGGTACCCAACCCTTTGTCACCCGGCACCTGCCGTCCTTACTGGTACACAGCCTTCCAGTACCCTAGATCTGGCGTCCTGAATCTGACACCTGGAACAGGGCATCCAGAACCTGGTCCCCCTCCTAGTAACATCCGGTACCCACTAGTACCCGGCGCCACGCTCTTAGTCTCCGGCACCCAGCACCCACTCTCTTGCACAGGGCACCCGGCATCCCACACAGATCTCCCGGCACCCGGCTCCCCATTCCCCGGGACCCGGCATTCAACTCTCCTCAGTAGGCAGCAGCCAGCACCCCTCCCCTTCCTCCACCCCCTCCCCCGTCTCATTCCCCCGTCCATACAACTGCCACATTACCACTTCCCCTAACTCCCCGCCCGGGAGGGGCCCAGTAAAAGCTTCCGCATCTTCCAGCCTCATTGCATGTTAATGAAGAACACAACCCCCCCCCTCCCAACCTCACCATCCTTTCGCCTCTCTCCCCACCCACCTCTCCCAACTGCTCCTCCTGTTCACCCTTCTCGCTGCTCCTTCTCACTCCCCTTATTACCCCGCCCATCCCCATCCCCCTTCCCATTAAGGATTTTCCTTCGCCTCTCTTTCCCCCTGCTCTTAACCCTCACCACTCTCGCTCCTGTTCTTCCCCTATCCACACCTATCAAACCCTGCTCCCCTCCTCCTCTTTCCCCACTGCTCTGCTCCCCCTCTTCCCCCTTTCCCCCTCCTCCCCCTCCTGCTCCCGTCCCCTCTCTTTCTCATGCTCCCCTGCCCTTTCCCCCACCACAGCTCCCCTCCTGCTCCCCTGCCCCCTGTCCCCCCTCCCCCCCTCCCGCCCTCCCGCCGGCCCCTCTCCCCCTTCTCCTCCCCTGCTACCCCCTCTCCCCCTTCTCCTCCCCTGCTACCCCCTCTCCTCGCCTACCCATACCCCTCTGCTCCCCTGCTCCCATCTTCCCTCTCTTCACCCTGCGCGTTCAGTCTGCTCCTTCCCACCCCCCCCCCCTCCCCCTCTCCTCCTACCCTCCCTCACTTCAGGGTCCCATGAATGCTGCATGGTAATGGGCATGTATAGGTTAATACTTTATCTCACGTACCCCAAACCCCCAACCCCCAACCCCCACCCACGGACAGGATTGCTGGGATCTCCAAGGATCGCCCGACCGCCGACAGGTGACAATAATTGGCTGAGACAAGTGATCCAGGCCACACCTGAGACGGGCGGGTGAGGCCAGAGGGCCGCACCTGAGACTCGCCACGGGCGGGCCCCACCGGAAGTGGAGTCAGTCACGTGGGCAGCTGAGTCAGACGTGTTAGTCAGCTGGGTGCTGCCTGAGTTCAAACCGAGGCTGCCCTGGCGCGCCCTCCCCATTTCCGCTGCCCGGGCACCCTCCCCACCCCCCTTCTCTCCCCGCCCGCCTTTGTCTATTTAACCAGGCACGTCTACACCTTACTACCTATTGCTTACTGTTCAATATTTGCTACTTATTGCTCAAATACTGCTCACCGCTTACTGTTCAGGGTTCACTGCTTAGTGCTCAGTTACTATGTACTGCTCATTACTTAGTGATCGTCCTGATATGAACTTAGGTGTTGCTAGGACGCAAAGCAACAACAAACAAACTGAGTGCTCACTACTTACTACAGAGTGATCACATAATGCTCAGTTATTGGTGTTCATCTATTGCTACTACTTACTGTTCATTACTTACTATTGACTGCTCACTTATTGCTTACGACATACAGTTCAATAGTTACAACTTGTTGATCTAAGGACCCTAGAAATTTGTTTGCATTAACCGATCATTGGTTTAACCGAGCTTTGACTTTGACTTGGCTTTGGCAAAAATGCGGGTGCATTATGAATGTACAATGTATGTGGACAATATGATTATTGTTTTTTATGTATATACAGTTTAACCCCATTAAACCAACCTCGGTTAAATCAAGTGATTGGTTAATCCAAACTTTTTTCGGCGACCTGGTAAGATACTACCATTTATCATATAAACAAGTCGCAGATGACCTTAAAACCACATGAAAGTTTGGTTTAACTGTACCGTAAGTGACCTGGGGCCGACAATTTTGTTTGGATTAACCGATACTTTGGATTAACCAATTTAGCTTTAACCAACTTTTTTATATGATAAATGGTAGTATTTTGCCGGGCCGCCGAAAAAAGTTTGGATTAACCAATCGTTTGGTTTAACCGAGCTTGGTTTAACGGGGTTGTACTGTATTTACTTTCAGTACTTGCTTCTCACTTATGCATTTCTACTTACTGGGTAATGATCAGGACTTACTACTTAGTAGTTAGTTTTCACTACGTACTACTTGCTACTTACTTAGCCTCTACTTACTTAAACCTGGAAGTTTGTTCAAGAAATTGAGTATCTTTTGGGAATTAATACGAAAGTTCAGAATGTACCGCCTCACCATCGCTCCCTCTAACAAGATTCCCCTTCTCCGCTACGTAAAGTCATTCATCTGCATTACCCAGAAGTCCCCATTTCTACATCAGCCACTCATGCTATGCTTTATACATCGCCATTTTAAATGAGCATTTTCAATAAACAAAATACCCCAGTCCTTAATAACTGCTGGAAAACAAAAATTAAAAATCCATGTCTAATAAAACTACATATTTTTAATGGAATGTAATTTACTGTAAATGCCCTGGACCTTATCTCTGGAACATGCACTCTCCGTCGGAGAGTAGCTTGTCTCCGTTTATCTTCTTTTTTTTTTTTTTCTGGGATGAAATTTTAATTTCGATTCGCAGTGTTTTGTGGTCGGCACTCTGCTCATTACTGCTCAGGAATCTGCAATGAACACATTATGAGAGTCAGTCAGGAGGATGCTACAAAGTGGTCCACAGTCACCCCCACCCCCTCCCTCACACACCCGACCCTCACCATGCAACCTCCTCCCCTCCCTCTCTCCCTCCCTCTCCCTCTCCTTCACTCCTCACCTTTATTCCTCCCCTTCTCCCTTCCCCTTCCCCTCCCCTTCCCTCCTCTCCCTCTCCCTCTTCCTCTTCCTCTCCATTGCCCCTCTCTCTCTCTCCCTCTCGCTGTGTCCTCACTTCTTCCTCCCCTTTTCGCCCTCCCTCCTCATGTTCCCCCATCCCTGCCCTCCTTCCCCTGACCCTGCCTCACCAATCACTCCCCCCTCGTCCTTCCTCCAAGCCATCAACCCCTACCCACTTCCCGTCTCCGCTGTTCGCCCTCCCTCCTCACTTTCCCCCTCCCTACCTCCTTCCCCTGACCCTCCCTCACAGATCACTCCCCCCTCGTCCTTCCTCCAAGCCATCAACCCCCACCCAATTCCCCTCTCCGCTCTTCTCTTCCGAGTAGCATCACTGAAGTCTTATTTCTAAGAATACTTCCCCTGAGTCTGTGTATTACTATTAATAACCTTAACTCAACTGCTCCAACTAACTGAAACAGCTCTAACTTCTAAGTGTTCTTCTACCATAGAGGCACTCTGCCAGAATACGTTTACCGACAACAAAGGAATTGACCAAGAAAAGCCTTCATATATATATAGTAAGCTATAACAAAGAACCAACACAATCTCAACAAATACATCAGTAGCATTTTACCACTATGATGATATTGGTGATTTTGGGTGTGTGTGTTTGCTATTGTTCACGTTCTTCCCGCTGAATTGTTAGTAATACTTCACCCGGCTAACAAAGCGTCCCGATTCTGATGTGTGTCGCACAGACAATGGAACGTCGCACCTGACCGCCAGGGGGCGTGCATCAAGTAAGACACGTCAAAGGGGGGGGGGGATTCTTAACAACCCCTTCCCTCCCCCTCCCGCCCCCTCTCCTTCCATAACAAATAAGATTCCTCTTATTTAATCTGCAGCTTTCTCCGCAGATCATACCCGCTACAGTGGCGCCACCACCGCCTGTTTAAGACACTACCCATTAATGTGCCCATCCTCCAGGTTGGTTCTCTCTGTTGGAACTTTCAGCTTTGGAACTGAAAGAAAGAAAGACAAACTCCAGAGTGTCGGTACAAGCTTCTTTTTAAAAAAATCCCTCGAAAGGTCAGACGCTTGTCATCGACAAACCCCAAGGCATGTGACCCTGCCTTATGCCCAATCAAATACACGTTAGTGGACGTAGTTGAACGTAGTGGAGGCTAACATAGTTGAACGTAGTTGAACGTAGTTGAACGTAGTTGACCGTACCGGCATCCATACTTCTCCGTGACGTTAACTTGGTAATAACATGGGTGAGCCGTAATGTCCGATCTAATTTTTGGACATGTTCAAAATAGCATAGCGTTAGAGGCTGAATTTGCATCCATGATGCTAACATACTCTAGCATACTCTAGTGTACTTGAGCCTACTCTAGCATGCTGTAGTGTACTCTAGCATACTTGGACGAAGCCTTGGTCACATAGCCATTAGTGGATGGAGGTGAATGTAGTTGAACCTAGTTGAACCTAGTTGAACGTACCGGCATCTGTACCGTAACATATTTATCTCTACCATAATGTATTTATCAGTACCAAAACCTGCCATACCTTAACGTAATTCAACGTAGTTTAACGTACTTACACCATGTTTGACCCATGTTAGCCTCCACTTCGTTCACCTACGTTCAACTACGTCCACTAACGTGTGTGTGACTGGGACATTAGTTGGAAAGATTGGCCATCTGGCTGTTGGTGATGGAATGGTAGTCCTCAATAAAAAGGTGACCAATGCTCTCCGCTACTGTCCGGCTGCCATGGCCGAGGTAGTATATAGGAAGGACAGAGTGCAATATTCAGACATTTCAGGCCTAGCTCACTACTCATCGAATAAAGTGGGTAATTTCTTACAAACACTACCCCCAACCTGGCTCTCAGTCTCACCCCAGCTCAAGATCAACTTAATGCGGAAGAATATGAATCAAATTACTTGACGAAAAATATATAAATTGTGTTCCACTACCTTTTTCCACCAGGCTTCCCAGTCAATGTAATGCAATGTAATGCAATGTAATGCAATGTAATGCAATGTGATGCAATGTAATGCAATGTAACGCAATGTAGCGCAATGTAATGCAATGTAATGCAATGTATTGCAATGTAATGCAATGTAATGCAATGTAATTCAAGGTAATGCAATGTAATGCAATGTAATGCAATGTAATGCAATGTAATGCAATGTAACGCAATGTAACGCAATGTAATGCAATGTATACAATGTATGCAATGTAATGCAATGTAATGCAATGTAATGCAATGTAATGTGATGTAATGTAATGTGATGCAATGTAATGCAATGTAATGCATCTTTCTGAATCGCCTTTCTGAAATACCTAAGTTTTTCTGTGCTGATAGTGATATGTTCCCTAAAAAAAATACAAATCATTACAAAGCAAAAGAATATTTCAACAGCGAATCAGGGTGCTGTACATTAATTGGTAGTTTCTTAAACCGGCGATGGTGGCGCCACCGCTGCAGGAATCATCTGTGGAGATAATAAGAGGACTCTTATTCGTTATTTGTATTTGAATAATAAATTATACGGCCCATTTAATCGTGACAAAATCACCCAAAAGAAATTGAATACAAGTAAAGTTGCATGATAACAAACCCTAACGCACCCGCCTAAACCCCAAATAACGGTTGGTGGTGACATCCTCCAGAACCTCCTTTCCACATCCAAAAAATGAATAATGAATACAAATAAATAACCAAGGGATAAATACAGATCCCTCACACCCATGGAACATTTGGAGCTATCTTTACCAACAAATAAACACCCTCTCATCTCCCCAACCCTGGCAACCCCCCCCCCCCCCACCCCGCCCCCGCCTCCTCCTCCTTCATGCCCAGCCCATCTCCCACAGACACGAACTCTGGGCGTCCATCAAGACACCCACTGTATCAGCGGTACGTCTTTTATGCATGGTCCTTTAGGGACAGCAACCAAAAAGGACGGCAACACAATGTGCTTCTTTGTCCAAATAAATGTTGCATTAAATGGATCCGCTCAATTAGTTGTCTCGCTGACGTCATTATCAATTTCTAAATGTGCCCCGGCCTTAACCGCCCCGCCACAGCCATCACGGAGAGGAGACGAGAGGGAAGGGGAGATGGGCGAGAGGGAAGGGAGGGAGCGAGAGGGAAGGGAGAGGAGGTGAGAGGAGGCGAGAGGGAAGGGACGTAGCGAGAAGGGAGGGAGAGGAGGTAAGAGGGGCGAGAGTGAGGGGAGTGAGCGAGAATGGCGAGAGGAAGGGAACGAGCGAGGGAGAGGGAAGGGATGGAGCGAGAAGGGGAGAGAGGGAGGGAAGGAGAGAGGAGAGGAGGAAGAGGGGGAGAGGGAGAGCGTGCAAAAGCGAGCGAGAGGGAGCGACAGAGAGAAAGAGTGAACAAGAGAGTGATATAGAGAGAAAGAGAACGATAGGGTGAGTGCCGGCGAAAGGGAGGAAGTGGGGGACCAGAAGAGAGCGAGAAAACTCGAGAGAGAGAGAGAGAGAGAGAAAGAGTGAGAGACAGAGAGGGGGTGGGACTGATTGAGAGAAAGTAAGAGAGAATGTGAAAGAATGAGACCGAGAGAGAGGAAGCTCCTAAGTGTGAGTTAATGAAAGAGCACAAGAGAATGAGAGGAAAACAGAAAAGGAAACGAACCGTTCAAAAGGACCGGAGAAAGGAAACACAGAAAGAGAAAGTGGAATATGGGAAAAGAGCAACAAGAACAAAAACAGAGCAAAGAAAAAGATAGCGATTGCAGTGAGAGTGGGGTGAGTGTAGAATGAGTGTAGAATGAGTGTAGAATGAGTGCAGAATGAGTGTGGAATGAGTGTACAACGAGTGTACAACGAGTATACAATGACTTACAATGAGTGTGCAGTGAGTATTCAATGACTGCAATGAGTGTCCAATGAGTGTACAATGAGTACACAATGAGTGTATAATGAGTGTACAATGGCTGTACAATGTCTCACAATGACGTGCAATGAGTGTGAAATGAGCGTGCAATGACTGCAATGAGTGTACGATGAGTGTACAATGAGTTTCAACGAGTGCACAATGAATGTACAATGAGTGCAGAGTGAGTGTACAATGAGTGTACAACAAGTGTGCAATGACTTACAATGACTTACAATGAGTGTGCAAGTAGTGTGCAATGACTGCAATGAGTGTAGAATGAGTGTAGAATGAGTGTAGAATGTGTGCACAATGAGTGCACAATGAATTACAATGAGTGCACAGTGAGTTACAGTGAGTGTCCAATGAGTTACAATGAGTGCACAGTGAGTGCACAATGAGTGTACAATGAGTGTACACTGAGTGTACAATGAGCGTACAATGAGTGCACAGTGAGTGCACAATGAGTGCACAGTGAGTGTACAATGAGTGCACAATGAGTGTACAATGAGTGCACAGTGAGTGCACAATGAGTGTACAATGAGTGTACAATGAGTGTACACTGAGTGTACAATGAGTGTACAATGAGTGTACAATGAGCGTACAATGAGTGTACAATGAGTGTACAATGAGCGTACAATGAGTGTACAATGAGTGTACAATGAGTGTACATTGAATGCAGGGCGCCCAGCGCCGAGTGCCAGCGTCTCAGCCTGGGTCACAGAGCGAGAGGAGGGTGTGTTGGTGTGTGGGAGGCGGGATGCGGTAAAACACAGACTTGGGGCCGCATTAATCGCCGCCATTTGAGTGTGTAATGAATAAATTGCAGGCAGACGCGACTCCTGGCGGCGGGTCTGGAGACAATAGGAGGCATGCGCACTGGGACGCGACGCCGCAAGGGGGAGGGGCAGGGGGTGGGGTGGAGATGTTTAAATGAAGCGCCGCAGGGGATTCTGGGAAGTGCGGGTTGGGTGAAGGTGGGTGAGGGTGAGTGAAGGGGTGATTGAGGTAGGTGAGGGTGAGTGAAGGAGCGTGTTGGGTGAAGGTGGGTGAGGGTGAGTGAAGGGGTGATTGAGGTAGGTGAGGGTGAGTGAAGGAGCGTGTTGGGTGGAGGTGGGTGAGGGTGAGTGAAGGGTGTGATTGAGGTAGGTGAGGGTGAGTGAAGGAGCGTGTTGGGTGGAGGTGGGTGAGGGTGAGTGAAGGGGTGATTGAGGTAGGTGAGGGTGAGTGAAGGAGCGTGTTGGGTGGAGGTGGGTGAGGGTGAGTGAAGGGGTGATTGAGGTAGGTGAGGGTGAGTGAAGGAGTGTGTTGGGTGGTGGTGGGTGAGGGTGAGTGAAGGGGTGATTGAGGTAGGTGAGGGTGAGTGAAGGAGCGTGTTGGGTGAAGGTGGGTGAGGGTGAGTGAAGGGGTGATTGAGGTAGGTGAGGGTGAGTGAAGGAGCGTGTTGGGTGGAGGTGGGTGAGGGTGAGTGAAGGGGTGATTGAGGTAGGTGAGGGTGAGTGAAGGAGCGTGTTGGGTGGAGGTGGGTGAGGGTGAGTGAAGGGGTGATTGAGGTAGGTGAGGGTGAGTGAAGGAGCGTGTTGGGTGGGGAGAGTGGGGCTGTGTGTGTGGACAAGGGGCTGTGGACTGCATGCTTGGAGATGTGGGGCAGGGGGTGGGTAGGAGTGGTGATGTCGGAATGGCGAAGCTGAGTGAAATGCAGAAGAGGAAGACAACATCCCACCCCTCCCTCCCCCTCCTCCATCTCCCCTCCATCTCACGTCCATCTTTCTCCTCCATAACCATCTACTCCATCTTTTCTCTTCCCCCGTCAAGAGGCTGGGGTGGGGTGGGGGTGGGGGTGGGGGGGGGGTAGGTAGGGCAGTAGGGCGGTGGCTCAGCCGTATATACCACCTTATTGGCTTATTGTATCACACTACCTCTCCCTCCCCCCTTTCCCCTCCCTCCTCTCCCCTCCCCTCCCTTCTCATCCCCTCCCTCCTCTCCCTTCTGTCTCCTCCCCTCCTCTCCTCTGCTCTGCAATACCCCTCTCCTGCCATCCCCCCTCCTCATCCTTCCGGTCCGTAACCCTCTCCGTTCCCTCTTCCCACCATTATTCTCACTCCCTCTTCCCCCACCCTCTTCCTTCCCTGTCCTCTGCCCTCCCTTCCTTCCTCTGCCCAGCCTCTGCCTCGCCCTTTCCCCCGCCCTCTATCCCACACCCTTACATCATCCCTCCAACTGTGTGTCTTCGCACCTCGTGGATGGAGGGTGGTTGCTTGGTTGTTGGTGTTTTACGTCCTGGCAACATCTAAGCTTATATAACGACGGGTAGCGACTTGTGGCAGTATGCACTCATGGCGACTTTATAGTGCTGCCCCATTGGGAAACCAAACCACCAGCACTCATGATATCCCACTCAGTCACATTATCCTGACACTGAGCCAACAAGTCCTTGCCTTATCCTATTAATGCTGAACTCCTGGGCTAGGAAGAGACAAGTATAAATGTTTAAGTCATTGGATGGAGGTAGCGGTGTGTGTGTGTTTGTGGAAAGTAGTGTTGTGTAGGTGAGGTGAGGAGGAGAGTATCAAGGTGAGCGTGGCACTGGAGAAGCTGCACCTGATCAGCCAGGTGTGGCTAAGCGGTGGAAGGGGAGGAGGGGGAGGGGAGGAGGAGAGTGAGGCGGGGGATGCGGGGGATGCGGGGGCCGAGGGCGAGCAGGGTGAGGGGGGGGGGAGGAGGGGCAGCGGGCAACGCGGTCCAACACGCAAGGATCAGACGGACCATGATGTGTGAACTCACACCACACAGGTGTGGTCCACAGGTGTCGGAGGAGGCGGGAAGGGGATGTGGAGGAGGGTGTGTGGCAGGAGCAGGAGGGGACGTGATGACAGGGTGCGACTTGTAACAGCTGATGTGGCTATTTACCAGCGGGCACCAGCCAGCCTGCTACTGGTGCTTTCAACAGGCGCACGGTGCACAGGTGTGTACATGTGTGTACAGGTGTGTAAATGTGTACACAGGTGTGTACATGTGCTTAAAGGGGTGTAGGTATGTTCGGGTGTGTACAAGTGTGTACAGGTGTGTAGATGTGTGCGGGTATGCACAGGTATGTACAGGTGCTTAAAGGTGTGTACGTCTGTTCGGGTGTGTACAGGTGTGTACATGTGTGTAGCTGTGTGTGGGTGTGTACAGGTGTGTACATGTGTGTACAGGTGTGGATGTGTGTACGGGTGTGCACATGTTGGTATAGGTACGTACAGGTGTTTGAATGTGTTGGCACTTTCAGCAGGTGTACAGGTGTGTACGGGTATGTAGGTGTGCTTACCTGTGCGTGTAGCTATGTGTAGGTGTGTGTAGGTGGGTGCAGGTGTTTAGAGGTGTGGACATGTGCTTACATGTGTGTCGGTGTTTGTAGGTGGTTAAGGGTGTGTTTAGGTGTATAAAGGTTTGTAGTTGTTTACACGTGTGTGTATATGTGTGGAGGTGCTTACAGGTGCGTGTACGTGTGTACATGTGTCTGTTTGTCTGTACAGGTGGGTAGATGCATACATTTGTGTGCATGTGCATATAGCTGTGTACAGGTGCTTACATGTGCGGAAGTAGGTATGTACATGTGCATGTAGGTGTGTACATGTGTGTGTACATGTGCATAGAGGTATGTACATGTGCTTACAGGTGCGTGCAGGTATCTACAGGTGCGTGAAGGTGTGTAGAGGTGCGTGTATGTGTGTGTAGGTGTGTACATGTGTGTGCATACATGTGCATAGAGGTATGTACATGTGCTTACCGGTGCGTGTAGGTATGTACAGGTGGGTGTAGGTGTGTAGAGGGGCGTGTATATGTGTGTAGGTGTGTAGAGGTGCGTGTATGTGTGTGTAGGTGTGTACAGGTGTGTGTAGGTGTGTACATGTGTGTGCGTACATGTGCATAGAGGCATGTACATGTGCTTACCGGTGCGTGTAGGTATGTACAGGTGCGTGTAGGTGTGTAGAGGTGTGTGTATGTGTGTGTAGGTGTGTACAGTGTGTGTAGGTGTGTAGAGGTGTATGTGTGTGTGTAGGTGCGTGCAGATGGGACAATTTGCGTATATATATATGTGATGTATAAGCATTATGCGAGTATAAAGCCGCGTAAGGGAATTTCTATGTCTTTATTACACTGTATTATGTTATTCCGATATTATATTATTGGCCAATGGGCTCTCTGCATCTATTTGCTTCCTACTCATACGGGTACCAGTGGCTCCACCACCGCCTGACCATACTTCCGCCGCTACTACTGTCACTTGCGACCGGAATATATGCGTATACACGCATGTGCATGGGCGAGGTGCATAAATATGCATACCTGTCAGCACACTTTACGTACAGGTGTGCACACATGTGTACTCAGATGCCAGATGCACCCAGGTGTGTACAGGTACGTGTAGGTGCGCACAGACCACATGACCTCCCGATGCTTTTGTCCGGAGATGCCTTTGGAACCGGGAGCGGCTGGGGTGAGCGACGAGCACGCGGTGCGCGCGTGTGCACGGTGCGTGTGCGAGTGTGTGTGGAGGAGTGGGGGAAGGAGGTTGTTGACAGGATCGATGCACACCATGGGGGGCGGTGGTAGTCATATGTCACCTTGTTGTACTGCACTACATCTCCCCCCCCCCTTCTCCCCCGCCCGTCCCCTCCCCTCCCCCTCCCCTCCCCTCCCCTCCTTCCCCTCCCCTCCTTCCCCTCCCCTCCCCTTCCCTTCCTCCTCTCATTCTGTACTCTCTTCCCTCCCCTCCCCTCCCCTCCCCTCCATTTCCCTCCCCTCACCTTCACTCCCCTTCCACCCCCCCTTCCCTCCCATCCCCTTCCCTCCCATCCCCTTCCCTTCCTCCTCTCACTCTGTACTTTCTTCCCTCCCCTCCCTCCCCTCCCCTCCCTCCCCTTCCCCACGTCTCCTCTTCCTCCCCACCCTCCCCTGCCTCCTATCCCTCGGTAAGCCCTCCCTCCCCCCCCCCCCTCCCCTCCTCCTCCTACCTCTCTTCCCCCTTCCTCCTCTCCCTCGTCTCGCCCCCTTCCCTCCCCATCCCCTCCTCTCCCTCCCTCCTCCTTCTCACCTCCTCCTCCCCCTCCGCCCCCTTCTCTCTCATCCCTCCATCTCCCGCCCCCTCCCCTCCCCGTCTTCCCTACCCTCTCTCCACCTCCGTCCTCTCTTTCTCGCCTCTCTCCTCCCGCTCCGCCCCCTTCTCTCTCCTCCCTTCCCAGCTCCACTCCGCCTACCCCTTCCCCCGTCTTCCCTACCCCTTTGCTCCTCCATCCCCGTCCCTCCCTTCTCCCCCTCCTCTACCTCCGCACGGTTCTCCGTCTTTCCTCCACTCGCCCGCCCATCCCCTCGCACCCGTCTCCTCTGCCCCCCCCCCCCCCTCTCCCCATACAGAGCAGCTCGCGTACAGCGACTCGCGCTTTGATCTGCCCACATGCCAGGTCCCACAGTTCAACCCACTCAGCCGCTCACCGAGCTGCTCACACCGGATATGGGGTGCACACGCGGTGCGCGCGGATCTGAGCTCCTCCCCCGGGCAGGCTCACCCATCCCCAACAAGCCCCAATCAGCTCAAACAAGCCCCCAACCAGCCCCCAACCAGCTCCAACCAGCTCCAACCAGCCCCAACCAGCCCCAACCAGCTCCAACCAGCCACAGCCAACCCCAACCAGCCCCAACCAGCCCCAACCAGCCCCAACCAGCCCCAACCACCAGCTCCAACCAGCTCCAACCAGCCCCAGCCAAACCCAACCAGCTTCAACAAGCCCCCAACCAGCTAACAACCCGCCTTAACCAGCCCCAACCAGCTCCAACCAGCTCCAACCAGCCCCAACCAGCCCCAGCCAGCCCCAACCAACCCCGACCAGCCCCAACCTGCCCCAACCACCTACCAGCCCCAACCAGCCCCAACCAACCCCAACCAGCCCCAACCAGCCCCAGCCAGCCCCAACCAGCCCTGTCCAGCCCCGACCAGCCCCAACCAGCCCCAATCAGCCCCAATCAGCCCCAATCAGCCCCAACCAGCATCAACTCCGGCCCCAGCCACATCTATAGCCTCAGTCACAGCCACAGCCACAGCCACACACCCCCACCCACACCCACATCCCCGTCCAAACACAGCATCAACTTCAGCCTCAGCCTCAGACTCAAACTCAGCCACACCCCCTACCCCAGACACAGCTCCTGCCCCAGCCGCAGCCACAGGTACAGCCACTGCCCCATGCACCTCCACCAGCCCCTTACGCTATCCCCACCTGCACCTTTAGCCCTAGAGCCACCCGCCAGTCCTTCACCCACCCCCCTCCACCCGGCCTCCAGCCAGCCCTTCACCCACAACTTACACCAGCCTCACCCTCCTGCTGCAACCAACCCCAACCAGACCCAATCCACAGACCTACCTACCCTCACCCCTCACTCCCCACCCCACACCCCTCACCACTCAGCCCTCTCCCCTCACCTCTCACCTCTCACCCCTCACCCCTCACCTCTCACCTCTCACCCCACACCCCTCACCCCTCACTCCCCACCCTCACCTCTCACCTCTCACTCCTCACCCCTCACTCTTCACCTCTCACCTCACCCTTCACCCCTCACCCCTCACCTCTCACCTCTCACCCTCACCTCTCACCCCTCACCCCACACCCCTCACCCCTCACTCCCACCCTCACCACTCACCCCTCACTCCCCACCCCTCACTCCTCACCACTCAACCCTCACCTCTCATCCTCAGCCCTCACCCCACACCCCTCACCCCTCAGTCCCCACCATCACCTCTCACTCCTCGCCCCTCACTCTTCACCTCTCACCTCACCCTTCACCCCTCACCCCTCACCCCTCACTCCCCACCCCTAACCCTAACCTCTCACCCTCACCCCCCCCCCCTTACTCCCCACACCTCACCTCTCAACCCCACACCTACACCCCCACATCCAACACCCCCACACCCCCACACCCCACCCCCACACCCCCCACCCCTTCACGTGGCACGCGTAGATTAAAAGCGCACCTCCATCCATCCGTCCTGGGTTAAAAAACACACACACAACAAAACACCGCAGCAACCCAACCCCATCTAATAATTCCATGTGGGCTGCAGCTCAAATATAATTCTCGCATGAGCCCCCACACCAGGCTGGAGCCGCGTGCAGCCGGCGGGCGGGGACACAGACCGGGGGGAGGGGGCGGGCGGAGAGAGGAGCTCCCACACCGAGGGTGGTCCGTGTTCAGCCGGCGGGCGGAGGCACATACACGGGGGAGGGGGGAGGGGGGAGAGGGGGGGGGAGGAGCTCCCGGGCTGGGGCCGCGTGCAGCCGGCGGGCGGGGGCACATACACGGGGGAGGGGGGGGGGAGAGGGGGGGGGAGCTCCCGGGCTGGGGCCGCGTGCAGCCGGCGGGCGGGTACACGGACCGGGAAGGGGGAGGAGAGAGAAGGGGGGGGGGGGGGGGGGGGCTCACACGGGACGCGGTTGACGTAACTCTGCCTGACACAGCTCTGGTGTGGGGGTGGGGATGGGGATGGGGGATGGGGCTGGTGATAGGTGTGGGGCTGCTGGTGAGTGTGCGGGTGCTGGTGGGTGTGGTGCTGAGTGGGTGGTGGTTGGTTGTTCAAGGTTTATATCCTGGCAACATCTAAGGTCACATCAGGACGGGTACCTACTCCCGACTCCACACTCTTAAAGCTTTTATTCTACACGTCTATGTTAGATACTGGTTCACTTATTAAGCTTTTATTCTACACACCTATGTTAGATACTGGTTCACTTATTAAGCTTTTATTCTACACGCCTATGTTAGATACTGGTTCACTTATTAAGCTTTTATTCTACACACCCATGTTAGATACTGGTTCACTTATTAAGCTTTTATTCTACATAACTATGTTAGATACTGGTTCACTTATTAAGCTTTTATTCTACACACCTATGTTAGATACTGGTTCACTTATTAAGCTTTTATTCTACACACCTATGTTAGATACTGGTTCACTTATTAAGCTTTTATTCTACATGCCTATGTTAGATACTGGTTCACTTATTAAGCTTTTATTCTACACACTTATGTTAGATATTGATTCACTTATTAAGCTTTTATTCTACATACTTATGTTAGATACTGGTTCACTTATTAAGCTTGTATTCTATGTAACTATGTTAGATACTGATTCACTTATTAAGCTTGTATTCTATGTAACTATGTTAGATACTGCTTCAGTTATTAAGCTTTTATTCTATGTAACTATGTTAGATACTGGTTCATTTATTATTATTATGCATGTGCTGCTCCATAGAATGGACGCTAAGTCCATTTAATAGTCTGTCACTGCTGGTATAAGAATTTAGATATGCATACCAACATTAAATGTGCATGATCTCACTTCAAATATCACTAAAGTTAACCATTTAAGATCAAAGTAACTTCAGCGCTAACACATGGTTGATTATAACGATAAACCTAATATATTTATCTAAAGAAATGGCAGAAAGCCAAAGCCATCGGACTATGCAGCTCTAGTAGTCTGCACTGACCTCTCAGGCATGTAGGCATGGGTGGTGTGTTGATATCAGGGAGCCTAGGTGGTGTAATGGTTAGCACACTGGCCCGGAATGCATAAATATGTGGGTTCGAGTCCCGCTCTAGGCGCAATATTTCCCATTTTCATCACCCCCATGACACTGATTGCCGTGACCATGATCCTGTACAAGATTTACATGTGTCGTATTCATTCCCACGCCATGGTCTGATGGTACTGCCGTTGGTGTCGGTGAATACTAGCCCCCCCCCTGCCCCCCCCCCTCCCATTACACTACCTCCTCGCACCTCCACCAACATGAACATGGGAATACACAACATATGCCACGTTTAATCCACACTTCACCAACTTTTCCCACCAAATACAGCCGCGATACTATATAATATTATTAGCAGAATTTGTGTTTATTGACTTGAGACAACGCAAAGTTGTCATTAGAAGCAAAACATTCCGGCTGTTGCCCGGGGGAATAAGCCCACAAATGCCTTAAAATGTAACTACAGTAAGACCTCTCTATACCGACCCCTCCACAGATCGACCACTCCCCTATATCGATCGCTATATTTAGGTCCCAACAATACCATTATAAGGATATTCTACCTCTCTAAACTGACAACCTCCCTAAATGGATCACTTAAAGTCGGTCCCATGGTCGGTCGATTTAGAGAGGTTTTACTGTATATCATTCAAAATAATAATGTCGTAATATTTTGGTGGCTTACGGTAGCAATTTGTTAGTGAAGTGCAGTCGAACAATGAGTGTGGGAAAACAACAACACTCTTGCTCCCGTATGGAGTGATATAGTGAAACTGTCACATCATGTAGATAATGTATATAATATATAGACTATATATATAGGGGCCTGTTTAGGCTGAAGTACGTGAGGTGGAATGTCTCGTGACGGTTTGAGGACTGGCACACTGGGATCACTGAGAGCTTAGTGTGTGCAGGAATATGGGCAGGGGCGAGCCGACATGTTAGACATGTTAGTGTGAGAAGGGGCTTGCTGGGAGGTTAGAGCAAGTATGGGCGGGTTAACATGTTAGAGCGGGTATGGGCAGGTTAACATGTTAGACATGTTAGAATGAGGGGGGGCCACTGATAGGTTAGAGCAGGTAGGGGCAGGTTAACATGTTAGACATGTTAGAATGAGGGGGGCCACTGATAGGTTAGAGCAGGTAGGGGCAGGTTAACATGTTAGACATGTTAGAGTGAGGAGGGGTCGCTGATAGGTTAGAGTGGGTATAGGGGGGTTAACATGTTAGACATGTTAGAGTGAGGATGGGCCAGCTGAGAGGTTAGAGCAGGTAGGGGCGGGTTAACATGTCAGACATGTTAGAGTGAGGAGGGGCCAGCTGAGAGGTTAGAGCAGGTAGGGGCAGGTTAACATGTTAGACATGTTTGAGTGAGGAGGGGCAGGCTGAGAGGTTAGTGCGCGGGACAGAGATGACCAGTTAGAGCAGGGACAGAGGCCGGGAGGGGGGGGGGGTTGATAGGTTACAGTTGTGGGGGGAGGTGGCCCTCTGACAGGTTAGAGCAGGGACAGAGGCCGGGACAGGGGGGGGGGGGGCTGATAGGTTACAGTTGTGGGGGGAGGTGGCCCTCTGACAGGGTTAGAGCAGGGACAGAGGCCGGGACAGGGGGGAGGCTGATAGGTTACAGTTGGGTGGGGGGGGGGGAGGTGGCCCTCTGACAGGTTAGAGCAGGGACAGAGGCCGGGAGGGGGGGGGGCTGTTAGGTTACAGTTGTGGGGGGGAGGTGGCCCTCTGACAGGTTAGAGCAGGGACAGAGGCCGGGAGGGGGTGGGGGTGGCTGATAGGTTACAGTTGTGGGGGGAGGTGGCCCTCTGACAGGGTTAGAGCAGGGACAGAGGCCGGGACAGGGGGGGGGGGTGATAGGTTACAGTTGTGGGGGGAGGTGGCCCTCTGACAGGTTAGAGCAGGGACAGAGGCCGGGAGGGGGTGGGGGTGGCTGATAGGTTACAGTTGTGGGGGGAGGTGGCCCTCTGACAGGTTAGAGCAGGGACAGAGGCCGGGAGGGGGTGGGGGTGGCTGATAGGTTACAGTTGTGGGGGAGGTGGCCCTTTGACAGGTTAGAGCAGGAACAGAGGCCGGAGGGGGGGGGGGGGGCTGATAGGTTACAGTTGTGGGGGGAGGTGACCCTCTGTCAGGTTAGAGCAGGGACAGAGGCTGGGAGGGGGGGGCTGATAGGTTACAGTTGTGGGGGGAGGTGGCCCTCTGACAGGTTAGAGCAGGGACAGAGGCTGGGAGGGGGGGGGGGCTGATAGGTTACAGTTGTGGGGGGAGGTGGCCCTCTGACAGGTCAGAGCAGGGACAGAGGCCGGGAGGGGGGGGGGTCTGATAGGTTACAGTTGTGGGGGGAGGTGGCCCTCTGACAGGGTAGAGCAGGGACACAGCCTGGGAGGGGGGACTGATAGGTTACAGTTGTGGGGTGAGGTGGCCATCTGACAGGGTAGAGTTGAGTGGAGACGGACATGCCACGATGCATTATAAATAACCCCGGGTGAGGTGCTGCCGTACATTTCCTGCTATTCGTACATAAATTCCACCCGTATCTTATCGGCATCCCGGACCCCCTCCCTCTCGCCTTCCGCCTCCCGCCTCCCGCCTCCCGTCTCCCGCCTCCCGCCCCACGCAACCCAGCCATTATCATGGCCAGTGCTGGCTATAGAGCGCACACCAAAGAAATAAACCACCCTTTCCAACTTCAGACACCTGACCTGTGCCCTCGTCTGCATGCGCCGATCATTTGTTTTATTTTGGTAAATATTTTCATCTGAATCGATCTTTTTATTTGATTTTTTTCAGCGCTGGGTCGCTGGTATTTTAATCCAATAAAAAGAGTTTCAGCATTTTGTGTTATATATTTCTATGCCATATTGCAGAGTCTAATGCTCGAATCTGTGGCTGTGTAGGCAGGCTATGGTGAAAACAATACACACAAAGAGAAAGGACGAGTATAAAGTGTAAAGAAGAAGAGAGAGTCCAACCCTCTGGTTTATTGCTTATATAGTTACATGGGTTCATTGTAGAGTATCACCCCACCCCTTTCCCCCAATGGGAATCAAGCATTCTTGGCACTACCAATAGGGATCCAGCATTCCTGGTCCCCATGGATACCAGTGGTCTGCCGGCCAAAACCAAGCTGTATGGCCACCACCAACCTTGACCTTTTGAGTGTGGTGATCCCTATCCCAACAGAGGGGGTAGGCCCTGAGTGCAATCACACCCAGACCTGCTAGCACCTCTATGTATATTTACATCCCACTCAGGCACCACCGTCCCATACATACATGCACATACATGCACAACCCATACATATATACATATACGTACACCGATCCGTAATAGAACATTTGCATTTCCCCTATGCCGAATATCGGAATATTTTACGATATGAATGCCATTTATTTCTGGGCTGAAGTCACAGATTTAAACAATTAAAGGTGCCTGATATAGACTCAGGTAGCAATCTATGTTCCCTGGAGAAGCACTCTCCTGCAGATGTTTGTATAACTTCCGTTATTTTAGCACGCATGTGTTAGGAGAGTGATATGAAATATTGAGGTATCACAAAACAGATTTTATTTATTTATCGTGGGTGTGAGTGTTCATGGGACATATTGTAATATATCATTTTAATTACATGTATATGGTTGGATTACCTCAGTATTAACTCAACTATTCAAGTACATATCTGATGCGGTACCTCCTAGAAATATAAAATTGCAGAATGAATACAGAAGAGTACATCATCGAATTAAGTATGCATGTGATGTTTAACGGATTATGCGAGTATAAAGCTACGTAAGGGAATTATTATCATTATTGTTATACACCTTAGCTTCTCTCTTGGAACACGATCTTATGGGGCTGTCACACTACGACGTAACAACGTCAACGTAGGGAGAACGTGAAGAACGTTGAACTTCTCAGCGTAGTATGCAAATTTGGGCACAAGTTGAACGTGGATGCAGCGTAGTGGACGAGAGCGTAACGTTGGTAAAGCGTAGTGATACCGTCAATCACCGAGAGAGGACAACGTCACTACGCTCACGGAACGTTATGAACGTTATTCCATCGCCAGAAGAACGTTACATGACGTTAGCTATGTCATGAGACGTTGAACGTATGTTGAATGCACGTTCTCCTGACGTTCTCCTGACGTTCTCCTGACATTCTCCTGACGTTCTCCTGACGTTCTCCTGACGTTCCCATTAAGCCTCGTATGCATTTGCACTTGGTTTAATGTGGGTCAACGTAGTGGAACGTAGTTGAACGTAGTGAGCAGCGTTGAAATAACGTCCGTTTAACGTCATTGACGTTCACTGAACGTGAACAGAACGTACGGCGAACGTAAACCCTTACGTTCGACCTACGTCAAAAGTTTTGAACATGTCCAAAACCTTGATGTAACTCTGTAACACGACGTAATGTGACATAGCTCGACGTCATTCTGACGTCATCATGACGTAACCCAACGTAATGACGAAAAATGACCACTTTAGGCTCATGTTGGCTCGTTACGTTGTAGTGTGACAGAGGTATTAGCCGCACACACAATACCGGAGAGAGTACATAACTAATAATCGTAGTTCACTCTCCAATCGGATGTTTCAAGGACCTAAAACCCCAGTTAATCGATCAATCAATGAATTGATCAATCAACACAAGTGCATACAACCGGGACCTTTACTGTTCATGACCTATTCACATCGCAGAGATGCAGATGCTCTCAGTTTCACAGTTTCACAGTTTTACAGTTTCGCAGTTTCAGTTTCACAGTTTTACAGTCTCACAGTCTTAGTCTCACAGTCTCACAATTTCACAGGCTCGCAGTCTCACAATTTCAGTCTAGCAGGCTCAGTCTCACAATCTCATAGTCTCAGTCTCACAGTTTTACAGTCTCACAATCTCAGTCTCTCAGTCTCACAGTCTTAGTTTCACAGTTTCACGGTCTCACAGTCTCAGTCTCACAGTCTCATAGTCTCAGTCTCACAATTTCACAGTTTTACAGTCTCACAGTCTCAGCCTCACAGTGTCAGTCGCATAGACTCAGCCTCACAGTCTCACAGTCTCACAGTTTCACAGTCTTACAATCTCACACTTTCACACCTTCACACCTTAACACCTTCACACCTCCACACTTTCAGTTTCACTCGGAGCAGACAACATTTAGAAATGGCGCCGTTTCCGGTGCTGCGGTCTATGGGGGCGCAGAAGCAGACGACAGGGGGCGCGCTGAAGGCAGCCGACCTTTGTGTTAACGCATTTCCATTAGAGCTGGCTGCTACACAGGGTTAAACTGTTCACCATGTTGCTTGCCACCCACCAATAGACTTAGCAATATAGCCGCAAAGATGCGGCAATGTGCGGAAATATCCGACAATGTGCGGTAATATCTGACAATAGTCAGCAATATCCGAAAATATCTGGTACTATTCAGAGATATTGAGCAGTACCTGGCAATATTCGATAATATCCGGGAATATTCAGCAATACCTGGTTATAGCATGTAGTACCCAGACACACCTTACAATAATCAACAACACACCGGGCAATATTCAGGATTAATAATATCTGGCAATACCCAGAAATATCAAATAACACCTGAAATATCCGATAATACCAAGTAATATCCGACAATGTCCGGTAATACTAGCTAATAATGCCCAATAATACCAAACTATCTCAAACAATACCAAACAATACCCAACAATACTTAACAATGCCCAACAATCTCCAACAGTACTCAACAGTACTCAACAGTACCCAACCATACCCAACAACACCCAACATTACCCAACAATACCCAACAACAGTCAAAAACACCCAAAACACCTAAACACACCCAACAACATGCAACAACACGCAACAACACCCAAGAACACCCAACAATACCTGACAACACCCAACAACAGTCACAAACAGCCAACAACACCCCAAAACACATAAACACACCCAACAACATGCAACAACATGCAGCAACACCCAAAAACATCCAACAACACCGAACAATACCCGACAACACCCGACAACACCCAACAACAGTCAAACACACCCATCAACACCGCAAAACACCTAAACACACCCAACAACACGCAACAACACCCAACAATACCCGACAATACCTGACAACACTCAACAACAGTCAACCACACCCAGCAACACCTCAAAACACCTAAACACACCCAACAACACGCAACAACACCCAAAACACCCAACAATACGCAACAATACCAAACAATACCCAACAACACCCAACAACAGTCAAAAACACCCAACAACACCCCAAAACACCTAAGCACACCCAACAACATGCAACAACACCCAACAACACCAAACAACACCCAACAACACCCAACAACACCCAACAACACCCAACAACACCCAACAACACCCAACAACACCCAACAACACCCAACAACACCCAACAATACCCAACAAGTGCTTACAGAGCGGTCTCCATCCACCCATCTGACCGCCCTCGTCAGGGTCTGGCCATTGCTAGGGCCCTGGCTGAGGAGGGAGGCTATTATCTAGATAACAGACTCAGCATGGGCCTTTCCTCCAGCCCTTATATATTTTGCAAAATTTCAGATTTTATTGTCAGATGTGCTCTAAGGGAGGGAGCTACTCGGGTAATTAATTACCTAGATGACTTCTGTGTGTTAGGACGGACTAAAGTTGAGGCGATGGGTGCCCAGAAGCTAGTGTTAGGAATCATCCGCAGGCTGGTTTTCTATGTAAGCTATAAGAAAGTGAGCCAGGCTGCCCCGCGGGTGCGCTTCCTCGGGATCATAATTGATTCCCAAAAATTAGAACTCTCCCTTCCGACAGATAAACTAGACAAGATGAGACGGGTACTCGAGACCAATGAGGTCGATCGGAGCGAAAGGGGGGCTTCGAAGGAAGGAGCGGAGCAAAGTCCGGCGGATCCTAGCCCACTGCTGTAGCGAAAGGGATCAGGGGCGGTGCGGAACCTATTTTTTTTACGAGAAGGA